>CM044005.1:42689061-42696561 GCA_024085815.1 Flaveria linearis | reverse complement strand
AGATCTCATATATGTTTACATATACATAAGGCTGAAATGTTCTTCATGTACTTGCTCATGCTCTCTTCTTTAATCTCAATCATCTTCCAGGATACATGCATTTAGCATAACTTATATGACACATGATCATCTTCCTCTCGATTATTCTTTTCTTGAATGATTTGTTTGAAATACACGAACCATTGATGGTAAAAAAGGGTGGTGTCGGCTATCTTTAAATGTGAGAGTGGTGGACGAGGATATGTAGCTTTATATGATGGTGCAAAGAGATTGAAAAGGTGGTGGTATGCGATGACGGAGGTGGTATGCGATGGCAGCGGGGGTATGAAATGTCGGTGATGGAATGTTGATGGTGGTGATGGTAAAATGCCCTGATTAAAAATAACAGTGGTTTAGTTCTTGACAAGTGAGAGAAAGATAAAATTTGAAATTTCAATTATGGAGATAATAGATGAATTCAAAAGAATAAATAATTATCAAAATTAAAAGGGTGTCATATTACCTCATTAGCCTTTTGAATAAAAAATAAAAAGATTAAAAGGAAAAAAATTGATTGGTTGAGAGTGATTTTTATGGTTTACAATTATAACGGTGGTTTTCATTTGATCCCTCTTATGTGTGTGTGTGTATATATATATATGTATATATATATATATATATATATATATATATATATATATATATATATATATATATCTGTGTGTGTGTTGTGTGTGGGTGTGTGTGTGTTTGTTGACATAAAAAGGTGTATTTTTATGTATATTGTTGTAATTTAGTTAGAAGTATTTTGTTTAGTTGGTACTTTATTGTTTAATAAATGGAGAGATTAATTCTAATCTATTTTTCTTCTAATTTGGTTAAAAGTGTTTTGTTTGGTTGGTTCTTTTGAATTTTTAAGTAGAGCTATAAATGAAACGAACATTAAATGGACTGTTCGTGAATGGTTCGACGGGAAATTCATTTATGTTTGTTCGTTTAATACTTGAGTGAATATTAATAAAGAATTTCATTCGATTAATTAAATGAACGAACAAAAATAAATTTCAATACTAATGAACGAACAAAAATAAATTTAACTTGTTTGTTTTCGTTTGTTTATCTTTGTGTGTTCGTTTATAAAAATAATAAATAAACGCGAACAAGTTCAACTCGTTAATAAACAACATTAACAGGGTGTTCATTTAGTTATGTGTTCATGAACTATTCGTTTGTCTAATGAATACTAAACAATGAATACTAAACAAACATACATGAACAGGTATTCACTCAGTTAGATCTGTTTGCAGTCCTTTTACAAAACAAAACCTAGTCTCCCTCGTACATTATATTTGTTGCCGCTGCTTTATCATTCACCCTGTATATATCGTTTTCCACCCATTAGCCTCTCCCCTCGCTAAAGTGTCCTCGACCTATGTTTATCTCTCTTCCAACTATCGGCATGCATCATCTCCCCTCTTGTGGCCATAAGCATGTGGTTTAGACATGCATCATTACCCCTCTTACTTAAGTATGTATTTCGTTAGTTTTTAATTGGCATATATAAAATTATTTAAATTTGAACTATTAACTCAAACTGGTAGAATTACACTGGTTTTTGTGTTGAACCTCAACTTTGTATCTTTTCTTGTAATATGACCCCTAAATTGTTGATAGTATAGAAGTTGCAAAGATGCAAAAGGAGTGATGGGTAGAAACTTTTTTTGTGGAGGTGGCAAAATGATTGTTAGGTGAAGTGAAAAGAAACATGAAGAAGATGATCCATCATTCATTTTTGTGATAGGCAAATCCTCGCCCATGCATTTTACAGAATCCATACATCTAGTTGAGAAATACACCACTTAACCACAAAGATATCTTATTATTAACAGATCATTTAAATTTGGTTAATTGGCGTTTTTTAAAGCAATCACAATTAAAACATATTCTTATTTACTTTTGATAAATCGAATAATGAAGCATCCAGCAAATAATTTATACATTAAAGCTGTAATAACTCACATATATTACTCTCCAAAATTATATGTGTGCACACCGCGTCAACAGTAGTTTATTTTAATGCGATAGTATTTAAACATCCAAGTGACATTTGTTAGATTTTTCTCTAAGTAGAGGTTTTTATTAAAAATAATAAAAAGTAAGCTGGAAGCTATTGGGACTACAATGACAAAAACCAAGGAATAAACGAACACTAAAACAACAACGAAACAATGCATGATTAACGTTTTCAGAACCAGACTGCACAGTAAACCGAAATTATTTTCGGTCTATCGGTCGAACCGGATACAATAACCAAATAAATTTATAATTATTTTAATAATTTATGTAAAAAATACTTGAAAATTAAAATATATATTCAACGATCCGGTTCCCGGTTCGACTGCCAGCTCGACCGGTTCAACGGGTCGGACCCCGGTTAAACATAAAAATGCTTTTAAGCACCAAACTGGAACGGGTGGGGTCCAGTTTCCGTTCCAACCGGTTGGATCCGGTTTTCAAAACCTTGAATGTAACACCCGCCTCCCAGGGCTTACCCCGGGGAGCGTTACGCATCGGATATACAGAACACATAGTAATCAGAGAATACACAGCGGAAGTCTAACTTTAAATATACATCAACGTGTACAATACATTTGTTATAATAGATAATACCATTACATCAGTTTAACTATACTAGAGATCCAAATCTTCAACAACATTCTAGAACTTTATTTTCTCATAAACTAGCTCGAAATCTTCAATCCCTGTGATCACTTGGAACCTAGGATGTGTGTCCATAAAAATAAAAACATTTGGGACTCAGCATAAAGCTTGTGAGTTCATAAACATGACATTCTTCAAAATTCAAAACATGTTATTATTGACTATTGCATCAAGCAGATACAGCCATGGCAAACAGCTAGGAACAGAGTAAGCACAGTATAAATTCACATAACCAGGCTATGTATACAAATCCACTGGCTAAAGCAGAATCATACAAGCAGCCCTCAAGCATCCTATCAAGCATTGTCACATATCACAGATGCTATTGATAGTCAATTCTACAATTATTACCAGTTATCAGAACATCACATCCCGTTTTAGAAAAAACAGTTCAGAGGAACTCACCTCAATCAATCAAGTCAGTGATAACGTCTGCTTAGGTTCACTGCTATCAGGTATTATCCTATAAGCAAAATAGCATTACTTAAGCTATATTCTAGCTAGTAACAAATTTTAGGGATGATTCGTTATCTTTTTCTATTTGTTGGTTTTATTTGGGTACTTTCTTTTATCCTATGCCAATCCTTTGGTACAACCTTACTAGTTGGCATAACTCGGACGTTTCCATCATACCCGAGCCAACCCTCGGGGTTACCCAATACCTTCCCTAATGATAACCTTAAAATCTAATAATAATAATAATAACAACTACAACACTAAAAATAACAAATAATAATAATACTAACTATAACAATAAAAATAACAACTAATAATAATAATAACTATAAAGATGATAATAATAATATTAATAATAACTATATTAATACTAATACTTATAATGATAATAATAATAATAATAATAATGACTATAATAATAATTAAACATAAACTTAAACAAGGGCGTACCTGAAAACTATCTACGGCAATTTGATGTAGAGTCTCCCCTACTCGCGCTCCTACTCGAGTACCAAAATAACTACTAGCAACACCCAACGGGGTATTGAGAACTCGGGATTCTCTTTATATTAGAGCGTTCCCAAGGAAACTTATATTCTAAATTCAACCTTAAGGCTTCTATTTATAAAGGAGTTGAAGGGAGTTGAAAGTGTTTGAGAGGCGATGTGGGATAGGAGTTCAAAGCGGTTCAAAGCGAGGTTCCGTTGAATTACAATTTTGCAAATTGAGATTTTATTATTATTTTATTATATATTATTATATTATTATAATTAATTCAGCTGCTTAACTCGTTTTTCTCTTATAACTTTTAATATATAGCGTATTATGAAATTTTAAATATGTCATTGTGACGAGCTTATTTTTCTCTACGAGTCAACCTAAGTTTCGTCAAAAATGGAGCAGGTTCGAATATAATATATTATTATTATATTCAAACGGTCTCTTGTAACATAAAAATTTCATCTAAAAACTTCAAACTTTAAATAGACAATTTACTCATTACTTACTCGTTTGACAATATATGAAATGCGAAGTTCATATGACCCAAACGCTCGGGTTGTTACATTGAACTTCATACATACACATAATTGAAAGAAAACGATCACCCACTAATTATCCTGATTGATAGAATTAAACTTTGATAAATTCATAGAATTAAACTTTGATAAATTTATTACGTGATTTTAAGTGAAACATGGGTGGAATAAAAGATCTATGACTAGGGTTACAAATGTATAAAACTTCTTGAACTGTTCGTGAATTGTTCGGCTAGAAGTTCGTCTACGGGTATTCATTTAATAAATGAGCAAACATGAATGAGGAGTCCCGTTCGATCAAATAAATGAACAAACACGAACATAGGTCATGTTCATTCAATTACTTCGTGGAGTTTAGTAATATCTACGTTTATGTTCGCTCTTTACGTTCGTTCATGTTAGTTTGTTTACGTCAATTCATGATATTGTTCATAATTATGTATTTGATTATCTTATGCTTAACTTTATATTTATTTAAGGAGACTATGTACAAGTTTGAGACTAAAAATGGTGATTTTTATTCTTTAAAATAGTATATGTTCGTATGCATTAACAAGTTCAATTCCTTAATAAACCAGCACAAATGAGATTTTTGTTGGGTTATATGTTTGTGAATAATTCGTAAACAAGTTCCAATTCATCTAAATGAACCCATGTGAATAATGCTTTGTTCATTTCAGTTCGTTTAGATGTCGATAAGAAGAATTTCATTTCTCTGGACTATAAACCTGCTACAATGTTTTTCACCACCCGTTGTGTTAGACAATGTTTTTCCCCACCCGTTATGTTAGACCCATCCATAAACACCTAGCCACACCATCTTTAAATCAAGAGTAAATTACACTTTTTGTCCTTTAGGTTTATAATAATTTCAGGTTTCATCGTTAAACTAAGAAAATTACAGTAAACGTCTTTTACATTTAAAAAAACTTGCATGTTTTGTCATTTTATCTAACGACGTTAATTTTGTCCGTTAAATAAATTCATGTGCCCCTCATGTAAGCGCAAATGGTCTTTTTATATCTAAAAACCTGAAATTAAAAACTAAGTAAAAATAATAAAAAAAAAAAAAATATAAAACCAGCTCACACCCTCTCATTTCTTTCTCTCTAGCCATCTCCATCTCCGACGACATACTTGTACTCCAGCGACGACCACGACCACCGCCTAATACATACCACAATTCCTCCACCCATCTATGGGGGTTTCCGGCCAAACAAAGTATCACATCATAATCCTCATAACCTTCCTCATCCTTCGCCCCTCAAACCAAATTTCACCCTTCAAGACCTCAAACAATACGCCTTCAACATCTCCACCGCCACCACCACCACCCTCCAGATCACCATCGCCTTCCGGAACCCTAACTGTCGCATTTTAATATACTATGTTTACATCTTCTATCGGAACAAACAGATCACACTTTCGAAGATGATTCCTCCAACGTACCGAGGCCACAAAGATGTCGTTATGTGGTTGTTGTACTTCTATGGAACTGAAATTCCGATGGTACCGTACGTTGGCGGTGGCTGTGGCGGAAGATGAGATCACCGGAATGGTTTGATGGGGTTTTAGTGGTAGAAGTGGTTTTGGTTATGGCATAGGTGATGGTGGTTTTGGTTTTGGGAGGTGGTGGTTTTGTATGTGTGTGTGTATATGTGTGTGTATATATATATATATAGGATCAGGATCATTACAGAACCAATTTTTATTTTCAGAACCAAAAGAGCCATTACTTTACATAAATGTAAATGATGAACCATTGATTTACATATATCTAAGTTAAGACTTGTGATATTTAGTTGTTTTACATACATGTATGATATACACATATGTAAAACAGCTCAAGTATCATCAGACTTAAGTTACATTTATGTAAATCAATGGTTCTTTGGTTTTAAAAATAAAACATGATTCTGTAATGATCAATGTTTTTAAAACCGGACCGGACAGTGAACTGGACGCCTTACCGGTTCGCTGGTCGGACCGGTTCAACCGGTCGGACCGTATATAAGAACCGGATAAAATTATAATTATTTTTTTATAAATATATGTAAAAATTACAAAAAAATAAAAAATTTTATAAAAAAGCCGGTTTAACCGGTCCTGTCACACCCTCAAATTTCGGGTCTGGAATTTATCATGGAGGGGTGAACAAACAGAATCGAACACAGTAGTTACACATGAGATGCAGTTATCTATATGATAAGTTTTAGATAAACATTTCATTAATATTCAGAGTAGCGGAAATAAAAGATAGATTGTTTTCTTGACAACACGTCTTAATCATATTTTAGATAATAATCAATAGGTATCTTGAGCTCTTATATGATCCTACGTGCATGTCCATAAGCTCCTAGTAGATACCTGAGAATACATGTAAATCAAGTGTCAACACAGGGTTGGTGAGTTCATAGGTAAGTAAAACATAATGATAAATCATCAATTATCATCCAGTAGGATTTACATCAAAAGTGTGAGTTTAATTTACTCACCGGTATATGAATAGCCTGTCGGAACCCTTTTTAATAAGGTGAACCCGCTATCACACATACCCACTATGTACAAGCCAACAAATCCTTCACATAGGATTTGCCCATGTATCATAGTTTAATGTCCTTTTCATGTGTATATTATGTTATTTATAATAATTCCAAACCAGAGGGAGCAAATCCTCCTTTACATTTATCCTCATATGGGTTGTAAGTGGAACTATAATGGCAAACTTTATATAGTGCACATCTGCCTTCCACACCAGAACAGTCATCCCGAATGACAATAAGATCTTTGTGCATCTTGGTAAGGATCACATGTCCAAACCTTTTGTGGGGTAAGTCACTCCCCGATAGTACTATCCAAAAGATCCCTGCTTGTTTATAGTCCAGTATACAGAGAAGGATTTTCATAGTAACCATATGTAATCATAAATATGATTCAATTATTATTTAACATAATACACAAAATAATTTGTAATTACAACATGTATTCCAGCCCCAAACATTTAAATGATTAAAAAGAGGAACAGTTAAGTATGAACTCACCTCAGTCCTTATGTGGTGTTGACAAGCTAGTAAATTCCTCCTAAGGAATTATAATTCACATAAGCAAACAAATACAAATCCATAACCTAAATAAATTAGATCTTGAACCTGGCATTCAATTGATCTAAGGTTTGGTTTTCGGGGTTTTGTTATAAACATATAACTAATCATTTAATTATCTTTGTTAATTCTTTAATAATTAAAGATTTATATTTCATAAAATTTGATTAGTTTAATAATGATTTTAACATATCGTTATATTCTAA
>CM044005.1:42636561-42684061 GCA_024085815.1 Flaveria linearis | reverse complement strand
GTTTGAGAAAACCATAGTGTATGTCATAAATATCTCTTGTCATTGGTTATGAATTGTTTTGTAATCGTGGTATGAAGTTTATGAGTTGAAGAGTAATTATAGTTTTGTCTATTTTTTTCCAAGTTTAGGTGGTTATCATGTGTTTATCGTGTTAACTTTCCAAAGATTTGTGGAATTAGGTAACCCTAACGGGAGTCTAATTCATCTTTAACATCGACATAATTATATCATTAGTTCTTCATGGCATAACTTTAGGTGGCTATTGTGTGTTTATCGTTCTAGCTTTCCGAATGGTTATATGTTTAGATATCCTTGACGGGGGTTTAGGCTACTTCCATGTTTCATGTGTAAGAAATGGTCTCACCTCGAATTTGTGCTAGTTGTTAATTCTATGCTAAGTGGAATCAAAGTCCAAGTGGTAAATTTAATTGATTGTGTATCTTCATCTTTACTTTCTTAATTTACTAGTTTAATTTGTTAATCGTTTTAGTTAACTATAATACTCACAAATCCAAACTCAATTGATCGGTTAAATAGTGATGATGATTTAGTATTGGGAGCCATTGTGTCCACGGATCGATACTCGGTTCTTACCTAAAACTATACTATTATGCGATAGGTGCACTTGCCTATTGTGTGTAGTTGGTTTAAGAGTGATAATCGTTTCTTAAATTAAAACTCAAATTGTGTGAAAATCCTTATTTAAAATATATATACTTTACACACATTAAGTTTTTGGCGCCGTTGCCGGGGACATGGTGATTTCAAGAAAGATCGAAGTTGCTACTTTGACTATTTGTGTATATCTTATTTTCGCATTTTTACATTTTACTAGTGTTTATCTTTTGTCCCTTTTTACGGTGCTTGGTATTGTGTTGTGTTATCAGGAAGCTTATGTCCACATCTTCACCTGTCGAGGACCTGATTGAACCATATTCAAATCCGGAGAAATTACTTAAGAGAAGAAACTTAAGGGCAAAATCTATACAAATAGCTAAGGAAATCGATAGTGAAGCTACTCGTGCACAAATTACCGAGGAAACCGACACCGAAGAAGAAGACAATTCCGAGGACACAAACTCGGAAGACATGGGGAATCGAAACAATGAACAGAGAACCATCTATGATTATGCAAGACCATCGTTGGGTGGTTTGGCATCAAGTATTGTCAGACCGACGGTTGAAGCCAATAACTTTGAAATTCGACCACAAATGATTCAAATGATTCAAAACAATGTTCAATTTTATGGTTTATCAGAGGAAGACCCGAATGCTCATATAGCAAACTTTTTGGAAATTTGTGATACGTTCAAGACGAACGGATTGTCCGATGATGCAAGCAAGCTTAGGCTTTTCCCATTCTCCCTTCGTGATCGAGCAAAGGCTTGGTTAAACTCACTTCCTGCTGGTTCTATAACCACTTGGGAGGATCTTGCTCAAAAATTTTTATTTAGATATTTTCCACCATCTAAAACTGCAAGATTGAGGAATAATATCACTTCTTTTATGCAGGATGAAGGAGAATCACTTTATGAAGCTTGGGAACGATATAAGGAGATGATGAGGAAATGTCCACATCACGGGTTGGATGAGTGGATGCAAGTTACTACCTTTTACAGCGGGTTGTATCCACAAGATCGCCAAATAGTCGATGCTACAGCTGGAGGATCTTTAGCCATGAAAACCCCTACGGAGGGGTATGCCATACTTGAACAATTGGCAATGAACACTTATCAAGGGCCATCTTCACGAAGTAGACCATCAAGACAAGGGGTTCACCATGTAGACGACTACACATCTCTAGCTGCACATGTAAGGCCCCTATCCCGGGCACCTCACAGTTGGTCATTCACAGCATAAAACATACATAATATAATTTTAAGCAGCGGAATTATTTAAACAAAAACCATCCATTCATTTAAAACACTGTTGTTAAGCAATACATTTTAGTTCACAAGTCACAAAATATTTAATTGAATGGATTACAAAACAACAGTATCGTCAAAAACATAATGGATGTCAGTCTTGCCCACTAAGTAGCCACCCCTGTATGCCATCCTCAGCAACCTGTCACCTGCCAACTGGAAAATACATAAAAGTCAGCGTTGCTGAGTGAGTTCTAGTTTTATAGTTAAAATACTTTACTTTTCGTTCAAAAACCGTTCCTCATTTTCACAGGTGATCATACATCGTACGTACACATAGGTAATACTTTCATTATCTTCATCATCGTTCAATTCGTACTTTTATCATTCCTCTTTAATTAAGCTGTGAGTCTGTTGCGACACCAAGTCGCTCACCTCTAAGTCAATCACAAAGATTGACCTACATACTGTGAGTCTGTTGTGACACCAAGTCACTCACCTCTAAGCCAATCACGAAGATTGACCTACATTCCTGTGAGTCTGTTGTGACACCAAGTCACTCACCTTTATATCAATCTCAAGGATTGATCCTGTGTGCATCCTTCGGGGTAGCGAACCCGCATCACAGTTGAGCTAACACCTGCCAGGGGTGTGCACCTCCATTCATTTGCTTGCAAGACTTTCGTTCATTCGTTCACGTTCCATTCCTCTTTATCATTAATCTTTCACTTTATTAATGATAATAATTATTGATCATGATCATTCCACATAGAAACATACAGTATTATTATTAATAAGCATATTAATAATAATAATACTAATAATATTATAAATAATATTATTCATACTCTTATAATATCCCTAATCATAATATTAATTATAATATTAAGAAGAGGATATTATTACATTCAAACCTCATCATTCATTCATCATCATACATTCATCATCATACATTCATCATCATACGTAATCATACATAGCATCATCAGTAATAATAAGGGTTAATCATAATCATCATTACATGCATGAAACATCATCATTTATTAACCCTAGTCAACCCTGGTCAAAACCTCGAACTTCGGATTTGCAGGAAATTTCTGTAAAAAAATTCTAAGTGTCCTGGACGTTTGAGCCCTGTTGGGCGTATAAGCCCCCTGGGCGTATGAGCCCTGTTAGGCGTAAGAGCACTGCTGGTCGTATGAGCCTTATTGGACTTTTCATCCTATACTTAGAAATATCATCTGGTCATACGACCACACTGTTGGTCGTATGAGTCCTATTGGACTCTTCAACACACTTAGAAAAATCTCCTGGTCATACGACCACACTGTTGGTCGTATGAGTCCTATTGGACTCTTCAACACACTTAGAAAAATTCACCTGGTCATACGACCACACTGTTGGTCGTATTAGCAACCTGGACATGTATCTATTTCATATTCCAAATCCCAAACATCATAATGCCTAGTTCTAAACATGCTCACCTGATTCTAGGCAAAACTTAACATAAACACATACATTCATACATTCAATCATACGGGTATAAAATCCAAGTTTTATACAAACATACTTACATGCATTTTCCAGCCCCAAAGCATTTAAAAATAGGTAAAAAGGGGTCTAGAACTCACCTTAGTTTGTCTTCGGGTTTTGGATGCCCTTTTTTAACTTCCCAGTCGTTTCTACACCTAAAACACACACACAGTGCAACCCGAACACAAACACACACACATAAGAACATGCATTCTCGGTTTCTTAGCCAAAACACAACTTAAAAACATCAATTCTTACCTTGAATCCGATTTCTTCTTCTTTCTCTCTCTAAGAATCGAAGTCCCTGCTGTTTCTCTCTCTAAAAACCGAATGCAAAGAATTGTGCAGGGGTTATGGGCGACCATGCCTCCCTTTTGTACAAAATAAATAACAACTTTGCCCATTTGGCACTTTTGGTCCCTCCTTTTTAGTTGCTTTTTATTTTCTTTTCTTCCTTTTTCTTTTATTTCTTGCTAAAAAATACGGGTGTTACAAGTCCACCCCCTTATATAGGTTTCGTCCCCGAAACCTGTTATTCCTCAACAGATGTGGGTAGTGCTGTCTCATTTCTTCTTCAGTCTCCCACGTAGACTCGGATCCCTTCCTGTGCTTCCACTGTACACGCACAAGAGGAACCACTTTATTTCTCAACCTCTTCTCCTTACGATCAATGATTGCCACTGGTTGCTCAACGTAATTGAGCCGTTCGTCTACTTCAATATCCTCCAGTGGTACAACCATGCCTTCATCAGCTAAGCACTTTCTCAGATGAGATACATGGAATGTAGGATGAATTCCACTTAACTCATCTGGCAATTCAAGTCGATAGGCCACCTCTCCTACCCGTGCGATAATCCGGAAAGGTCCTATGTATCTCGGGCTTAGCTTACCTCGTTTCCTGAATCTAATGATTCCTTTCCAAGGTGAGACCTTCAACATAACTCGGTCACCAACCTTGAACTCTATCGGTCTTCGCCTCTTGTCAGCATACGACTTTTGCCTATCCTTCGCCGCCTTCATGAAGGCTTTGATCTTTTCTAATTTCTCAGTCGTTGCTTCGACCACCTCAACACCTCCTAACTCTTTCTGCCCAATGTCTCCCCAGCACACGGGCGTCCTACATCTCCTACCGTATAGCATCTCGTAAGGTGGCATGCCAATGCTGGCATGATAACTGTTGTTGTACGAGAATTCTGCTAACGGTAGGTGGTTGTCCCAACTTCCTCCAAAATCGATCACGCACGCCCGAAGCATGTCCTCGAGTGTTTGGATCGTCCTCTCAGACTGACCGTCCATCTGAGGGTGATATGCTGTACTAATGTGTAGCCTCGTCCCCATTGCATCATGAAACCTCTTCCAAAACTTGGAGGTAAACCGGGTGTCACGATCAGACACAATAGACACCGGTACACCATGACGAGCTACAATTTCTTTGATGAATAGATCCGCCAATCTCTCGGATGAGTACGTTTCACGGATTGGTAGGAAGTGGGCACTCTTTTTCAAACGGTCCACTATCACCCATATGGCATCATACCCTTTAGGGGTACGTGGTAACTTCGTGATGAAATCCATGGTGATGTGTTCCCACTTCCACTCGGGTATATCCAACGGTTGGATCTTCCCGTAGGGCTTCTGGTGTTCCGCCTTCACTTGTAAGCAAGTCAAGCACTTACTTACGTACTCCACTACGTCGCGTTTCATACCCGGCCACCAAAAGTCTTTCTTCATATCGTGGTACATTTTGGTAGCACCGGGGTGAATGGAGTATCGGGTCTTATGGGCCTCGTCCATAATCTTTTCACGTAGATCCCCGTATCGAGGAATCCACATTCGCCCAGATCGGGTCTTAACACCAAGAGTGTTCTCACCCAATTTCGTAACTAGGCCTCTCATCCTTTCGGAGTTAAGACGATCTTCTTTCAAAGCCTCGTCTTGAAACTCCTTAACCTGTGTCATCACATCGGGGGTCATGATCAGCTGATAAGCCTTCACCCGAATCGGCTCAGGTCGTTCTTTTCGACTAAGGGCATCGGCCACCACGTTGGCCTTGCCCGGATGGTAATGGATTTCGCAATCATAATCCTTTATTAGTTCCAACCATCGCCTCTGCCTCATGTTAAGATCTTTCTGCTCGAAAAAGTACTTCAAGCTTTTGTGGTCGGTGAAGATTGTGCACTTCGTCCCGTATAGATAGTGCCGCCAAATCTTCAACGCGAAAACCACCGCAGCTAGTTCAGGATCGTGCGTGGGATAGTTGATTTCGTGAGTTTTCAGCTATCGAGATGCATAGGCTATGACCTTTCCACGTTGCATCAATACACAACCTAGCCCAGAATAGGATGCATCCGAATAGACCACTAAGTCTTCATTCCCCTCGGGCAAAGTCAAAATAGGAGCTTGTGTTAGTCTTGTCTTCAACTCCTCAAAAGCCGTCTCCTGCTCTCGACCCCACACGAATTTCACGTCCTTACGAGTCAATTTTGTCAAAGGTGAGGCTATCTTTGAAAAGTCTTGAATAAATCTCCTATAATAGCCCGCCAATCCCAAGAAGCTACGAATCTCGGATGGCGTCTTTGGTGATTTCCATTGCATCACAGCCTCAACCTTTGCTGGGTCCACCATGATTCCCTCTGCATTTACCACGTGACCCAGAAATTGCACCTCGCGTAACCAGAAAGCACATTTGGAGAACTTAGCATACAGTTTCTCCCTTCTCAAAGTCTCCAACACTTCCCGAATGTGACCGGCATGCTCTTCTTCGCTCCTCGAATAAATCAGGATATCATCGATGAACACAATCACTGATTTATCTAACATTGGCCGACACACTCGGTTCATCAAGTCCATAAAAGCAGCTGGCGCGTTAGTTAGACCAAATGACATAACGAGAAACTCATAGTGTCCATAACGCGTACGGAAAGCTGTTTTAGGAATGTCCTGCTCCTTCACCTTCAACTGGTGATAGCCAGATCGAAGATCTATCCTCGAGAACCAACTGGCACCCTGGAGCTGGTCGAACAAGTCATCGATTCTCGGTAACGGATACCGATTCTTTATCGTTAACTTGTTCAACTCACGGTAGTCGATACACATTCTCATGCTACCGTCCTTCTTTTTCACAATAAGACCGGAGCACCCCAAGGAGAGATACTCGGCCTAATGAAGCCCTTTTCAAGCAACTCTTGCAGTTGCTCCATCAACTCCTTCATCTCAGTCGGAGCCAACCGATACGGTGCCTTGGCGACAGGTTGGGCACCGGGTATCAGGTCAATTTGAAATTCGATTTCGCGGTCAGGTGGCAATCCCGATAAGTCTTCCGGGAATACATCTGGAAACTCACGCACAACCGGAACATCGGATAGTTGTGGTGTTGGCGCTTCCACATCCTTCACGTAGCATAAGTAGGCGCTGCACCCACGCCTCATGCACTTGCCTGCCACCGCCATCGAGATCACTTTAGGGATCCTCGTTACCCGATCCCCGTATATCGTTACCAAACTTCCGTCAGATGCCGTTAGTCTAATCATCTTCTTTCGGCATACGATATTCGCTTCGTAGGTTGCCAACCAATCCATCCCTAGCACTACATCAAATCCACCTAGGGGCATCACATGTAATCTAGCAGCAAACCTATGGCCTTCTAACTCTATGGTACAGTCCTCTATCACATCAGTAACTTTAGTGGACTTACCAATAGCGGTTTCTACTTCAAAGGGCTCATCAATGCATTTACCACCAACAGGCAATTTAGCACAGAAAGTAGCAGAAATGAAACTCTTACTAGCACTAGAATCAAATAACACAGAAGCAAGAGTTTGATTTACTAGAAACGTACCTGACACCATATCGGGGTCCGTCCTAGCCTCCTCTCTGGTCATGGTGAAAGCTCTGGCACTCGCCCTCTGCCCTTCAATCCCGGCCGTCTTCTTTGCCCCGGAACTCTCCACCCTCTGCTTCCTGCAGTCTTTGCTCATATGGCCTGCCTCGCCGCAGTTATAACACCTCAGCTCCTTACAGTCTTTCAAGATGTGGCCCGGCTTTCCGCACTTGAAACACACGTTGAGTCCCGATTTGCACTCACCCGTATGCTCCTTCCCGCACTTGCCACACCTTTTGGGCCTCGAGCTTGATGACCCCACCCTACGGTCATCTTCTCATCCTTTTGTTGTTCAGGGTAAAGCCACCACGCCCGAACCGCTTCCCATTCCAGTTTCGGTCACCACCACCAGCCTTCTTCACCTCCGCATCTGCTACCTCCCTCTCATCATAAAGTCTCCCAGCCAAATCTACTGCCGACCTAAAAGTGCTTGGTCGTGCAGCAATCAAATGCCTACGAATATCGGCTGGCAGCCCCTGTACATACCGGTTAATCTTGCGAGATACCGGCGTCACCTGATCTGGCACCAGCCTCGCATTTCACTGAATTTGGCAGTGTACTGCTGGTGGGTCATGGTTCCCGCTTCGAGTTGTAGGAACTCCCTCTCAATCTTATCGAGTTCCCTGTGAGGACAGAATTCCTCAATTACCAGCTTCTTCAACTCGGACCACTTCATCTTGCTTATGGCCCTACTGCCCTCAGCCTGGACAATATTGTCCCACCAACATAGGGCTGAGTCAGTAAAGGAGTGGGTGGCAAACTTCACCTTCTGATCTTTCCAGCACTCACTGATCTCGAGTACCGCCTCCATCTCCCTTACCCACCGATGGGCAGCCGCAGCATTGCCATTTCCATCAAAAGTCGGGGGCCTGCACCTCTGGAATGACCCGTAGTTGCATCCCTTGGTCGTCACCCCAACCACATCATCTTCCTCTTCATCAGATACTACTACCTCAGGATTCGGTCGTTCATCTCCTCCCTTGCTTTCCTTCCCAGTTGACCCTCTCCTGTCCTCCTTCTCCTTTCTCTCTTCATTCCTCACAGCACGAATAACATCGGTCACTACAGATGGCATAACTGCCTGTAGGACTTGGTGTACCTCATCAGCAATCGCTTCCCTAGCTGAGGCATTCAGGCTCGCATTCTCAGTTTCTTCATTCCGATCAGGAACCTCAGGGTTCACGGGAGCCGTCTCAGGAGCTTTAGTGCTGTTCCTAGTCGTACGCGGATGACCTCTACCTCTAGCAGCCTTAGAAGGTTTCTTCCCAGCCATTTTCCTATGCACTATAAGATTCAAACACTAAAACAGTCATTCAAGGAAACAGCCCAGTTTACGTCAAGTATAGTAAGTCCCTAACTACAGTGGCCAGTTGTGATTAGCCACTTACTTTACTCTTCACACCCCAAGTATTTCCTATCCTGACTACATCAGTATCTAAATCTACTAAGAACACATAAATCACATATAGCACACGCATATAAGTCTGGTTGATTTTTAAGAAAGCAATACCTGATGGCACATGGCTACTCGGGCTGACATCCCTCTTTCCGTCCCATTCTCAGTTTAAGTTAAGGTTTATTTTGAAAATTTACCCATTTTACTTAAACTTTTGCTCTGATACCAACTTGTAAGGCCCCCTATCCCGGGCACCTCACAGTTGGTCATTCACAGCATAAAACATACATAATATAATTTTAAGCAGCGGAATTATTTAAACAAAAACCATCCATTCATTTAAAACACTGTTGTTAAGCAATACATTTTAGTTCACAAGTCACAAAATATTTAATTGAATGGATTACAAAACAACAGTATCGTCAAAAACATAATGGATGTCAGTCTTGCTCACCAAGTAGCCACCCCTGTATGCCATCCTCAGCAACCTGTCACCTGCCAACTGGAAAATACATAAAAGTCAGCGTTGCTGAGTGAGTTCTAGTTTTATAGTTAAAATACTTTACTTTTCGTTCAAAAACCGTTCCTCATTTTCACAGGTGATCATACATCGTACGTACACATAGGTAATACTTTCATTATCTTCATCATCGTTCAATTCGTACTTTTATCATTCCTCTTTAATTAAGCTATGAGTCTGTTGCGACACCAAGTCGCTCACCTCTAAGTCAATCACAAAGATTGACCTACATACTGTGAGTCTGTTGTGACACCAAGTCACTCACCTCTAAGCCAATCACGAAGATTGACCTACATTCCTGTGAGTCTGTTGTGACACCAAGTCACTCACCTCTATATCAATCTCAAGGATTGATCCTGTGTGCATCCTTCGGGGTAGCGAACCCGCATCACAGTTGAGCTAACACCTGCCAGGGGTGTGCACCTCCATTCATTTGCTTGCAAGACTTTCGTTCATTCGTTCACGTTCCATTCCTCTTTATCATTAATCTTTCACTTTATTAATGATAATAATTATTGATCATGATCATTCCACATAGAAACATACAGTATTATTATTAATAAGCATATTAATAATAATAATACTAATAATATTATAAATAATATTATTCATACTCTTAATAATATCCCTAATCATAATATTAATTATAATATTAAGAAGAGGATATTATTACATTCAACCTCATCATTCATTCATCATCATACATTCATCATCATACATTCATCATCATACGTAATCATACATAGCATCATCAGTAATAATAAGGGTTAATCATAATCATCATTACATGCATGAAACATCATCATTTATTAACCCTAGTCAACCCTGGTCAAAACCTCGAACTTCGGATTTGCAGGAAATTTCTGTAAAAAAAATTCTAAGTGTCCTGGACGTTTGAGCCCTGTTGGGCGTATAAGCCCCCTGGGCGTATGAGCCCTGTTAGGCGTAAGAGCACTGCTGGTCGTATGAGCCTTATTGGACTTTTCATCCTATACTTAGAAATATCATCTGGTCATACGACCACACTGTTGGTCGTATGAGTCCTATTGGACTCTTCAACACACTTAGAAAAATCTCCTGGTCATACGACCACACTGTTGGTCGTATGAGTCCTATTGGACTCTTCAACACACTTAGAAAAATTCACCTGGTCATACGACCACACTGTTGGTCGTATTAGCAACCTGGACATGTATCTATTTCATATTCCAAATCTCAAACATCATAATGCCTAGTTCTAAACATGCTCACCTGATTCTAGGTAAAACTTAACATAAACATATACATTCATACATTCAATCATACGGGTATAAAATCCAAGTTTTATACAAACATACTTACATGCATTTTCCAGCCCCAAAGCATTTAAAAACAGGTAAAAAGGGGTCTAGAACTCACCTTAGTTTGTCTTCGGGTTTTGGATGCCCTTTCTTAACTTCCCAGTCGTTTCTACACCTAAAACACACACACAGTGCAACCCGAACACAAACACACACACATAAGAACATGCATTTTCGGTTTCTTAGCCAAAACACAACTTAAAAACATCAATTCTTACCTTGAATCCGATTTCTTCTTCTTTCTCTCTCTAAGAATCGAAGTCCCTGCTGTTTCTCTCTCTAAAAACCTAATGCAAAGAATTGTGCAGGGGTTATGGGCGACCATGCCTCCCTTTTGTACAAAATAAATAACAACTTTGCCCATTTGGCACTTTTGGTCCCTCCTTTTTAGTTGCTTTTTATTTTATTTTCTTTTCTTTTCTTCCTTTTTCTTTTATTTCTTGCTAAAAAATACGGGTGTTACAGCACAAATGGAAACAATGGCTAAAAGAATTGATCAAATGCAATTGAACCAATTGCTAACAAGTTGTCATTTGTGTGGTGGTGCGCATATGAGCTCCGATTGTCAACATGGAGTTGTCTACAATGTGAATGAACAAGTGGATTTCATGAATAACCAATATCGACCTCAAAACAATCCGTACAGTAACACTTATAACCCAGGTTGGAAGAATCATCCCAATTTTAGTTGGAAGGCAAGTGGAAGCAACCAACCTCCGGGTTTTCAACAAAGACCACCATTCCAACAAATCCAACAATCATTTCAACCACAACACCAAGATCACTCTCGACCTCAAAAACAAAATCAATACCAAAATCAAGGTTCAAGTAGTGGTTCACAACCCGAGAAAAGATCAAATTTGGAAGAGATGATGGCACAATTCTTGTCCACTGCCGAATCCCGTCATCAAAAATCTGAAGCTCGTCATGATCAAGCCGAAGTTCGACAACAACAATTTTCGGATGAATTAAGAAGTAAAGGTTCGGCGATTCGGGGTATTGAGAACCAAATGGGTCAAATGGCTAGTTTGCTAGCCGAGAGGGAGAAAGGTAAACTCCCGAGTAGCACCGAAGCAAATCCACGAGGAGATTGTAAAGCAATTACTTTAAGGAGTGGTAAAACCACTAAAGAGATTGAGACGACTTCCACATCTAAGCCGGTGGTTGAAGAGGTAGAAGTCGAGGTTCAAGACGAGGTGCCTAACACTAGGCGAGGCCCAGAAAGTACAACACAAGTCAAAGAACCATTGAAAATGTACAAGCCCACTATTCCATACCCGGTGCGTTTGAAGAAAGAAAAGATGGACCAACAATACGGTAAATTTCTTGACCTATTTAAACAATTACATATAAACTTACCGTTTGTTGAAGCTTTGTCACAGATGCCCAAGTATGCCAAATTTCTCAAAGATCTTCTAACAAATAAACAGAAGCTTGAGGAACTTTCACATGTGTTCTAAATGAAGAATGCTCAGCGGTGCTTCAAAATAAGCTACCACAGAAAATGAAGGCCCGGGAAGTTTCACACTTCCTTGCTTGATTGGTAGTTTGACTGTAAATAATGTTCTAGCTGACCTAGGTGCTAGCATCAACTTGATGCCATATTCCATGTTTGAAAGGCTAGACCTAGGAGAACCACAACCAACACGTATGAGCATTCAACTTGCCGATCGCTCGGTGAAATACCCGAGAGGTATAGTTGAGAATATGTTGGTAAGAATTGGTAAGTTTGTGTTTCCTGTGGATTTTGTAATCCTTGATATGGATGAAGACAAGAACGTACCTCTCATTCTTGGTCGCCCCTTTTTAGCTACATCTAGAGCCTTAGTAGATGTGTTTGAAGGTAAATTGACCCTTCGCGTGGATTTAGAAGAGGTGGTTTTTAAGATAAAGGATTCCATGCAACATTCTTAAATCCATGATGATACACTTTATTTTGTTGATACTATTGATTGTCATGTGGATGATTGTGTGCAGGAAATGTTTGAACATGATGTTTTGGAAACACAGTTGTTTGATGATGAAAAGCTTGATGCCGATCAAGCTAACCAGATTTGTGGCGAGCTAACTCGTATGTCAGCGGATGAACCATCCTCTGATGTGGAAGTTCATGAAGTTCTTGAAGTGGTTGATCAAGAGAAGGAGCCAAAAGCAAAGTCATCAATTGAAGAACCACCATCATTGGAACTCAAGGAGCTACCCGCTCATCTTGAGTATGCTTATCTTGATGATGACTCCAAATTACCCGTTATTATTGCTTCTGGTTTGACAGGTGATGAAAAAGTCAAACTTTTAGACGTCTTGAAGATGCACAAGAAAGCTATGGCTTGGAAGATTATGGATATAAAAGGAATAAATCCATCTTTTTGTACCCATAAAATTTTAATGGAAGATGATTACAAGCCAGTTGTCCAACATTAACGTCGCCTCAACCCTAATATGCAAGAAGTGGTTAAAAAGGAAGTAATCAAACTACTTGATGCAGGTTTGATTTACCCAATCTCAGATTCTGCATGGGTGAGTCCGGTACAAGTGGTACCAAAGAAAGGAGGTATGACGGTGGTGACCAATGAAAAGAATGAATTAATACCCGCAAGGACCATCACAGGTTGGAGGGTTTGCATTGATTATCGCAAACTTAACGATGCAACGAGAAATGACCATTTCCCTCTTCCTTTTATTGATCAAATGTTAGAAAGGTTATCTGGGAATATGTTTTATTGCTTTCTTGATGGTTTTTCAGGTTACTTCCAAATCCCGATTGCACCCGATGATCAAGAGAAGACCACATTCACATGTCCTTATGGCACATTTGCTTATCGGCGAATGCCATTTGGATTGTGTAATGCTCCGACCACGTTTCAAAGGTGTATGGTGGCCATATTTCATGATATGATCGAAGACTCCATGGAAGTGTTCATGGATGACTTCTCAGTTTTTGGATGTTCTTTTGATAATTGTTTAAGCAATTTGAAGAAAATGCTCGCGAGATGTGAAGGTCCAACTTGGTATTAAATTGGGAGAAATGCCATTTTATGGTGAAAGAAGGCATTGTGTTGGGCATAAAATTTCAAATGTTGGTTTAGAAGTAGATAGAGCAAAAGTTGAAACTATTTCAAAATTACCACCACCTACTTCTGTAAAAGCAATAAGAAGTTTTCTAGGTCATGCGGGATTTTATAGATGTTTTATTAAAGATTTTTCAAAAATTGCAAGGCCTATGACACAACTTCTTGAAAAAGATGTCCCATTTGTTTTCAATGAGGAATGCTTAAATGCATTCAACTTTTTAAAAGAAAAACTGATAAACGCCCCTATAATGGTAGCTCCTGATTGGACTCTTCCATTTGAGTTGATGTGTGATGCAAGCGACTATGCAGTCGGTGCGGTTTTAGGGCAAAGAAAGGACAAGCATTTTCATCCCATATACTACGCAAGCAAAACATTGAATGATGCACAAGAAAATTACACTACCACTGAAAAGGAATTACTTGCTGTAGTATATGCTTTTGATAAGTTTCATTCATATCTTGTTTTATCTAAAACCATTGTTTACACTGACCATGCAGCTCTTAGATATCTATTTGGCAAGCAAGATGCAAAACCACGGTTGATCAGGTGGATTTTGCTTTTACAATAATTTGATATAGAGATCCGAGACAAGAAAGGAGCTGAAAACGTAGCGGCAGATCACCTCTCACGCCTTGAGAACCCATCCATGGAAGAACTAAGGGAATCCAACATAAATGACAATTTCCCTCATGAGTTTCTTTTACAGGTTCAGGCGATTGAAGAAGAATTCCCTTGGTTCGCAGATCTTGCTAACTATCTTGCAGGTGGAGTTCTCGTGAAAGGTATGACTTATCAACAAAAAGGAAATTCATGTCTGATGTTAAGTACTACTTTTGGGAAGATCCATATCTTTTTCGAGTTTGCGCGGATCAAGTGGTGAGAAGATGTGTGCATGGAATCGAGGCAATAAGCATACTTCGCCATTGTCATGAAGGACCCACCGGTGGTCATCATGGAGCAAATTACACCGCTAAGAAAGTCTTTGATTCCGGTTTTTATTGGCCTACCGTATTCAAGGATGCACACATGTTGGTTAAAGCATGTGATGCTTGCCAACGCGCAGGTAACATCTCTTCGCGTGATGAGATGCCCCAAAATAGCATACAAGTATGCGAGGTATTTGATGTTTGGGGCATCGACTTCATGGGACCATTCCCTTCATCACATGGTCACAAACACATTTTAGTAGCCGTTGACTACGTGTCTAAGTGGGCCGAGGCGCAAGCCTTGCCTACAAATGAAGCCAGGGTAGTGGTGAAATTTCTGAAAAAGCTTTTCTCTCGGTTTGGTGCCCCTAAGGCTCTAATTAGTGATCGTGGCACTCATTTTTGTAATAATCAACTTGAAAAAGCGTTAACTCGTTATGGGGTTAAACATCGTTTTTCAACATCTTACCACCCACAAACAAGTGGTCAAGTTGAGGTCACTAATAGAGGTCTTAAACGAATCTTGGAACGAACGGTTGGGCAAAACCGAAAGGATTGGGCGGATAAGTTAGATGATGCTCTATGGGCTTTCCGAACCGCTTACGAAACTCCAATTGGCACCACACCATTTAAGTTGGTTTATGGAAAGTCTTGTCACCTTCCCGTTGAACTCGAACACAAAGCTTATTGGGCCTTGTAGGCCGTTAATCTTGATTTAAAAGATGCAGGTGAAAATAGGTTTTTGCAAGTCCATGAACTTGAAGAGTTGAGGAATCAAGCAAACGAAAATTCCTCAATCTACAAAGAAAGGACGAAAAAATTACATGACAACCATTTGAAGAACAACAAACAATTCCAAGTGGGGGATCGTGTATTGCTTTATAATTCAAGACTTCGCTTGTTTCCTGGTAAATTAAAATCAAGATGGACGGGTCCTTACATCGTGAAGCAAGTATTCTCGTATGGAACCGTCGAAGTTGAACATTCGGACGGGAGGTTTTCAAGGTTAATGGTCACCGTTTAAAGCATTACATTGAAGGCCCGAGAGATGAGAAGGAGTTTGACGTCATGGAACTCCACTCCAAGGACAAGTGAATGCGGGGTCGAGTCGAGCTAATGACTCGTAAATAAACAAAGCACTTGCGGGAGAAAACCCGAGATTTTGAAAATCATCCGTATCCTTTTGTTTTTACATATTTCCTTAATTAGTTTACTTTAATTAGTTCTTACTTTATTTTATTTTATTAAAAAAAAAACCGAAGATGTTGTCGTCATTGGGGGTGTATTACGTTATTTATAATGAAATCATGTTAAGAAAACTGATTTTGGGACTTAATATGAAGGTATTATAAGTTAAGGATAATTTTTGAAAAATGATCATTAATATGACCATATTTAAATAAATATGACCATATTAACTGATTCAATATAAGATGGAATTGAGAAAAAACTTGCTGATATGCTCATATTCAAACGAATATAGTCATATTGGCTGAAACAAAAAAAAAGAAAACTAATATAAAAAAAGGAAAAAAGAAAAAAAGACAACAGACAAAAACCCCATCTGATTTCATCTTCCTCCTTTTTCATTCTTAATCTCCTTTTTCACTTTTTACTTTTCCACCTCCATCTTCTATCCTCACCTCTAATTTTCTTACCTTTATCTCCACCATACCAAAGCAGCCCTCGCCACCCACCGCCACCCACCGCCGGTGAACTGCACTACCCCGCAGCCACCTGCACTACCCTACCACCTGCGCGCACCCCTCCACCATTCCCCACCACCGGAACCCATCGACCCCCCTTCTTCTACCTCTACGACCATCACAACCGCGACCACCACGACCACCAACACAACTCCCACCTTCTTCACCACCACCACCACACAGACCACCACCACCGTGGCCGCCATCCACACCCGCATCCATCACCGCCGAACAATTTTTCCCCCCTCTCCCTCCTCACAAACACAACCCACCAGCCACCACTTCTCACCATCAACCCAAATCACCCACTTATTCTTTGAAAAAAAAGTTATAATTGTTTTTAGTTTTCTTCTCTCCAAGGTAATTTTTCTTTACTTGCAACTAGATTTTTGTTCTTGTTAATTGCTTATCTTTGATGTTTATTTTAAGTTTAGGCTGAAAATGTTTTTGTTTGGTATAATCTTGTTGAATATGTCACATACATACTCAAGTGGATGATAGATGTAATTTTTAGGTCAAAAGAAGTTGTAATTGGTATTGTTAGTAGGTGTAGAGAGTTTGTTGCACACTACTCGTTAATATACGTTTAGTTACAAAAAAAGAACATGGCCAATGGTTGTTGATTTATATGTTGTTCTTCATGATTTGGTAAACTTTAGGTTGTTGGGTGTCGTTTTCTTTCTGTTTTTATGTTATAACCGTCTTCATTTGACTTTTGTTTAAACGGTATGATTTGGTCAAACTTGTGTTTTTCTTTTAGTAAACTTCTTTAATGAAATAAGTTGATTTGGTTTCTTGCAATGATTAGGCATTAACATGTCAAAATATGTTAACTTTGTTTTCATATTTCTTCATGTTTGTTTTAATTCTTTTACAAGAATCACAATTGACATATTGTATTTCTTTTGCAGGTCATGGCCAATGATGATCTTCATCCGTTCCTTCGTTTTGAAAGTGGCAGTCAGGACGCGAAGAAACTTCTCACCATTCAAAACAAGGAACTAATAGCGGCTCACACTATCGATTGGAAAGCTTTGGATGCTTTGGGTGAAACCAACCGTGTTAATGCACTCCTCTCCCGTCCTTAGAAACGTTTGTTTGATATCAAACATCATCAATACCGCGTGCTTGTATTGGAATTTTGTTCGACCTATCAGTTTGATCGTAAGATCAAAAATCTTAAGGACGCAAATGGCATTCAATTCCAACTTGGTGGTCGAAAACATACAATGTCTGTGGCAGATCTCGGAGTGATGATGGGTCTTTACACCCGTAATGAGACTAGTAGGAACATCTTTAAACAGGGTTTGAAGTCGACATCAACTGATAACCTAGTCGCGTTATGGGCTGAGATCGGTTCGGGAGAATACAATTCTACATCAAGTAAAAGCACCCAAATGCGAGACCCCCTTCATCGCTACTTTCATCGAGCACTTTCGGGCAATATTTCTGGACGAGGTTCAAGCACGGGTGTTGTCACTGAAAATGACATGTTTTTTCTATATTGCCTTATCCGGAAGCAGCCATGTAACTTGGCCTACGCACTCGCTATGTTTTTCTCAAAATGTTCCGGTAGAAAGCATAGTAGCCCAATCTATGGAGGAGCGTTCATCACTCAACTTGCTTCATCTCTTCATCTGTTGGACGCTGATAGCCTCGTTGGAATTTCTTGTTCTCATCAAACGAAGCTCATCAATAAATCAATGTTGATCAATATGAGACTCGCTGCATATGAGTCAGCAGATGGATGGTATTGGTTAGACTCTGAAGAGAAAAGATGGTTTCCCCCGAATATGGAGATAGGCACATCGACTTGCATTGCGAATGCAGAGGCTCATCCGATAGCACTTATTGATGGTGACGGAGCCACAACACCATCTCCGCCACCACCCGTTGATAACTCTTCTGATTTAGCTCATATTCGTGCCGAGGTGCATTGGATAATGCAGGTTATAACAAAGTGGGCTGCTGAAAATGAGTTTGGTCTTCCTCCTCCTCCTTTTCCTATACCAACTTCCCAACCTCCACCGCCCGAGAAAACAGAGCAGCAACATGGTCCATCAGATGATGCAGATATGATGGAGGACTAGTCTGACGACCTCACATCTTCTTTTGTGGTTCCTTTTACGTTTGAGTTGTACTTTTTGGTATTTTGGTTCTACAAACTCATAACGTATTTGTGTTGTCATTTCCTTATGTTCGTTTACTTTATGTACTGTTTATTTATGTTTTTTTTCTTTGTTTTGCTAAACTTATTGCTTTGTTCTTGAAGTGTTGTTATTGCTAGTTTTCGTGGAATCTTGAGGGTGATGATTTGCTTAGCGGACGCTTGAGATTTTGTTGGGCCTCTTTTCTTGGATTTCTTCAGGGGAGTTTTCTGTTTCACCTTCTTTCCCCCCCTCTCCCCATTTGTTTCTTACATTACATTACATGTATCGATACATTGAGGACAATGCATGTTTCAAGTGTGGGGATGTTTGGGTTTTTGTGAAATTTTGCATGTCTTTTACGTATATCTCATTGCACCTTAAAACAATCCCATTTTTGACAAAAATTTTTCAAAAAGTTGAATAAATGACATCCATTTATATTTCTTTTAGATCTTAAACCATGATTGAATTGTTAACATCACAGAACTAAGAGAAACCAAGTGCATTATGATAAAATGTTCAGATGTTCAGTGAGCATTGCAAGTTGAAAATGTGATATTTATGCATGAGTTTGAACTTTACCTTTATCCCTCCATTTCCGTAAGCTTATTTGTGCCTCTATCACATGAAATCATATGATTTAGTGTTTGCTTACATGTTTGTTGATTCTTGAGTGTGCCAAATGTGCATCCACGTGAGAACTTGCTTAGAATATGCATTTCAAGATCATAAACTGAGTTTTTGCATGAAAATGACAGAGGCATTAGGAATACCCACCTTATAAGCCATTTTTTTTCTCTTTCTCTTACATTTCACCTAATTGTTACCATTAGTCACCATGTTGAACCATTTTCCATTTTTTCTTTGTTATTACCCACATCATTAGCTACTTAGCCAAATTAGCCATTTTTATCTTTTAACCCTTGTGATAAAATTCCGGTTATTTCTAGTTGTCTAAATTTTAGCATCGAATTTGTTTAATGCTTACTAGTTTTAATTAGACGTCCATTGTTCAAAAAGAAAGAAAAAAAAAAGAAAAAGAGAAAAAAGAAAAACAAAAAAAAAAAAAAAAAAAAACAAAAAAAAACAAAAAAAATTGAAAAAAAAACTGAGAAAAAAATGTTATATTATGTTGTCTAGAATAGGAATAAATAAATGTGAGTTATTTGATGCATAAGAAAGAACAATTTTCATGCATATCTCACGTTTAGTAGATTTGTATTAGTTTAGTTATATTAAATTGTAACACCCGTATATTTCTTTTAAAGAAACAAAAGAATAAACGAGGAAGAAAAAGGGGGAAAAGAAAGTCAACCCCAAAGTGAGGGACCAAAAGTGAAAAAGATGATAAAATCTTGAAAAGTTGGTGTAAAAGGCGATATGGTCGCCCATACCCACTGCACACTCTTTTCTTGTTCGGATTTTAGAGAGAGAAAGCAGAGAAACTCTCGGTTTTTTGAAGAACAAGAAGAAGAATTCGATTTTTAGGTAAGGTTTAATGTTTTTAAGTTGTTCTTGGCTAGATTAGCCTCGGTTAAATGCTTATGTGTGTTTCTATGTGTTCAAATGCGTGTTAAGAAGGTTTATAAGTGATTGGAATTGTTTGAAGAAGCTCGGGTGAAGAGTGTAAACCCGAAGACAACTAAGGTGAGTTTCTAGACCCATTTTTACACGTTTTTAAATGATTTGGGGCTGGAAAATGCATGTATGTATGTTTTATGAATTTGGGTATGATACCCGTATGTTATGTACATGTGTATGTTTATAGAATATGATTTGGGGTGAACGTATGGTTATGTTTATGTTAAGTTTATGCCTGGATTCGTATGTACATGTTTAGAATTAAGTATTATGATGTTTGGGGACTGGAATATGAATTAGACACATGAACAGCTGCTAATACGCCTAACCAGCCCAAATAGTAGTCATGTGTCTGGAATTTGGACTTAGAAAACTAGGTACAAGGTAATGAGTCCCAACAGTACTCATGAGTCCAACAGTGCTCATGAGTCTAAAAATTTACTAAGTATGGGAGGTGAAAAGTCTGAACCGTGGTCGTATGACCAGAAAATTTTTCTAAGTGTAATGTGAGAAGTCCAACAGGGCTCATACGTCCAACAGGGCTTATACGCCCAGCAGTGCTTATACGTCCAGAGTTGAAAATTTTCTAAGTGTAAGCTGGTAAGTCCGACAGTGGTGAAACGCCTGAACAGGGCTCTTACGCCCAAACACTTAGAATTTTTAACAGAATTTTCTTGGAGTTTGTGCAGTAGGGTTTCGCATGATTAATGACTAGGGTTAATTAATGATGATGTTTTATGTATGTAATGATGATAAATGATTAACCCTTATTATTACTGATACTATTATCAGTATTTTATTATTGTTAACAATATTATTATTTAAATATTGTTATGTATGGAATGATATGATGAAGAATGTTTAAAATTTAACAAAGAAGTATTATCATTAATAATGTGAAAGATTAATGATAAAGAAGAATGGAACATAAATGAACGTAAGAAAGGCTTGCAAGAAAATGAATGGAGGTGCACACCCCTGGCAGGTGTTAGCTCAACTGTGATGCGGGTTAGCTACCCCGAAGGATGCACACAGGGTCAATCTTTGAGATTGATAATGAGGTGAGCAACTACGTGTTGCAACAGACTCGGTTAGCAGGCAATCATGAGATTTGCCACTGAGGTGAGCAGCCGTGTGCTGCAACAGACTTGGCTAACGTACGATAGAATGAAAGATAAGTGGTGCATGTACTTACCTCATGTGACTGGATCAGCTTCGTGCACAATGTTCATGGTTGATCACCACAGGTCCAGCACCAGCTTCGTGCACAATGTTCGGGGTATTGTACATGTTACCAGAAGTAATGAAATGAACGTATGAATGAAAGAAATGATCGTACGTATGCAATGAATGTATGAATGAAATGAATGTATGAACGTATGTAATGTATGAATGAATGAAAGTAAGATACGTACGAATGAAAGAACTAATATGAAAGAAAGAATACGAAAGAATATGAATGTTAACGATGAACGGCACACGGACGAAGGTTAATGAATGAACGACGAAGATAATAATAATATTATCTGTGTACATACTTGTGTGACCGCATATAAGTAAAGAAAGGTTTTCCGAAAGAAAAGTATGTTTTATTACAAAACTAGAACTCACTCAGCAACGCTGACTTTTATGTATTTTCCAGTTGGCAGGTAACAGGTTGCTGAGGATGGCACACGGGAATGGCTACACGGCGGGCAAGACTGACATCCATTTATGTTTTGACGATACTGTTGTTTTGTAATTCATTCGACTAATTACTTTGTGACTTATGAACTAGAATGTATTGCTTAACAACAGTGTTTACAATGAATGGAGGGTTTTTGCCAACTTAATTCCACTGCTTAATTTATAATATGTATGTTTTATGCTGTGAATGACCAACTGTGAGGTGCCCGGAAACGGGGCCTTACATAAATCGTGTGTACATATTAGCGTAATATATCATACTTAGCATCTAGACTTCCGGAATTTTTATCCGTTTAACCACTTTTACCAAAAATTCCATACCCTTTTTACCCAAGCCCCGTTACAACCCGTTAAAAGTCCTCTTGCTTTATGCATTCTCTTATGTTAATTGGTGGAGATTTGACCCCTTTGCAAGGTTATTACTATGTTTGTATCATTGGTTGGCATTGAGTGATTCACTTATACACTTATACATACAAATAACCGAGTGTTGAGTGATTTTTGTGAGCGGTTTATACTCATTCATAAAAGAAACTTCGTAGTTATGTGATGCTCATTTGAACATTTCTGAAAGAGCAAGCTTAAAACACTCGGTTTCTTCTTATGAGTGTGCCATGTTTGATAGTTAATTATGAGTTTGGATCTTCATGTAACATATGGTTTATCTCTCACCATCTTTTATGTCAATGGGACTTCTTTTATTAAATGGTTGCATGAGAGTTTGCTTGAGGACAAGCGAAGTTCAAGTGTGGGGATGTTTGATATGATAATAAATATACATGTTTTTAATATGTATTTCTTTGCATTGTAAGTCATTTTTGTTACAAAATTCAATATTTAGACACTTATTTGTGTTTTATTTGAATCTTGTAGGTTTCGGATGAAGCTCGGTGATTTTTGTGAAGAAAGTCCAAGATTTGAAGAGGTTCAAGAGGAAAAATGCTCCTGATATGACCATATTCAGCTGAATATGGCCATATAAGCTGTCAAATCTCAAATAGCCCCTTTTTGATGCTGAATATGGTCATATCACTTCAGATATGGCCATATTCGGGCAGAAAACGGGTTTATAACCCTAGTACACCTCATTTCCAAAAAAACTTTTCATTTCTTTCAAAACCCTAGCCTCCCAAAACCCTTTAGGTGTCGTTGAACATTTCTCAAGAGTTTTTGGAAGATTTGAAGGTCAAGATTGAAGATTTCACACTTTCAAGAAGAATCTAACATCATCCACCTATTTCCCTTCAAAATTGGTTTGAATTCCTCTAGATCTACTATGAGTTCTTCCATGTTCTTGAGTTTGGGTGTGTCTTTTGTAAGCCTTATGGGCTAAACTCTTATTATCACTTGGATTAGACGAAACTTAGCATGATTTAACAACTTGTACATGATTCTTGGTGATGTTTATGTTTATGCTATGATGAAACTTGATTATTCTTCAATGATTGTGTGTGTTTGTTCTAATTTGATGAAATGTTCAACCTTGTGGGTGTTGTAAGCATGTTATGTTGGAAAACTTCATCTTCTTGCAAGACTTATGCATATAATTGCATATTTTGTATGTAATCTTGTGACATTTGACTAGGAATGGTGAATGAAGGTTGAAGATTTAGTAGAATTGGTTAAATGTGCATCCTTATGCTTATGTTTGAGAAAACCATAGTGTATGTCATAAATATCTCTTGTCATTGGTTATGAATTGTTTTGTAATCGTGGTATGAAGTTTATGAGTTGAAGAGTAATTATAGTTTTGTCTATTTTTTCCATGTTTAGGTGGTTATCATGTGTTTATCGTATTAACTTTCCAAAGATTTGTGGAATTAGGTAACCCTAACGGGAGTCTAATTCATCTTTAACATCGACATAATTATATCATTAGTTCTTCATGGCATAACTTTAGGTGGCTATTGTGTGTTTATCGTTCTAGCTTTCCGAATGGTTATTTGTTTAGATATCCTTGACGGGGGTTTAGGCTACTTCCATGTTTCATGTGTAAGAAATGGTCTCACCTCGAATTTGTGCTAGTTGTTAATTCTATGCTAAGTGGAATCAAAGTCCAAGTGGTATATTTAATTGATTGTGTATCTTCATCTTTACTTTCTTAATTTACTAGTTTAATTTGTTAATCGTTTTAGTTAACTATAATACTCACAAATCCAAACTCAATTGATCGGTTAAATAGTGATGATGATTTAGTATTGGGAGCCATTGTGTCCACGGATCGATACTCGGTTCTTACCTAAAACTATACTATTATGCGATAGGTGCACTTGCCTATTGTGTGTAGTTGGTTTAAGAGTGATAATCGTTTCTTAAATTAAAACTCAAATTGTGTGAAAAATCCTCATTTAAAATATATATACTTTACACACATTAAGTTTTTGGCGCCGTTGCCGGGGACACGGTGATTTCAAGAAAGATCGAAGTTGCTACTTTGACTATTTGTGTATATCTTATTTTCGCATTTTTACATTTTACTAGTGTTTATCTTTTGTCCCTTTTTTACGGTGCTTGGTATTGTGTTGTGTTATCAGGAAGCTTATGTCCACATCTTCACCTGTCGAGGACCTGATTGAACCATATTCAAATCCGGAGAAATTACTTAAGAGAAGAAACTTAAGGGCAAAATCTATACAAATAGCTAAGGAAATCGATAGTGAAGCTACTCGTGCACAAATTACCGAGGAAACCGACACCGAAGAAGAAGACAATTCCGAGGACACAAACTCGGAAGACATGGGGAATCGAAACAATGAACAGAGAACCATCTATGATTATGCAAGACCATCGTTGGGTGGTTTGGCATCAAGTATTGTCAGACCGGCGATTGAAGCCAATAACTTTGAAATTCGACCACAAATGATTCAAATGATTCAAAACAATGTTTAATTTTATGGTTTATCAGAGGAAGACCCGAATGCTCATATAGCAAACTTTTTGGAAATTTGTGATACGTTCAAGACGAACGGATTGTCCGATGATGCAAGCAAGCTTAGGCTTTTCCCATTCTCCCTTCGTGATCGAGCAAAGGCTTGGTTAAACTCACTTCCTGCTAGTTCTATAACCACTTGGGAGGATCTTGCTCAAAAATTTTTATTTAGATATTTTCCACCATCTAAAACTGCAAGATTGAGAAATAATATCACTTCTTTTATGCAGGATGAAGGAGAATCACTTTATGAAGCTTGGGAACGATATAAGGAGATGATGAGGAAATGTCCACATCACGGGTTAGATGAGTGGATGCAAGTTACTACCTTTTACAACGGGTTGTATCCACAAGATCGCCAAATAGTCGATGCTACAGCTGGAGGATCTTTAGCCATGAAAACCCCTACGGAGGGGTATGCCATACTTGAACAATTGGCAATGAACACTTATCAAGGGCCATCTTCACGAAGTAGACCATCAAGACAAGGGGTTCACCATGTAGACGACTACACATCTCTAGCTGCACAAATGGAAACAATGGCTAAAAGAATTGATCAAATGCAATTCAACCAATTGCAAACAAGTTGTCATTTGTGTGGTGGCGCGCATATGAGCTCCGATTGTCAACATGGAGTTGTCTACAATGTGAATGAACAAGTGGATTTCATGAATAACCAATATCAACCTCAAAACAATCCGTACAGTAACACTTATAACCCAGGTTGGAAGAATCATCCCAATTTTAGTTGGAAGGCAAGTGGAAGCAACCAACCTCCGGGTTTTCAACAAAGACCACCATTCCAACAAATCCAACAACCATTTCAACCACAACACCAAGATCACTCTCGACCTCAAAAACAAAATCAATACCAAAATCAAGGTTCAAGTAGTGGTTCACAACCCGAGAAAAGATCAAATTTGGAAGAGATGATGGCACAATTCTTGTCCACTGCCGAATCCCGTCATCAAAAATCTGAAGCTCGTCATGATGAAGCCGAAGTTTGACAACAACAATTTTCGGATGAATTAAGAAGTCAAGGTTCGGCGATTCGGGGTATTGAGAACCAAATGGGTCAAATGGCTAGTTTGCTAGCCGAGAGGGAGAAGGGTAAACTCCCGAGTAACACCGAAGCAAATCCACGAGGAGATTGTAAAACAATTACTTTAAGGAGTGGTAAAACCACTAAAGAGATTGAGACGACTTCCACATCTAAGCCGGTGGTTGAAGAGGTAGAAGTCGAGGTTCAAGACGAGGTGCCTAACACTAGGCGAGGCCCAGAAAGTACAGCACAAGTCAAAGAACCATTGAAAGTGTACAAGCCCACTATTCCATACCCGGGGCGTTTGAAGAAAGAAAAGATGGACCAACAATACGGTAAATTTCTTGACCTATTTAAACAATTACATATAAACTTACCGTTTGTTGAAGCTTTGTCACAGATGCCCAAGTATGCCAAATTTCTCAAAGATCTTCTAACAAATAAACAGAAGCTTGAGGAACTTTCACATGTGGTTCTAAATGAAGAATGCTCAGCGGTGCTTCAAAATAAGCTACCACAGAAAATGAAAGACCCGGGAAGTTTCACACTTCCTTGCTTGATTGGTAGTTTGACTGTAAATAATGCTCTAGCTGACCTAGGTGCTAGCATCAACTTGATGCCATATTCCATGTTTGAAAGGCTAGACCTAGGAGAACCACAACCAACACGTATGAGCATTCAACTTGCCGATCGCTCGGTGAAATACCCGAGAGGTATAGTTGAGAATATGTAGGTAAGAATTGGTAAGTTTGTGTTTCCTGTGGATTTTGTAATCCTTGATATGGATGAAGACAAGAACGTACCTCTCATTCTTGGTCGCCCCTTTTTAGCTACATCTAGAGCCTTAGTAGATGTGTTTGAAGGTAAATTGACCCTTCGCGTGGATGAAGAAGAGGTGGTTTTTAAGATAAAGGATTCCATGCAACATTCTCAAATCCATGATGATACACTTTATTTTGTTGATACTATTGATTGTCATGTGGATGATTGTGTGCAGGAAATGTTTTTAGAAAACTATTGTTGATGCTAACATTTACATCGTGTTACACCACTGATGTAATGATTTTCCCTCCATTTTAAAAAACTCCACCATTTTTTTATAACGTTTTTAACTTTTTTATGATGTTATTTTTATAAACAAATTACACCATTAAATAGATAGTTTTAATATCTTTAATTTGAGTATAGTCTTGCTATATTTTTTTTAAAAAAATTTTAACGTTCGTTTTGGACCACTAGTTTTACCACCGTAACTCTAAGTTACAATGGTGACGTGGCTTGCTGTGGACCACTAGTTGGGTTAATGGGTTATAGCAATAAACAAGGGTTAACATTTGATCTTTTCCCTATATATATGTATGTATATGTATATATGTATTATATATGTATATATATATATATATATATATATATATATATATATATATATATATATATATATATATTTATATATATATATATAGAGAGAGAGAGAGAGAGAGAAGAGAGAGAGAGAGTTGTGAGGGGTGGGGGGTGGGGTGATAACTTAATTAATATTATTTTTATTTAAGGGTACAAAAAGACCATTATGTCCTCACATGAGGGGCAAATGATCTCATTAACGGACAAATTTAACGTTCATTAGAAAAAATGGCGAAACGTACAAGTTTTTTAGATGTAAAGGATGTTACTGTAATTCCTTAGTTTAAGGTCGAACCTGAAATTTATTACAAACTAAATGACGAAAAGTATAATTTACTCTTAGATCAAATATACCATACATCCTTGATAAAAGTGTACTAAAAAGAAATACGTTCTTAACAGATTTTGTTTCTTTTGAGTAAAAGAACAAACAACCGAGTTAAGGCCGAATACCCTAACAATGAAATTGGACGATGTTGAGATTCTATCTTGTAAAAGTCTTCAAGTGAAGCATGTTACATTAGAGGAAACCTATTTTATCTACTTAAAATCTTGAACCACACTAACCACATGTGAAGTAGTATTCATATATTTTTTGGCAGCTTGGAGCTTCCATTTTCTCCACCTAGAGCTAAAGCATTTAAGCAATTAAGCATTCTATCTTGTAGCAACAACCTGTCAGCAATGAGACATTTTTTTATTGTCCCTCATGGTATGTGAAGTGCATTAATGTCTATGTGAACGTTGTGAAGTTCAAGGAAATCACGTCTATTAGCCATTAGGAGACTAAGTATGTTTTATAAAAGAGGGTTCAAAAGTTACACCTACCTATTATGCAACACTCAACCATTGAATTGCAACTAAGAACTTGTATGTATGGATTGATCTACATTCATACATGGGATTGGTGGAAAGAAAATATTAATAATGAGTTTTAACAAAATAGGAAAATAAGTTTTTTCTAACTTTGAACATAAATAAATATAACTATTGTTGTTAATATATAGTTTATTATAAATGTGTTGATACGTTACAGGATCATGACAAACCAAACCACGTCCATTCGGAGTTAAAATAATGTGAATGTTTAAAATAAACAAAGCTGTCAAAACTCATTAGATATATTTAATGGGTGATACTTTATCCTGTGTAGGAGGAGCGACAAAACTTAAAATGGTATGTAAGAAGAAGCATTCCTTAATAAAAAAATTCCTTTAGTAAGACACACAAGTGGGGACCACAAGGGTGCGAAGCACCTTTACTCGCACATGTGCACTCGCGACGTGGGCGATAGGCATAATGTGGCGCACTTTGCACTTCATGTACTCATATATCCTTGAGCCGCTTGAGAGTTGCAGAGGATTTGGCCCTTAGATGATCCTCTAGTGCGAGGTTAATAGATTATCTTATGATATTTTGGGATATTCTTATGCGACCCGAGCCATGGATCTTTCCTCTGATTGTCCTCCGCTTATGGGTTCCTATGATCAATGTTGCCCATCAGACCATGACAAGTTTCTCTTCTGCAATGACATCAAAGGTCTATACCACTAGTTGAGTTGGCAGCTTAGTTTTATGAATTGAACCAGAATATTTAAATTCTTCTTTCCAATCATTAAACCAATTAAATTCACTTTGAAGACATGAAAGCAATTTAAATTTTCTTTTTAACTAAGAGGAGAATTTTTGACTCATGCTTCAATACAATTACAAGGGTGAGCAGTTGTTAGCAACAAATAAACAGAACAAAAGAAAAATTCTCTTTACTTTCTCTTTCATTCTTGATATCACCTCTTTCATTCTTGATATCCTCTCTTTCATTTTTGATATCCTGGAATATTTTTATGAGGTATAATTTGGGTTTTCTTGTCTACCCTGAAAACCCAAATTATACCTCATAAAAATCTCTCTCTCTCTCTCTCTTCCAACGTTCAACAAAGCTTCACCGGAGACCTCCGCCGACACACACCTTGCCGGCGACCTCCACCGGCGACCACACCGACCGCGGACCAAACCCCAACGACCGCGGACCACATCGACCGGCGACCGTCTCTCTCGCCCAGGTAAGTAACCCACCCCAAAGACCCACCGCCCTCACCGCCGACCTCCTCACCGCCAGAAGCTTCATCTCCGGCCAACCACAAGTTCCACTCACCACCGCCTAGCACCACCTTCGCCTAGCCCCACCTTCGCCTAGCCACACCTAGCCCCACCTTCGCCGGAAGCTCCATCTACGCCTAGCCCCACCTTCGCCTACTCCCACCTTCGCCTAGTCACCACCGCCTAGCCCCACCTTCGCCTACCCGATATCTACCCACAGCCGACCACCCATCCAACGCCTACCCGAACACCCCAGCTAGCATCCACCAACCTCACACTGCCCCACCGCCCTACCCGCACCAGCCACCCCCCATCCCACCGCACCCACCTACCACAACCATCACAGCCACCAGCAACGCCCAATCCATCGCCCCTCCCCACAGCAGCAGCCTTCACAAACTGGTCATCGGGGCCTAATCGAAGAACCTTAACCTGGGTGTACTTTTGGTGAGATCTTTTCATCTCGGCTTCCCATATTTGCTTTTACTCTTGTTTATTTTATCTTCTCGTTTAAATTGCTTGGCTGGGTTAGGGGTACCAGCATCTGCTTTTAACAGGGAGAGTCATCCCCTATTTCTGTGTGAATTCTGCTTGCTTGTGATTTGTTGTTTTTCTGTGTTGTCCATGTTTTTTTATTTCGTGGTGGTTTTAGTAGACTCTGTCTGGTATAATAGATAGTAGGAGCCATTATGCTGCCCCGAGATCATGTTCGGTGAGGAGAGGTGCGAGGACAGGGAATAAGGTTTCTAGATTAAGAGTGGCATCGTGGAATGTAGGAACCTTAACTAGTAAGTTACTAGAGTTAATTGATGTGCTGAAGAAACGTAGGGTCCACATAGCATGCTTCTTGAATTTGCAGTAGCGCATGACTTAGGCATCGTAAATTCGTTCTTTAAGAAAAGAGACTCGCATCTAATCACGTTTAGCAGCGACGGGAGACACACGCAGATAGATTATTTATTGATGAGGAGAGAAGATCATGGCTCGTGGAAAGACTGTAAAGCAATCCCGGGAGAGACGGTTGTGACACAACACCATATGTTGGTGGCGGATATACGCGTCAAGAGGCCAATTGCCCAACGGAACAGGAGAATTACACCCAAGATCAGATGAGGTCAGCTCAAAGACGAAAACATTACCATTTTTAGAGATAAAGTCATACCAATGAACCAAACTGGGCCACAGGTAGACGCAAACCAAAAGTGGGAGGTTATGGCAACTAGGCTCATACAAGCAGCTAAAGAAACGCTTGGAGTTACAACAAAAAGGACAGTTGGTCATCAGGAATCATGGTGGTGGAACGAAATTGTACAGGAGAAGATACGTATCAAACAACAAAGTTTTAGAGAGCTCATACGATGTAACAGTGAGGAAGAACACGCAGAGCTAAAACAAAAGTACAAGGAGGCTAAGAGACAAGCGAAAAAATCGGTGTCAGAGGCAAAGAACACGGCATATGAAATGATGTATAAGCGACTAGAGACGAAACAAGGAGAGCATGACATGTTTAAGATAGCCAAGGTAAGAGAAAGAAGAAGACAGGACCTAAGAATGGTCAAGTTCATAAAGGCTGCGGATGAAAAGGTTTTGGTGAATGAGAAAGATATCAAGGTACGATGGAAAACTTACTTCGATAACCTATTTAACATAAGGAATCCAAATCAACAAACTGAGAAAGATAGAACAACCCAAACAACGCAACAAAACCAATGCTATTGTAGAGGCATCACAACTGACGAAGTTAAAAGAGCTATGAAGAAAATGGGAAGGGCTAAAGCGGTGGGGCCAGACAACATACCGATTGAGGTGTGCAAATGCCTGGGTGATGATGGTCTCCAATGGCTAACAGATCTATTTAACACTATCTTTAAGACAGGGAAGATGCCAGACCAGTGGAGAACTAGTGTCATAGTCCCCATATATAAGAAAAAAGGAGATATCCAAGGATGCGAAAATTACAGGGGAATAAAGCTACTGAGTCACACGATGAAACTATGGGAAAGAGTTATTGACACGAGAATTAGACGGGAAACCCAGATAGCAATAAACCAATTTGGATTTATGCCAGGACGCTCTGCAACAGAAGCCATACACGTCATAAGACGGATAATGGAGAAATATAGAGAAAAGAAAAGGGACCTCCATATGGTATTCATCGACCTAGAAAAGGCCTATGACAGTGTACCGAGACAACTAATTTGGGAAAGTCTACGACATAGAGGGGTACCAGAGAGGTATATCAAATTAATTAAGGATATGTATGACGGGGCAAAACATGTGTGCGAGCACCGGTAGGAGACACGGACTCATTCTCAGTGGAAGTGGGACTCCACCAAGGATCAGCATTGAGCCCATTTCTGTTCGCACTAGTGTTGAATGAGATGACTAAGTCAATACAACAGTCAGTCCCGTGGTGCATGCTCTTCGCGGATGATATTGTCTTAATATCAGAATCTAAAATGATGCTTAACGAAAAGCTAGAGCAGTGGAGAGCAGCGCTAGAGAGCAGAGGATTAACGATAAGTCGCTCTAAGACGGAATACATGCATTGTAACTTTGGTGGCGATGACGAAGAGGACACCCAAATCAGTATCCAGGGCATGCCGGTCCCACGGACATCTAGGTTCAAATACCTGGGCTCGTACCTGCAGGAAGACGGAGAGATACACAGCGATGTAGCTCACCGTGTCCAAGCAGGATGGTGCAAGTGGAGAGCAGCATCAGGGATCCTATGTGATAAGAGGTTTCCAGCAAAACTTAAGGGAAAACTATACAGAGTGGCGGTACGCCCAGCTATGCTATATGGAACAGACTGCTGGGCCATAAAGAAATCGCACGAGAAACAAATAGAGGTTGCGGAAATGCGAATGCTAAGGTGGATGTGTGGCCATACAAGACTAGATCGGATAAGAAACGAAGTGTTTCGACAGAAGTTAGAAGTGGCTTCTATTGCAGATAAAATACGAGAGGGAAGATTAAGATGGTATGGACATGTCAAGAGGAGACCAATGGCAGCACCGGTCAGAGCAGTGGAGAACATTATCATAGAGGGCAGGAAGAGTAGAGGACGACCTAGGTTGACTTGGGAAGAGAGAATTAGGAGAGATATGGAACACTTGCACCTCTCTGAGCACATGATCGAGGATAGGAGTGAGTGGAGACGTAGAATTAAAAGTAAGGACTTTTAGTTGTTTCTGTAGCTAGGAAAGGACTTTGTTTACTTGTTACGGGGCCTGATGTGTATGTAGTATGATTGGACCTTTTAGGGGAAACTTGTCGCTTTCCTGATGCATGCTTGTTTATTTTATACTTCCTTTTGGCGATATTCTAATGTTTGTTGTATGATGTGTGCTGTACCATATACCATATATCATATATCGTACGTGTGATTATATGTTGATGCGCTTGCGTTATAGCTTTTGTATCGAGCCAGGGGTCTCTTTGGAAGCGGTCTCTCTACCTATCTGGGTAGAGGAAAGACTTGCCACCACCTACCCCTCCCAGACCCTGCTCTTGAGTGGGATATACTGGGTTTATTTGTTTGTTTGTTTGTTTTGTCTACCCTAATAGTACAATTTGTTTAGTTTGTTATACCATGGGAAACAAAATAGTTCTTTTAATAGACTCAAATTTCTTGAGTCTAACTTAAATCCTTAACCATCTATCATCTGATACTTCTTATATTTCATACTTCATTTCTAATTGTATTGTATTATAGCTTTTCTTTCGATTGTTGTATATATAGAAATATGAACATAAGAGTGTTTATTTATTTATATTATATTATGAATAGTTCCTACACCTAAATTGAACAATATGAGAAACAAACTTTAACTTAAGGTTACCAAACCATTTATCAAACCAAAACTTTTATAGCCACATCTGCACAGATTTCATAGGTTTTTACTCTCAACTACCGGCCCACCTCATAAGATGTTTTTCCTACGTCTTCCTCGAATTTATGTTTATTTATTTGGAGTTTTAGACATCAATACGTAGTAAGGAATGCTCCCACATTTGACAAGTGCAAGTCCCCACCAAATGACAAATTCTTAGCCTTCTAATTTAACTTTTTTGTAACTTAGGACTGTTCATTAGCTAAGCCCAACAGAATTACGGTCTGGTTCGACTTGGTTTGCAAGCGAGCCGAAGCAAGCTGTATTTGAGCTTAGCGTGGTTTATACAATGTCGTTAAATTGAAGCTATCTTTCTTGTTATTTCAAGCACCGAGTTATTTGAAAATTGTAGGCTCAGTTTTCACAAGTGGATGACATAATATATTGGGTATTATAGCTAGAATTAGGGTATAAGTTAGAATATATATATATATATATATATATATATATATATACATATATGTATATATATGTATATATATCTATATATGTATATTTACATATATGTATATATATGTATATATATGTATATATATACATATATATATGTATATATATGTATGTATATATATAGTATATATATATATATATATATATATCTATATATATGTATATATTACATATATGTATATATATGTATATATATGTATATATATACATATATATGTATATATATGTATGTATATATACATACATATATATACATATATATATGTATATATATACATACATATATATACATATATATATGTATATATATACATATATATACATACATATATATACATATATATATGTATATATATACATATATATACATATATATACATATATGTAATATATACATATATATAGATATATATACATATATATACATATATGTATATATGTATATATATATATGTTATATATATACATATATATATATACATATATATATATGTATATATATACATATATATAGTATATATATATACATATATATATATAGATATATACATATATATATACACACATATATACATATATATATATATATAGATATATACATATATATATGCACATATATATATGTATCTATATACACATCTATATATATATGTATATATATGTATATATATACATATATATATATATACATATATATATACATATATGTATATATATGTATATATATCTATATATATGTATATATAACTACTACTATTATAAAGTGATGAGAAGACTAACCAATAGTATTCAACTCATAGACAATTATTTATGTACATATACATAATTGAGAAATAAACAATATAAGCCAAAATCAATCCGACTTGAGTTTAAACGAGCCAAAATCAAGCTAGCTTGATTTTTACGTCATGAGTAGAGCTAGCTCGGTTTGTAAACAAGCAGTTGTCACGGAAACTTCTTCAAGATATTTTCAAGCGAGCTCTAAGCTTCGAAATATTTTAACGGTCCTACTCTAACGTTATCGAGTGAGAGGACCCAATTTTTTGTCAAATCCTATCAGTTCTAATAGACAAGCGCAACTAAATTATATTAGCGATCACTTTACATCACGTCATCCAAACCCGCACCATGTGCCCTACTCTTATAAAGATCAACCATAGGACCCTAGACAATAGGCCCGTTGATTTTATCCATACCCGATTAACCCGCCCGACCCGATCTCACCCGTACCCGAAGAATCCCGACCCGAACAACCCGAAAACCGATTAAACCGATTCTTATTCGGGTTGGGTTTCGGATAAACTTTCAAACCTACTGATTAACCCGATCAACCCCTATTTTAATTTAGTAAAATATATATATACACTTGCTTAGATTGTCCAAATTGATCAAATTGCTTGTATATATATATATTTAAGCACATTTTATAAATTATAGAAGTAAATTAATTTATGTCCATTACTTTTATAAGATTTCAAATGAAAATTCACTAAAATATATTAAATTAATTCTATTATTTTATACCCGAAACCCGACCCGAACAACTCGTTACCCAAACAACCTGAAACCGATTAAACCGATTGTTATTTGGGTCGGGTTTCGGGTAGACCTTCAATGTTGAAAAACCCGAATAACTCGAACCGATTAACCCAAAATCCGATTAACTAACCCGATCAAGACCCCTACTACACAATATGTAAGCCCCCGTTCCCGGGACACTTACAGTTGGATCCTCATCGCTCTTAAAACATATAATTTCGTTTATCTTTCGTAAACATTTCAGCGGAAGCATTCAAAAGAGACATCTCATTTCATCATAAAAGCTTTTGCAAAGTAATACATCGTTAATCAATTACAAAATACATTGTTGCATTACATTACAAAAACATTATATAAATGGACGCTATCCAAAAAGAGTTGAGTAGCCACCCCGTGCCATCCTCAGCAATCATTACCTGCCAACTGGAAACACATAAAAGTCAGCGTTGCTGAGTGAGTTCTAATTTTATAATAAAACATACTTTTCTTTCGTAAAACTGTTCATTACTTTCATGCGATCATACATCATACGTACACATAGATAATATTATTATTATCTTCATCATTCGTTCATCTTTACATTCGTTCTTACGAGTCTGTTGCGACAACAGGGCCGCTCACCTCAATATCGATCTCTCACGATCGTATGCTAGCCGAGTCTGTTGCAACAACATGGTTGCTCACCTCAGTGGCAATCTCACGATTGCATGCTAACCGAGTCTGTTGCAACACAAAGTCGCTCACCTCAATATCTGCTTGCAAGCCTTTTCTTTGTTCATTCATTATTCATTAATGCATGCATTCATCATGTTCCTCTTTTTATTATCTTTCACTTTACGTTACATAATACTTTCGATTCATTTCATTAATGCAACACATAACGCCACGAAAAGATAACACGTATCGAAATAAGAAACATCGACATTTACCAGTCATCACCATCTATCATGGCAACAACATACTTAACATAACATACATCATGCATAAACATGCAACCTCAACATCATGCCTAACACAGCCTCTAAGGCCTCAACAGTCATCTACATGCACTTACAGGAACTTCCACGTCAAAACTTACATCTGCACTTTCCCCCGAAAGACAGATATCAAACTATGTATCTCCTCGGGTACAACAGCCCTGTTCGGGCGATTGGACACCCTTCAGTCGCATGGCCTCCATGCGACTAACATCATGCGACTAGACTAATGCGGATGAAGTCCCATGCAACTGCACCTCCAATCGTGCGAATGAACCCTCACTCGTGCGATTGGATACTAAGCGAATGGACCTTTGCAAATGGACCTTATGCGAATGAGCACCTATGGGACTGAGCCTCAATCGCATGACTCCCCATGCGACTGAACCCCCAGTCGTACGACTGGACCTCAGTCGTGCGACTGAACTCCAATCGCCCCTCAGTCGGCCATATAGCCTCCAGTCGGTCGCCCAGCCCTAGCTGTGCAGAATCCTTTTCATCCAGAACCTAATTTGCCATTTTCGACCTCCAAACTCATCCAAACCCATTCTAAGCTCAAATCAATCATCCTAAACCTTAGGGATGCATACTACAACACCATTCAAACAAACACAATCCCGAAATCATACTCCAAACACATCACACACAAACACATTCAAATGGGTCAAACACACACACATACAAAAACAAGTTTTCTATGTGTTCCAGCCCAAAATCAGTTGAAAATGGTTAAAAGAGGGGTCCTAGAACTCACACAAACAAGAATAAGATGAAGAGCTTCATTTGGACTAGCTACACAACGAATTTTGAGCCCGAATCGACCCGAACCAACCCTTTCTTCCTCTTTTCTTCCTTTCTCTCTTCTCCTCTCTTGTTTGGGCTTAATTTTGTGGGTGTGGGGAGAGGGTAAGGGCTGCCCTCTCCTTTAAATACCCCCACTCACCCGACTTTCTTTCTTTGGCGAGTTTGCTCCCTCGACTTTGGACTTTATTTCTTTTCTTCTTTCGTCGTCTTCAAAATAGATACATAACCGGGTGTTACAAGTCCACCCCCTTATATAGGTTTCGTCCCCGAAACCTGTTATTCCTCAAACAAGCGTGGGTAATGCTGTCTTATTTCCTCTTCAGTCTCCCACGTTGACTCGGACCCCTTCCTGTGCTTCCACTATACACGCACAAGAGGAACCACTTTATTTCTCAGCCTCTTCTCTTTTCTATCGATGATCGCCACTGGTTGCTCTACGTAATTGAGTCGTTCGTCTACTTCGATATCCTCCAGTGGAATAATCATATCCTCATCCGCCAAACACTTCCTTAGATGAGATACATGGAATGTCGGATGAATTCCACTTAACTCATTTGGTAACTCCAGTCTATAGGCCACCTCTCCTACTCGAGCAATGATTCGGAAAGGGCCTATATACCTCGGGCTCAACTTGCCCCGCTTTCTGAACCGAATGATACCCTTCCATGGTGAGACCTTCAACATAACCCGGTCACCCACCTAGAACTCAATCGGTCTGCGTCGTTTATCAGCATACGACTTCTGTCTTTCTTTGTCTGCCTTCATGAAGGCCTTGATCATTTCAAGCTTTTCAATCGTAGCGTCGAGGTGACCCTAACTCTTTATGACCAATATCACCCCAACATACGGGTGTCCTGCATCTCCTACCGTATAGCATCTCATAAGGTGGCATGCTAATGCTGGCATGATAGCTGTTGTTGTATGAGAATTCATCTAACGGTAAGTGGTCATCCTAACTTCCCCCAAAATCAATCACACATGCCCGAAGCATGTCCTCCAATGTCTGAATGGTCCTTTCTGACTGACCATCAGTTTGGGGATGATAAGCTGTGCTAATGTGTAACCTCATCCCCATCGCGTCATGGAATTTCTTCCAGAATTTGGATGTAAACCGGGTGTCACGATCAGACACAATAGACACCGGCACACCGTGACGAGTCACAATCTCCTTAATGAAAAGATCCGCCAACCACTCGGATGAAAATGTCTCGCGCATCGGTAGGAAGTGAGCACTTTTCGTCAAGCGGTCAACAATCACCCATATAGCATCATACCCTTTCGGAGTACGTAGCATCTTCGTAATGAAATCCATGGTGATGTGCTCCCACTTCCATTCTAGTATATCCAAAGGTTGGATCTTCCCAAACGGCTTTTGATGCTTGGACTTCACTTGCAGACAAGTAAGGCACTTACTCACATACTCCACCACATCACGCTTCATACCCGGCCACCAATAATCTTTCTTCATGTCTTGATACATCTTTGTAGCATCGGGATGAATAGAGTATCGAGTCTTGTGAGCCTCATCCATAATCTTCACCCGTAGATCCCCAAAACGAGGAATCCATATCCGCCCGAATCGAGTTTTAACACCGAGTGTGTTTTCACCCAATTCCGTAACCAGACCCCTCATCCTTTCAGAGTTCAGATAATCGTCTTTCAAAGCCTCATCTTGAAACTCCTTGACCTGCTTCGTCACATCAGAGGTCATGATCAGCTGGTACGCCTTCACCCGAATCGGCTCGGGCCTTTCCTTTCGGCTAAGGGCATCCGCCACCACGTTGGCTTTGCCCGGATGATAATGGATTTCGCAATCATAATCATTTATGGGCTCCAACCATCACCTCTGCCTCATGTTCAAATCCTTTGATGTCACACCCCAACCTTGTCGGCGGAATCGTCGAGATGTGGGGGATAAGATTGTTCACAGCCACATAACGCTATTATTAAATCCAAATATATTAATCAAGATTTGATTATAACATTACAAGTAGAAGGTTCAAACAAAAAGGTATCAAGTATACAAGTATAAATAACAAGTTCATCCATTTATCTCTAGGTCCAATCCTAGATGTGATATGATTCAAAAGTCCACTTTAAACTTGGGGGTTTTCCTGAAACATGATAAACATAAAGGTCAACTAAAAATAGTTGGTGAGTTTCAAGGTTTTCATACATAATAAAAGATTACAAGTAGCAATTCATGTCATAGGTAATAAGCTAGTAAGGTTATAGAACACATATCGTTACAACCAAACCTCGACTTGATTACAAGTATATAAGATTGGCAAAGTGTATTTGGTTCCCTAGTGCACAAGCATACGGCTCCTAGGAGTCGTCAATACATCGACTTTAGCACCAAATAGGCTTGTCAGGCCTAAAGATCTAAGACGTCGCCAGGCTAGCAATTGTTAATGATTGTAAACAAACTATGTATCTCATATAAACACTTACAACACACAAATAATCATGACAAAATAATAACATGAATTGCAAGTACTTTATAAGTCTTAACATTTATAAGTGTATGATGTATAAGTATCATGTTTCACCCCAAAATAGTGTGAAAAATGCAAAAAGGGGCAAGGAAAACTCACATGGGAATAAGTATAATAATGATGATTAATAAGAATAATAAGCAACGTTTCAACGTAAACCTTCACGAGGTACCTAAGAATATATATTTACAATATTTAAGTTTAATTTTAATGAGTTTTAACGTTTTAACGAAAACTAGAGTTTTGGATGGAATTTGGGGATTTTTATAAGTATGTTAAATATTTTAATAAAGAATTTACCACCTATGTATTTTAATAGAGAGAAATAAATTGAACCATTTTTAACAATTAATAGAGTCTAAATATAAAATTTAAATAAATATTTAAAAATAATCATGATTTTTAAAAGGTAACATTTGGTTCAATAATTTATTATTTATTATTGAAATCCATTTTATTAGGATTAAACCAAGTATAACCTTTGTTAAAAAGTTTTAAAGGAAATTATTTAATTATTTAATTTAATAAAAATACAAAAAATTATTTGGTGCCTATAGAAATATTTAAATTTTACAAAAACATTTTTTATATTTATTAAAAATTTTATATAATTCATTTGAGGGCTAAAACCCCTTAAAAAATACATGAGGGTGCCCGGGTTCGAACCCGAGACCTCGTGGATGGAATGCAACGTGCTAACCAATGAACCAAGGCTCTCAGCCGCGGTTCTTTTGGGTTCTAAATGTTTTTAATATGCAACTTCCAACAACCCCCAAATTCCATATAAACCCTAGAATCAATTTGATTACAATTGAACATCAAGATGATTATGATAACGAAATTAACATAGGGCTTTGCTTCCCTAGATGATTTCGAGCAGGGGGATGTGTTTAATTACCCGAAATATGTTAGAAATCGATGGCCATGGATGAAGAACAAGTCGCGACTATGGTGAAAACGGTTTGAGGTGCGAGTGATGATCATAATCAAATTCATGGTGCAAGAAGCTTCTAAACGTATAGATAAATGAATGCCGTCATTTAATTTAGAATTACAATGCCTCGAGAACAGCTGGCGACTAAGTTGCAGGTCCGAAATGAAGATGATGATCGATGGTGGTGTGTTGTTGTGTTGCAGATGTAATTGAGGGTTCAGTTTAAGAGTATTGTTTTGATGATTTACCCTCGGTTACTAAGGTATTATTCGATCAATTTCAAGTCAAATGGGTTCATGCTTTGAATGTAGATTTTGGTTCGAGTTAGGATTGTTTAACGAGTGTTTAATCCAAATTAATTTTGGTGCTTAATTCGAAACTGATGCGTGAAGGTTAAGAAGCGGTTTAATTGCATTTAAATCAGGCGTTTTGGGGGTTTTGGTGATCGCCGGAGCGATGGCCGGAGTTTGGCCGGCGAGTGGTCGGGAAAACGGGGGGGAAGGTTTGGGTTTTAACAATTTTTACGCAATGGTCCCTGTAATTCTTATTTTTGTTATTTTATGTAATAAACTTTGATTTAAAGTTTTCAACTTGACATAAATGCCCCCTTAACTTTAAGTTTAGCATTAATCTAACATGTTAACCTTTATTATTATTATTATTATTATTATTATTATTATTATTATTATTGTTATTATTATTATTACTTTATGCTAAGTTTTATAATAATAAACGAACGTTGTAAACATTAATATTATCTTTATTAACATTATTATTGTTATTATCATTAGTATATTAATATTGTTATTATAATAATAATAATAATAATAATAATAATAATAATAATAATAATAATAATAATTATTTTTTTAAGATTATTATTATCTTAAATTTTATAATAATAAGTAAATATTATAATACTTATAATGTTATCATTATTTATTAAATTAATTTGTTATCCACCAAATTAAGACTTAATTACACGGATGGTCCCTGTGGTTAGGCCATATTTCACTTTTCGTCCTTAGCTTTTTGAAACTACATGGTTGGTCCAATACTTTGCAAATTTGTTATGCGAATGGTCCCCAACTTGAACGGCCGTCTATTTCTGTCGTTAAGTCACCCCACGTTCCTCCCACGTGGGGGTATTCTTGTCATTTCATCTATATTATATGTGTCTTTATATGTATGTCTTTCTTGCATTAGAACCAGTCATCATCGTCGACTGATCAAAACCCACAAGCATGGCCGTTTGCTTCTGTGGGCGATCTGCAATCATCCGAACCTCGTGGACTGATCAAAACCCAGGCCGACGCTTCTATGCTTGTCCTGTAACAGTAAGTATGTGTATACGTCTTCAATTTGAACTTAATCTCAAACATGTGTGCATTGTGTTGCAGAACTCAAAGTGTCGATTTGTTGGATGGGTTGACCCACCAATGTGTCCTCGTGCAATGGAGATTATTCTGGGCTGTTGAAGTCAAAAATAAACTTAAATGTTAGGTGAAGGGACTAGAAGCCGAAATTCATCTAAAGAAGACTCTCATCCATTCCTAGTTATAGGATTAGGGTTCTTATTTGCTGTAATTGCTTTTAGACATTGATGTAGTTGTGGTCTTTTAAGGTTGTTCATTTAATGTACAAGCAGTGGCCTTTTGAGGTTGTTCATTTGGTCTACTTTATTTAGTTGTCATTTTCATGTTTGTTATGTACTTTGACTATGTTTAATGGTAATGAAGTATGTTTAGTTTGAGTTCTTGTTCATTTCACCTTGTACCAAAATACCAAAATAAGTTACTTTGTTATTTACTACACATTGTTGCTACAACCAAATACCAAAATACCAAATGCATAGCATAATAAGTTACATTGTCCAGTAAAATAGTAGCATAATAGACTACACAAAAGTTGCTACAACCATAAACTTAATTCTAACCACACAAATGAGACAACCATCAAACATTTGGAGCTCCTTGACCTTTGCATCCTTTTGCATTATGGCCATAGTGATGACATTTTGAACAAGTCACAGACCTACCCTTCCTTGTTAGCTTCCCACCTTGTTCCAGATCATCTTGTATCTCCACTGTATCCTTCCTTCGCTTCTTTTTGGGCCTACCAATCGGTGTGTTGTGCAATGGGGGTGTGAGGGTTGTAGGACATTGTGATTTAGGCCATTGTTCTTTCCATTGATAGGACCTATTTTGAATGAGTACACCCTTCTCCATGTTTCTAACAGATAACAAGGATCTACCCATGTTTCAGGTATGCCCACTTTCTGTCCATTCAAAGACATATCCCAATTAACAGCCACTGCGTGTTTGCATGGTAGTCCTGTCAGCTCCCACCTTCGGCAACTACAGGTCTTCTCCACTGAATCAACAACACATTGGTCACCCCAAGACCACTAACTTGGTATTTGCTCCCACCATTCCACAAGACTGTGTATTTAGCTGCCTCTGTCTTATGCTATCCAATAGTTTTGTGGCAGTAGGGGTCAATGGACCATTACACTTGTCAATAACCTTCAGTACATTCACTATCCTCCTTATTAGATACTCTCTAACATAATCTATTGCTGATATAATGGGCTTGTCCCTGCCTTCAATAACTTGCTGTTGAACACCTCCATATGTTGCTTAATAGTACATCAGATTTGGCTCTTCCTATAATAATATGAGGTACAAAATTTAAGTTAAACTAGAATAAGTCATTTATGTCCAGTGTACAAACAAGTATAAGGGGTAACCTGTGAAATGGGATCTTGTCCAGTGTTGTGGTGGAATACTTGATACCCAATTATAAGCCTCAACATTCAAAGACTTTAATTCTTCCATCTTTGCTTGGAATTCTGAAACTGTTGTTGCTGTAGCACAACCCCATAAACATCCTTGAAACCCTTGCCTCTCCATCTTAGCTTCATGTTCTGATGGATATGCCTAAGGCAATACCTGTGCTCAGCAGCAGGGAACACTTGGGCAATAGCAGGTATGAGGCCCTGCTTACATGTAAACAACCCTTTAATAAACAACAATTAAATAATAACAATATTAATTAAAGTTAGAAAATATACCTTTGTCTTCAGAAATGAAGGTAAAAATTACTGTTGTGCTCAAATCTAAATCATCAGCCAAACACTGCAGAAACCAGATCCATGAGTTCTTATTTTCAGTCTCTACAATTCCATAGGCCAAGGGGTAAATCCCATTGTTTGGATCTATACCTACTGCACTAATCATTTGACCCGGATAGGGTCCTTTCATGAATGCCCCATCAAGACCCAACAATTCTCTCTTACACTCTTTAAAACCCTCTTTTAAAGCCCCTAGACAAACATATCCTCTTAAAAACTCTAATTGCTGAATCTGGGTTGTCTTCATGCTCTACTTGAATCTTAACCGTTGTGTTTGGGTTGGTAGCTTGAACCTCCATAATGTAGTCCCTAATCTTGCATACTGGTCTTTATAGTCACCCTTACATGATATGTAGCTTTTGCCTTTGCCCTAAAAGCCTTCATCTTTGAAACAGCAAGTTCGTACTTTCTTTGAAGCTCCTCTTGAATTGATTTAATTGAAACTTTGGAATTTGTCTGAATTTGGTTAATAACCAACTTTCTTGGCCATAAAGTCAGCAGTAAATGCCTTTATCTTCCTGGATTTAAGACATGTGTGGTTGGGTATGTAGGCCTTTACCAACCAACTCTCACTGTTGTTTTCTTTAGTTGCATAAAAGACCCAAGGACAGAATACATCCTTCATTTTACCTTTTTTTTGTCTTGACCTGCCCCACTTGCATCCCCACATGCATCCCCACTTGCATCCCCACTTGTACCACCAGGCCCATCAACCTCTTTACTTTGCCCATTAGTACCACCAGGCCCATCAACCTCATTATGTGGAACAACACCCTTACACACAACTCTTATTCTCCTCTTGTCATTCCTTAAGAGGGATAGTTCCCTCCTGCTTTCAATTGCATGCTTCTTAATCAACTCTTTAATTTCTATTTTAGTCCCAAATACTGGGCCACATAAAAACTTACATCTTCAACCCCACCAGCATTCACCTTCTTTTTTTTTCTTTCTTAATTTCCTTAGTATTTTGCTTCTTATAGATTCAACATCCCCAGATGACCCATCAGACCCACTGTCTAATGACTCCTCACTTAAACCACAACATCTAGTTCACTAGTATACTCATCATGCAAGCTTGAACCATCTTATATATTAGCATTGCTATTACATCCTATGAACTCTTCCCCATGATCAACAAACTCATTATAATCCCTCATGTCAACATCAACCTCATCCACATCATTATCTGTATCAATTATGAAGTCACTATCCTCACTATCATCAATCTCATTATCATCGACCTCATTATCATTAACCTCATATTCAAACTCTTTAGGCATTGAAAGTCTGTGGAAAAGTCTCCTGCATCAAAATCGTATTCAAACTCTTCTAAATGTTCCATCCCCATGTCATTATCATTATCCCCACTACATTAATATGATCCTTGAATTAATATTCCCAATTTCATTAACATTATCCTCCTTTGATCCAACATTAGCCCCTACTTCATTAATATTATCCTCCACTGATCCAACATTATCCTCCATTGATCCAACATTATCCCCTACTTCATTATATTATCCTCCACTGATCGAACATTATCCTCCATTGATCCAACATTATCCTCCATGGATCCAACATTATCCCCTACTTCATTAACATTATCCTCCATTGATCCAACATTATCCCCTACTTCATTAATATTATCCTCCACTGATCCAACATTATCCCCTACTTCATCAACATTATCCCCCACTTGATGAGAACTACTTCCTTTCTCATGCCAGCCTATAAGTAGCCTCTTTGAAGCAGACTTACCTTTACTCTTAGGAATGAAATTTTGGCTTCCAACATCCTCCAACTCCTCAATAACAACATTGCTTTTTAGTGGGGATGTGAAGTACGTACACACCTTTGTTTCACCATGCTCAATATAAACATCTATCAGCTTGTGTTCAGTTACATACTTAGCCAACTCTAAAACATCACGATCATTTCCCAAAGCAACTAACACAAAATCTAAATCAGTCCCAGGAATCATGAAATGATAAAATAACTTTTTATCTTCTTTAGCTAACCCTAACTCTTGCATCATCCAATCTATTTCATGAACTGAAAATATCTCAATGTCACAAAGATCAACGTAGGAAACTCTACCATTAGCATACCTCCTACCAGGGAACTTTGTAAAACACACCATCGTGATGAATCTTCAAAGAGAACATGTTTGGATAACCAACTATTAAATAAAAGAAATGCACCAAATCAAAATCAAAAATTTACATTTACAAGTTCAAAATACATATTTAACATAGAGGATTGGGTTGCAGTATGGTACCGTATGCTTCAACGACATCAACCTTAGTTCTCTACCTCTAATATGCCACACCATTTTCTGTTACTCGTTCTTCCTACAAGATCGTAATTTCAAATTGTGGTTTGATTAGGGCATAAATGGTTTCACGATTTGGCTTGCTGAATGATTATAGCGAAGACGGTAGGTTTGGAGGGAATTGTGGGGAAGTGAAACAGACACAAAGGGATTAATGGAGAGTGTGGAAATTTATTAGATAGAGATGAAATGACAAGAATACCCCACACGGGGAAGCACATGGGGTGACTTAACGACATAAATCGACGGTCGTCCAAGTTGGGGACCATTCGCGTAACAAATTTGCAAAGTATTGGACCAACCATGTAGTTTCAAAAAGCTAAGGACCAAAAGTGAAATATGGCCTAACCACAGGGACCATCCATGTAATTAAGTCCCAAATTAATTATCAAGTATATAATTCCATAAAGTTTCAAAATTGACATAAAAGGTCCTTTTAGAATTTAACAAAGTTAACTTTCAGTTAACAAAATTATGAGATGTCACAGTCTCCCCAGCTTAAAAGAATTTCATCCCAAAATTAAGAATGAACTTATATGAGCAAAAGAGTTAAAATGAAAGATAAGTGTACAAACTAACAATGGTTGACGTTTAATTAAAGACAAAACGCTTCACTTTATGGAATCTTACAAGATCTTGGCATAATGCATGCCAATTGAACCCTTTCAGTGAAATGTGAGACGTTTTGAGATGAAATATTGGAAAACGATGAAGAGTTACCGTGGTATATTAGACTTATAAGTCACACTACTCTCAACATCTAGAATGAAATTATGTATTAAGGTGATGTCTTGAAGCTAAAGGAAAAGTCCCATAATTGTATGAAAGTTTGACTAACGGAATTTAAGAATCCCAAGTGTCACCATCTATAATGGCACAAGCTTAACGCATATCTAGTGAACATGTATTGTTCCTTTGGTCAAACCGTTGGATTAAGAATGATACGATATGCTGAGATTTTGAGTTGGGTTCCCAAAGATGGTTAGAGACATGCTAATAACAGAAGATGGATCGATCATCAAAATAACGATCGATGTTTAACGACACACCACCTTGACCGATTATTTGAGGTAAGTACGAGTCAAGTTCTCGACTCGTTATCTCACATGAGTTATGAAATGCGTGAAACTAGTCAATCGATCAAAATGCACCAAATATCATTATGTCATCAAGAAATACGAGGCAATTTGGAACATATCCCAAGCTATGTACACATCGGAATAAATGTAACAACAAGTCTTGTGAGTCGCAATCAAGATAGAGTTTTAAAGATTTCTAAGGTTAAGGATTCAAAAGTGATTCAAGAAGTGATACTAACAATAAGAAAGGTATTTGTAACATGTTTTGCAAGGTAACAAATTTCCAAATGCAGATTGCATACGTAATTCTTCAAACCATAAGTACAGTCGAGAACATTCGTGTCTAGAAGGACATAATCATAAGTTGATAATGTCTTTAATTAGCAGAAAGATTGATTAAGAAAACTACCATCACTCAATCATGTGTTGATGATATCTCAAAATGATAGTTGATACGTAAGGAATAAATGGTTCCATATAGCTAGATCAAACAAAACATGAGAATAAAGGGAAAGAAATCGATTTAAGAATTTAAATGCTCCAAGCTTGGAATCAAAAATCAACCTAAAGCGATCGGGTCTCCTTTCAAGTTCAGAGATCATGCTTTGGCTTGATAGGTCAAAACGCTAAAATTGTTTCACCCTTCAAGTTACTACATGCTTCTCGTCACTTGATTACAACCTTGGTAAGTTGAAGATCAAGAAATGAGAATAGTCATCAAGGTGTGGTTT
>CM044005.1:42543656-42636461 GCA_024085815.1 Flaveria linearis | reverse complement strand
TGGATGCTACAGGCAAATGACAGGGAACAGATCTCTCCTTCAACAATTCCAGAACTTTGATGGAGGCCTGTCCAATTTGAGGTGAGCCGGAGGATATATTTCTGGCAGAGGAAGTTATCCAATGCAGAATAAACATTGTTAGGACCGTGTACGTACGGAGTACTAACGATTGTTGTACCGAATCAAATAGTGCGGAACCTATTTGATTGGCGATCCAATCAGTGAGAACGAATTCAAGATCAATCCTAACGATTAGAAAACGTTATAAATTGACTCGGAATGATCTGAAACGCTCTATGAAGTTGGAATGGTCGAACAGCACGTCTGGGCGGCTAGGGTTTCAAGAGTTCGAAGTGTCACGTTTTCCACGAACTAAGTGGTATTTATAGGTTACAGATCTCATTCGTGCGACTGAGTCTTGCGACTGACTCAGTCGTGCGATTGAGTAATACGACTGATTCATTCGTACGCTTGAGTCATCCTGATGACTCAACCGTGAGATTGACTCAATCTCCTTATTCAACCGTGCGATTGGACCATTCGCATGGTCCAGTCGGGCGACTGAAAGAGATGTTTAGACAAACACATTCATGAACCTGTAATGATTCAGAACTGTGTCTCATAACTGTAAACCTATATAACATGGTCATATTATGCGTGTAACAACTAATAATATAGATATAACATTAATAATCAACAACCATTAAAGAAGAGATTCTCATTAGATTGTTTTAACATTACATATGTGTTACAAGATAGAAGTCTATTACATTTGCGCTCACTAGACTAGAACTGGGGACATGTGTACCAACAAACTCCCCCTTGGACCTAGTTCTATCTAGACTTTTACTTCTTTCTTGAACTCTTCATATCGTTTCACCCTTTCCCTCTTGAGATCCGAATGAATATTCAATGCGAAGCAGATACGTATAACATGTTGGAATTGCAGTGCTTGCACACATATCCTGTGTATCAAAGAACAGTGGCCACTTGAATGATATAGACATCAGACTCAGACAAGTTGGTTAGCCACATCGGATCAAACACTCTTATCGTCTCGACCGTTCCTTCTTTCTCCAAACTATGACGGCTTCACCAGTTCGCCAGTCATAATACCACCATTTGAAATGGGGTGCAAAATCCTGAGGCATCTCCCTCAATGGAATACGCGACATCATACGCGGAGGGTGCCATCTCAAGACCACTTTTGGTCTTCCTGAGGTGGGGTCAACCTCAGTCCTATGAAATAGCCTTCTTGGCTGTTGAGGTTTAAAGTTGACCCACCTAGTATGGTACTCTTCTTTAGTGCCTGCTCAAACCATCTGATATCTTTCCTGGAACAGCATATAGGAGGTTCAAGTTGGCTAGACGATTAAGCTCAAACCCTGGGAGAGTTTTCAAATCATAAGGAAATCTGAAATATTTATTCCCTTCTCTTTCTTCACTGCATATACTTTGAGATCATCAAAGTATGCCCAGCTGATAATCTTTCCTGACACCTTCTGATGCTTTTTAATCTTGTAAAGCTTGGTGTAGGCATTTGACTTTGGAGGCCCACGCTGTTTCTTCATTTCCTCAAGGCATGCAATCCATTCCTCTGTTTTGGTTGCACGATCAGCTTCATCTGCCTGAGGAATCTCTTCTGCAGCTGCCTTAGCTGCTGTCATCTCTTCCACTTTATCAAATATATTGCTGTCAAAGGTTTCCCCCACATCTGGAAGCACTTCGCCTTCGGCGTTAGTGTATTGGGGATAATGATCAGCCGTTACGTCCTCAATCTCCACCTCGTCGACATCTTGAAGTTCTTCATCGCTGACTACATCGACTGCGGGAGCATCTTTTACCAACTCATCCGGATTCAGACTGAACAGTTCTGCAATCTGTTCATCTGTCAAGTCGTGAATGATTTCCCCTTCTTCAGCTGAGTAACCCACAGACCGTTGCACTATCCCTTGAAGATCAAGAATCATAGTCAACTTGGTTCAATCTGACGAAGGGGCATAACATCATGCTCATCGACTTGTGTGGTTGATCCTGTTACAAAATCAAATATATTGCAAGTAAGTATACATTGATCACATAACCAAAGATGATTTATATCCACAAAATTTTATATATAACAGACTAGAATACATAATTTCAAGTACAAAGTTTCAGCAAAATAAATAAACGTCTAGTCTTGAACTTTGCCTTGTATCTCCGGTGGATCTTCAGCAGATTGGGAGGCTGATGGATCGGATGTAGGTCCTCTCTGATCTTGTTTTCGCTTCGTCCTTTGTTCATGTATACGATCAGAGGGTGAAGTTGCAGCATCTCTTCATCATCATCACCTTCTTTGTCTTGATGTTCCTCCTTCTACATCATCATCCTCTTCATCATCATCCTCATCCTCATCATTATCTTCATCATCACTATCATCACCATCATCATCCCCTTCTCCTATCTTGAGGGGCTCACTCTGAGTGCCTTTTAACTTAAGCAACAGAGTTTTGTGAGCCGCCTCCAGCTTTCCCAACTTAGCATCTGTCTCTGCCTCATGTTGAAGTAACCCAGTGATCTGATCTGTCTGTGAGGTGATCACCTGGGCTTGGGAAGAAATCTGCTCGCGTAGCTGATGAATCTCAGCAGTTTGAGAGGAACTTAACTCTCTCAGCTGCTGTAACTGAGCCGTTTTCTCCGCATCAGACGCCATCAGCTTAACCACCATGCTGTTTAGGGCAGCAAGCTGCTCTACAACAGAAACTGGTGGGATGAATGAGCTGGATGGGAACGGTGAGGGGCCTGTTTGTTGAGTGGTGGTGGTGGTGGTGGTGGCTGTGGTGAATATGGGGTTAGAGGTAAAGGCTGTAAATGGTGGTACAGTGGTGGTGGTGGATGTGGGAGTATTATGTGGAGGTATAGAGGTGGTGGTGGTTTGGGGTGTTTGGGATATGGTGGATTGAGAGGTATGAGTGGTTTGGGTGGTTTGGGTAAGTGTTGTGGAAGTGGTAGTTGCAGGGGAGGTAGAAACAAGAGTGATCCTCCTGCGTTTGGCTTTCATCCCATGAGGACGAGCCATGTGTTTCCTCCGAGTCCCTCTTGACCCGGAGGCTCCCCCTTGGCTGCTGGGAGAGACTGGGTTATATGATGGGTCAGCAACAGAGCTCCCAGTCTCTCCTGGGCGACCACCAACCGCCCGCAGACCTTCCTCGGTTGCCACTACCCGACTACCCACTGTCGGGTTAGTGGTGCCTCGTCTGAGTCCTCCTCCTCCTGCATGAAGTCAGGGTGGATTGGAGCTGTCTCAGGTCTTCCTTGACCATCTCCACCCTGACCAGATCCTTGGTCATCATCATCGGAGTCATCGGAGGGTAGAGCCACATGCTCTACATCAGAGTCACTATCTTCGTGACGCCACTTTCTCCTAGCTGGCGCCACATAGTCTTCACGGGCCAGATGCCCAAACAAACGTCTTACCGGGGGCTTGACTGCTTTCCCCGGTAAACCTTCATTCTGCCTAAGGTGGTGTCATCCATCACCTCTAGCACAACTGCATCCTCCTTCTGCTTCGGCAACATAGGTAGCTTTTGGTCAAAGATCATTTGCAGGAAGCGAGGATACATGCAGAAGCCTTCTCTTCCCTTAACTTCTATGTTCTCCACTAAGTAAGTGAAGATCATTCTGGAGAAGCTGAACGGGTGGTTCAGTACTAATGCAACGTAGGCATTCTGCATTTGCTCAGAGAGCTCGTCGAAGCCTCCTTTTCGTGAGGCAATACACCTTAGCAAGACGTGGGCTAGGTATTTGAACTGGGGGCAGAGATTGCTCTTGTTGAGCATCCCTAAGTTTATGTCCCCAGTATACTTAGCCCTCAGGAAGCACCCTCTGACTGTCATCGGATGTAAACGAATGGGACAGTCACCATCATCTCCTAACTCTAGGACTGTCCTTAAGTCCTCCTCTGTTATCTCTATAGCGTGCCCAAGAACAGTGCTCCTAATAGTATAGGGCTCCCTGGATCTGTCGACCACAGCGTGTTCCCAAAACGACTGCTGCATCGACCGGTATGGTGTACACTGTGCTGAGATTGCTCTGTATATCCTCGATCTTCTCAGAAATGTGAGAATGCCAGAAAAGTCAGCAGCATTCCTAGAGGTCAAGTCCAAATGAGCACAAATGTTGTGCTTCGTGCTCATAACCCATCGACTCGCCATCTGTCACACAATGTAAGTTTACGTTAGTACACGAGAAGAGAGTAAACAAAATCAATGAGTTTCCCAATTTGGTTAGTCGGGCGACTGAGCAACCGAATGAACATAGCCGTGCGACTGAGTGGAACGAATGAGTCTTTAGAGGTGAATTTATTCATACGGGCGACTAAGTTAAGCGAATAAGCATAGTCGTGCGTTTGAATCATTCGTCCAACTCAGTCGGGCGACTGAGACTAATCGTCTTCTCAGTCGGGCGATTGGAGTTCATCAGCGAGTCCAGTCGCATTCTCGACAGTTTGTCCATTCAAATTCGTGTTTTGAGCTATACTTGAAGTTAAACGTCGAAATTAGGCTCATTACACTCAGAAACTACCGATAAATCATGTTCTAACTTTATTTGAACGTTTAATCTAGTTTGAACAGTATTTTTGTTCATCATATGTTCGGTTACTGTTTGGTCTGAATTCGAGAGGTTTTGGACATCATTTATCAGTTTTATCGATGAAACACTTCGAGTAGTACCTGTATAATCACAATGAGTGTTAGAACACGTAAACCAAAAGCAAATATGGATCAAATGAAATTTTGACAGCGGTTTCTTAGGTCGGGCGAATAGAGGAGACGATTTGGGAGAATGGACGATTGATACTGATTCGAGCTGTATATATACTAGGGCACATCTCAATCGGGCGACTGAGGCTAGTCGCCTTCGTCAGTCGGACGACTGAGTCTCAGTCGTACTTATATCCAATCGTTCATCTTCAATCGGGCGATTGAGGCTCATCCAAATGATTTATTACAGTCGGTCCCTCCAATCGTTCGATGTGATTCATTCGCACACCCCATTCGCACGTTTAACCTAATTGAACCTTTCAATCGGCCGATTGGTCTCATTCGCATGGACCAATCGTGTAGCTCATTCGCATGACTGATCATACTCATGATGAAGTTGTGCAATTGGGCTATACTAATGCCATTTTGTCGATTTATGGACCAAACCTTAGTTTTTAATTACCAATTGATAAAACATTATGTGCATTGATTGATCATCTCAGACATGATCCATTTAACCACCCGATCACCTCAGACGTGATCCATTTATCCACCTGATCACCTCAGACGTGATCCTTTTAACCTTTCAGAAACAAGTTGTTTAAATAGACATTAAGCATTTTCAGTGATGTTTAACAGATAGCAATATACACAGTCCGACACGACACATTATACTAGGACTAAACAAAAACTTAACCTATGAATAGAAAGACATATTTTTGTGATTTTGATAGGGCAGGCTTGTATAGCTTATTAGCATTAACATTTTATCCGGAATGGACTCTCGTGGAATCAGACAGGCATATACACCATTACTTGGAACATTTAGTGCTTATTACACTTTGCATGATAATGATTGCACAGTTTTTCACTTATCGAAGACTTCTAATATCTAACTGGGAATCATGTTTGAACTAATATGTAAGTATTATTGATTTTGATCATCAGGCGATGCAGCCACGACGATTGTCAGTATATTTGTCCACTTAAATCCATACACAGACATTTGACATACACCAGCGACTAATTAGATGAATTAGGTCAACTCGTATTTGTGTATTCCACAGGTATATGGTAATCAATCATCCTCAGGAGATTTTTGAGCGGTCTAGGACTTAGAAGATTTGGTTCTAAAAATTGTCAAAGAGATGCAGAACCTCAGGTCAGTGCCATCGCACAGCAGAGAGGCGCAAACAACAATGAATTCTTAGAACAAATAGGTTATGCTTAGCCTCAGGTCAGTGCCATCGCACAGCAGAGAGGCGCAATACCTATTTATCTTCTTAGAGCAGCATATTTGCATATACATTATTTTAATGACATTTGTCATCTTTTGCTCTGTTTTGCAGGTTTTTGCTCACATTTGTGGCATTAGCTTGCTCCTCACCCCTTATTGGACATTGATTGATTGTGCAGACCAGGGATACCATGGGAACACACAACTGGTTGAATAAATTTAGTTTAAGCCTGTTCACGATGATGTCTAATGGTCTATTGTGTTGAATCTACTGACACATCGTATTGTGTACTTACACAACCCTAGATCTACTTTCTCCAAGTAATTACAATACCAGTCAAAGCTTCTATCATATTCCCATTTTGTTAGACTTAGACTTCTCTGACTTATGATTTTTATGTTTAGAACCGAAAAACCAATTTGATATTCCAAGTAACTCGGTGCCTGTGTGCTATCACTTTCCAGTTTTATCGAGTCGCATTTCCAGTCTATTTGTCTATGCCTTTTCAGCTTAACTTATCTTCCTTTTTTTTTTTTTTTTTTTTTATAAGTAAATGAATACTGAAATAAATCTCCCCCTAAAATTCTAAAACAGAAAATCTTTTGTGTTTTTGGATTTTATATGACATGGAATTAAAAAAAATAAAATAAAAATGAAAGAAGAAAGAAATAAACTAAAGACACAAGTCGGACTATGAATCTGCTTCTTCAGCAATCACATCACTTTTCTTTTTAACGCCGTTGACCTCTAGCAGATATAAAAATCTTGGTTTATCAAACGGTTTGGTGTAGAGGTCAGCGCGCTGAAAATCCGTGTTAATTTTAATCACATCAATTAATTGTTTTTCATAGCAATCGCGTATGAAATGATATTTAATCCCGATGTGTTTTGTTTTTGGGTGTTGAACAGGATTTTTAGTGACAGCTATGGCAGCAGAATTATCAACATAAATAGGGGTGTTAGAAAATTTCAAACCGTAGTCGCGCATTTGCTGTTGAATCCAGATGATCTGAGAGCAGCAACTTGCAGCAGCAACATATTCAGCTTCACAGGTTGATAGAGCAACCGAGGTCTGCTTCTTGCATTGCCACGTGACTAAACGTCTTCCAAAGAACTGACACCCTGCTGAAGTCGACTTGAAGTTCATCTTGCAGCCACTGTAGTCTGAATCGCTGTACGCAGTAAGCTTAAAGTCATCATCATGAGGATACCACAAACCCAGTGTTGGAGTACCCTTCAGATAACGAAAAATCCTTTTTACCCCAATCAGATGATTTACTTTTGGCTTCGCTTGATATCTAGAACATAAACATGTTGCATACATGATGTCTGGACGCGAGGCAGTGAGATACATGAGAGATCCGATCATCCCACGATACATAGTGGCATCCACCAAATCCCCATTCTCATCAGGAGCCACATCATGATTTGTGGCGAGAGGGGTACCGGCAGCAGACGCATTTTCCATGTCAAATCGACTGAGAATATCGCCGACATATTTGGACTGATGTAAGAAAATACCGGTAGGTGCTTGATCCACCTGTAATCCCAGGAAGAACTTCATCTCTCCCATTGCACTCATTTCAAACTCTGCCTTCATCACAGATTCGAAATCTTTGCATAATGCTTCATTTCTAGATCCAAAGATGATATCATCCACATAGATCTGCACCAGAAGCAAGTCACCATCTTTTTCTTTGATGAACAATGTACAGTCAATCACACCCCTGCGAAAACCATGCTTTAGCAGATGGGTAGAGAGCTTTTCATACCAAGCTCTAGGAGCCTGATGTAGCCCATACAGAGCCTTGTCCAACTTGTAGACTCTGTCCCGATGATAAGGATCTTCGAATCCTTCGGGTTGACTGACATATACTTCTTCACGGATTTCCCCATGCAAGAATGCACTCTTAACATCTAGTTGATAAACTTTGATCTTCATGTAAGAGGCGTAGGCTAGAAAGATACGTATAGCTTCCATTCTAGCTACGGGAGCAAAGACTTCATTGTAGTCGATCCTTCGACTTGCCTGAAGCCTTGAACGACCAACCGTGCCTTGTTTCTGATAACAACACCCTGGTCATCCTTCTTGCACTTTAGTACCCATTTGGTACCAATGACCTTGACTCCTTTGGCCTGTCAACTAGAGTCCAGACTCCAGTTTCTTGAACTGGAGTAGCTCTTCTTGCATAGCATTGACCCAGGCCTCATCTTTCAGGGCGTCACAGACATATTTAGGCTCGATTTGTGAAACAAAACATGAGAAAGCCCCGTCATTGACATAACCCTTTTCCATGACTGCACATAATCAGCAGAGTACAGCTGATTTCTTGTTTGCACACCGGATTGAATGTCCCCTATGATAGACGAGGGGGGATGATTCACACTGATCCTAGTCACTGGTGTGGTAGGAACCACAACCTCAGTATCCATATTGGTGACTACTGGTTCAGTATCCGGATTTCCTGCAGCTGGTATAGCAGCTGATGATTCACTGTGTTGATTAGCTGTTTGCTCAGTGTTAGAAGCAGGAGCTTCTTCATCATCTGATGAATCATCACTCTCATCATGAGCAGGAGTCGAAGAGCTTGAGGCACCAGCAGTAGGTGTGATGTTGCTTGAATCCAGATTTGGTGAGTTAAGAACATCATACATCATCTGGGTAGCAGCATCATCCTCTGAATCAAGCTGTGGAAGATTGAAGGATTTGAAAAAGCCATCATAATCAAAGAATGATGATGGTCCTTTTCCAGCAGGAGGTGTGGTGAATCTCTGAACATCCACATTGCACCACACCTCTACCTGACCCGTCGAATTATTGTAAACTCGCTTGTCTGGGATGCTGTATCCTAAGAATATTCCCTGATCTGCTTTTTCGCTGAACTTGCCATCCTGAGTCTTCTTCAGTAATGTACATGGAGCTCCAAATGGTTCAAGATACTCCAAATTTGGCTTTCTTTTCTGAAGTAGCTCGTAGCAAGTCTTACCATGCCTTTTGACTACTAACACACGATTAAGTGTGTAGCAGGCATTTGCAACTGCCTCATTCCAGAACTGAACTGGGAGCTTTGAATCAGCTAACATGGTTCGCGCAGTCTCAATTAAGCTCCGATTCTTTCGTTCTGCAACTCCATTCATCTGTGGCGTGTATGCTGAGGTGAACTGGTGAACAATACCCTTCTCCTTGCAGAAAGCATCCATCCACTGATTCTTGAACTCTGTGCCATTGTCAGAACGAATTCTCCTTACCTTCAGTTTGTAGAGTGACTCCAAAGTCGTGACGAGCACCTTGAATGATTCAAACGTTTCTGATTTAGCTTTCAGAAACATCACCTAGGTGAATCTTGAGTAGTCATCAGTGACTACAAAGTAGTACCAGTCTCCTGCTATACTCTTCGTGCTTACAGGACCAAATAGATCCATGTGTAGCAGCTCCAAGGGCATCTCAATTGTGTTGACGTGCTTGGTCTTGTGAGATTTCCTGGTCTGCTTTCCCTTCTTGCAAGAGACACAAAAATCAGGAAGTTGGAAGTTCTTGACTGTAACTCCCTCAACAAGGTTGTTGTGAATCAGATGATTCATCTTCCTTTGATTTATGTGTCCCATCCTTCTATGCCATGAGATGGAGTCCTTCTCTGTAGCTTTTGAGAGGAAACATTGTGCTGTAGATTCAGAGGTAGAAGCATTAGACATATCCAAGACATATAGATCATTGTACCTGGATGCAGACATCAAAACCTGCTTCTCTGGAATTTCCATCTCCTTTTTAGTATGTAACATTTTCGGTTGTCAAACATAACTTTGAAGCCCTTGTCACATATCTGAGACACTGAAAGTAAATTGTTTTCCAGTTGTTGAACAAAATTTACTTTATCAAACTTTACCTTCTCATTACCTACTTCGCCTTGAGCAGTAATGTATCCTCCTTTGTTCCCAGCAAAAGAAACATGTCCCCCTTTGATTTGTTTGACATTAAAAAGAAGAGACTTGTTTCCTGTCATGTGCCTGGAAGCTCCGCTATCCACAATCCATGTATTTGATGAAGCACTGTAGCGGACAACCTGCACATAATTGAAAACAATCAGTTAAGGAGGGGGACCCAAGCCTTGACTGGCTTGGGTTTCCCAGAGGAATCAACCATCATGAATTGACCCACTGTCCTTTATCAGTAGGTGGAATGTCAACTTGCAGATTGTCCTGGCTGTCAGATTCACCAGATGTCTTGCTTTCCATAAACCATCCCTGTGAAAGGATTGTTTATGATAAACTTTAGACTGATTAACAGTTTGAGTATATGGTTTAGATTAGAAACAGTTTTTCTTGCCGGTGTCACAGACCTGTCGGGGACTTGTCTGTGTTGTCTTTCACGTGGGGGGGACGAAAACGACTTAGAAGGTGTTTTATGCCTAATGGGTGTTTTCGATCTCACCGGGGTCTTAGATCGCTGTTTTGAATCTACTTTGACTTTGTCGGTTAACTCAACTTTAATTCTTGGTGTCTGATAGCGTGGACAATTGGTTGAAATATGACCTCGCTGACCACAAGTATAGCAGGATCTCCATTCATCAGGACTAGGAGATCTCTTGTGGGGCGGTGAGTAAACCTCAGGAATGGGTCTTTTGGTCTCAATCTTTGAATATGTACCCTCTTTAACAAATTTAACTTGTTTAACATTTTGATTAATTTGTCGTTGAGGTTGAGCATTATCCCTTTTAACTGGTTTAGCTTGAGTGGATTTAGAAATCTTGGTTTGTGTAATATTTGACTTTGATTCCAAACCAAGAGTTGTTTGTACATTTGTTTCCACCTGTTTCTCAACATTGACCGTTCTTGATGCTGAGAGTTTCTGATTATCATCCGAAGAAGCAGACTGAACTGCCCTGTCCGGATCACTCACCAAAGGAGTTGTCACCACATGATCCTTAATTTGATTATTATTAATGGACGTTGTTTTGTGTTCAACAGGATTTCATGTGGTGGTGGAACTACCTTGTAACCCAATCCCTCCCCATTGTTGCGTTCTTTAACCAAGTTTTTCAAAATGTGCGAAGAACTCGCGAGACTATGTAGTTTTGTTGCAATGACTCATTTTCTACCTGTAAGACTGCTTTTTCCTTTTTAGTTTCTTCAATGGTCTTTAAGTAGAATTTAATGTCATTTTCTCGGTTAAAGACAACAACTTCAGTTTCCTTTAGTTGCTTCTGCAAGGCATCTAACTTCTCCTTATAACTGCTCTCATTTTGTTTTAAGACACGATTAGCTTCTGAGCACAGTTTTAAGTCATTTACTAAGTTATCATTGTGATCTAATAACCTAGCAAACTTTAGATCAATGCTTTCTCTAAATTTCTCACATTCGACACAAACATGTTCATTAAATAGTTCATCTTTAGATTTTACCTGTGTGGATGTCGATGTTCCAGCCATGAAAGCATTCTGAGACGTAGATTGAGCTTCAGATTCTGAAGTCAACTCATTCTTGACGATTTCATCAACAGCATCAAACGTCTCTTCCAAATCAGCAGTATCAACTTCAGCTGAGCTTTCGCCTTCACTCGCCGAGTCTTCGTTCAAGTCTTCTACGGATGCTATGTTAGCTTCATCAGACACGAATCTAAAGGACCAGTCTTGTCCTTCATCTCCTTGTGCTACCATAGCTTTAGAATCACTTCCCATGGATGCTGGTTTCTTGTCTCTATCTTGCCTGTTGAACGAAGAAAAAGGATTCCCATTCCCAGTCTTCTTAGGCTTTGAACACTCCCTTTTAAAATGGCCCTTTTCTCCACAATTGAAGCACGTGACTTTAGACTTGTCAAAACCAAAGGTTGTATCTTTAGTAGCCACGAGATTCTGCCCTGTTTTCTTCACAAATTTCTTTGCTCTTCGGACAGCGCTTGCAAGAGCCCACATGATGTCCATTCTTTCCAGCTCATTCTCATCTACTTGTTCATAATCTTCATCGGCAAGGTGGCAATTACCAATCTTCCCCGCCACCAAACCATCATACGAGTGCACAACACAGCCAATAGATCCATGTGCTCTTTAGCAACCTCCACTGTTACCTTTCCCAGATTTTTGTTGTCAACTTAGCAGACTGAGTAACAATAGGACTTTGACTAACACAAGATGCACCAAGAGACTCATTTGCAGATGATGAGCCTTGGTCAGAAGTTTGAGATGCATTGGACACAAAGGCTGTTTGCAGGGGAGCACCTGAAGACTTTGCAGCAGGGGTGGACGTGGAAGAGACATTGTAGAGTGAGGGGTCTTGAGCATAAGAACCCTTCTTAGCCTTGTATTTTTGTCGCACTTCCTCCTCTTTCAGTTTTAGAATAAAGTCATTGATATCCAGGGTGTCTAAAACTGAGTTGTATCGCAGAGTAGAAATGAATGAATCCCACTTTGCAGGTAGACCATCTGCCAAGCTTAAAACCTTGTCTTCCATTGACGTCTTAACACCATGAGTGTTAAGTTCACTCATCAGATGGTAGAAACGATCGATGATCTCATCTAAGCTTTCATTCCCATTGCCGAGAAGTTATCAAACTCCTTCTTCAAAGCTTTGCCTTTCAGTGCCTTTAAGTTAGAATTTCCTTCATACCTCTTTTCAAGGACTTCCATCAGTTTTTTACTTTGTTTGTGCTCTGAGTATTGATGAAAGATAGGCTTGGGAATGGACTGAGTCAAAATAGCATAAGCCTTCTTCTCTGCATTGTAGGCAACCTTTTGTGTATCGGAGAGTCCACTCAAAGTCAAAGGAATACCATCAGCCCCTACTGGTATTTTATAACCCACCTCAATAGAGTTCCATAAGTTAGTATCTACACCATTAAGATAGATTTCAAAACGTTGTCTCCATTGTGGAAAGTCCTCTATTGTCAATAGTTTAGGTGGCTTGTTATGGTTCCCTATCTCATTTTCCAGTAACAACAAATTCTGAATTCGTGAATCCTTTCCAGCTGACATGGCATAATTTTCTGAGTCCATCTTTGAATTAACTTAACTTGAGAGTTATACTGCTGTACGAATGGGGTGTATGCGATTGGACTCAAACGTACGATTGAAACAGACGACTGAGAGACTTAGACGACTGAACAGACAGTACGACTCAGATGTGCGACTGGAGTGGGCGATTGACTCAATCGGGCGATTGACACTGCGATTGACTCAACCGGGCGAATGGACTGGCGAATGACTCAAACGTGCGAAAGACGGGGCGAATGAGTTCAGTCGTACGATTGAGATAATCGTGCGACTGGGTCGGCTGAAAACGCGATTTTTTGACCACTTTTGACCTAGAACGCAATTCTTTTCGCCCTAGATGGCTGAAACTCGAAAAACACTTAATTTTCAGAACATGCAAACGTAAAGACTCGATTTTTAGCCAAAAGAATGAATCTTTTTGCGTAAAAACGTAGACTTTTTCACAAAAAACGATTGAATCAACGAAGAATCAAGAGCCAAAGCTCTGATACCACTTGTTAGGACCGTGTACGTACGGAGTACTAACCGATTCTTCGTTGTACCGAATCAAATAGTGCGGAATCCTATTTGATTGGCGATCCAATCAGTGAGAACGAATTCAAGATCAATCCTAACGATTAGAAAACGTTATAAATTGACTCGGAATAATCTGAAACGCTCTATGAAGTTGGAATGGTCGAACAGCACGTTCTGGGTCGGCTAGGGTTTCAAGAGTTCGAAGTGTCACGTTTTTCCACGAACTAAGTGGTATTTATAGGTTACAGATCTCATTCGTGCGACTGAGTCTTGCGACTGACTCAGTCGTGCGATTGAGTAATACGACTGATTCATTCGTACGCTTGAGTCATCCTGATGACTCAACCGTGCGATTGACTCAATCTCCTTATTCAACCGTGCGATTGGACCATTCGCATGGTCCAGTCGGGCGACTGAAAGAGATGTTTAGACAAACACATTCATGAACCTGTAATGATTCAGAACTGTGTCTCATAACTGTAAACCTATATAACATGGTCATATTATGCGTGTAACAACTAATAATATAGATATAACATTAAATAATCAACAACCATATAAAGAAGAGATTCTCATTAGATTGTTTTAACATTACATATGTGTTACAAGATAGAAGTCTATTACATTTGCGCTCACTAGACTAGAACTGGGGACATGTGTACCAACAAACATTGACAAAGTTCACTTTGTCAAACAGCTTGAACACAATCTGTTAAGTGTTTCTCAATTCTGTGACCAGAAGCATCAGATGCTTTTCACAGAACATGAGTGCATTATCCTCAGACCAGGGATGACAATTCCTCCGGAATTGGTGCTTCTCAGATCTCCCAGGAAAGGGGATATGTACAAGCTGGATATGAACAATGCTTCTCCTATGGGTGAAGTATCATGCTTTCTTTCCAAAGCTGATAGTGATGAGTCAACACTATGGCATAAACGCATGTGTCATGTGAATTTTAAAACAATGAATAAATTGGCTAAAAATAACTTGGTACATGGTTTGCCTAAAAAGGAATTTTTCTGCAAAGATAACTGTGTTGCATGCCTTAAAGGGAAACAACACAGATCATCTCATAAATCCAAATGTGTTAACTCTATCACTACTCCATTACACTTATTGCACATGGATCTTTTTGGTCCCACAAGTATAATGAGCATTGGAAGGAAATCATACTGCCTTGTGATCGTTGATGATTTTACAAGATTTACATGGGTATTTTTCTTAAGAAGTAAAGATGAAACTGCTGAAACTTTAAAATCTTTTATTCTTAAAATAGAAAATCAAATTGATCACAAGGTTAAGATTATTAGAAGTGATCAAGGGACTGAGTTTAAGAACTTCGTTCTTGACTCATTCTGTGACTCAAAAGGGATTGCCAGACAATATAGTGCTCCCAGAACTCCTCAACAAAACGGTGTTGCTGAGAGGAGGAACAGCACACTTATTGAGGCTGCTCAGACCATGTTAGCTGATTCAAAGCTGCCTCTAACATTCTGGGCAGAGGCAGTCAGCACTGCATGCTATGTGCAGAACAGGGTTCTTGTAGTTAAGCCCCATGGAAAAACCCCTTATGAGTTATGGAACAAGAGGCCACCGTTCATTGGCTTTCTAAGGTCCTTTGGCTGCAGGTGTACCATACTTAACACAAAGGACAACTTGGCAAAGTTTGCCGAGAAGTCGGATGATGCTATCTTTATTGGATACTCTTCTAGCTCCAAAGCTTATAGAGTATACAATATCAAGAATCAACAATTTGAGGAGTCATCCAACATAGTTGTTAATGAGCACACTCCTTGTGTTAGGGGGAATGGACCTGAGTATATCTTTGATTTAGAATTGTTTCCAAACTATTCTAAACCATCTTGTGAGAATGTTTCAGCTGGAACAGGTGCTCAAAGTGATGCTGATGCTGATGCAGATCAACTATATGAGCTTCTCAGACCTATTCCAAATTCTCCAAGAGCTGAAGGGCAACAAGCTTCAACTATTCACAAATCTGACAGTGTAACTATCTCCAGAAATAGTGAAGCTTCAACAAGTGAATCACTTGATCAACCTCAAAGTTCCTCAGGTGATCCACTACAACACCAGGTTGAGGGAAGTGGTTTTCTGAAGGAACAGGCAACTGTTAATACTACTTCACAACCAACCATTGATGATGTTTCTCAATCATTCAATCAGTCCTCATTGAATGACTCTGAAACAGCAGTTGGACAGAGTGATCCAATTCCTGATCAGAATATGTCTAACCTAGACTTATCTCTGCAATTGGAAGTGATTCCTCGTCTTAGGATTCACAACACTCATCCAACTGAGAACATCATAGGGAATGTCTCTGAGGGTGTGAGAACAAGAGGACAAACTCATCATGGGAATGTCTGCTTGTACTCATGCTTCTTGTCTCAGATGGAACCAAAGAAGGTAGAAGATGCCTTAAAGGATAGTAGTTGGGTTGAATCGATGCAGGAGGAGCTGCTTCAATTCAAAAGACAAAAGGTCTGGAATCTATGCCCACTACCATCTGGTCAAGTACCCATAGGCACTAAATGGGTATTCAGGAACAAGAAAGATGATAGAGGCTTGATTATCAAGAACAAGGCAAGACTAGTAGTTCAAGGGTACACCCAGGAGGAAGGAATTGATTATACTGATGTCTTTGCACCTGTTGCAAGACTTGAGGCAGTTAGGATCTTCCTTGCTTATGCTGCATCCAAGAACTTCACAGTCTACCAACTTGATGTCAAGTGTGCTTTTCTATATGGGGATATAGATAGGGAAATCTGTGTGTGTCAACCTCCAGGATTTGAAGACCCACAGCACCCCAACTATGTGTGCAAACTGGATAAAGCTCTATATGGGCTGCACCAAGCACCTAGGCTGTGGTATGAGACCTTGTCTCAGTTTCTCCTGAAGAATGGATACACTAGAGGTACCATTGACAAGACTCTTTTCATCAAAAAGAGTGGAGAAGACATTTTGCTTGTACAAGTCTATGTTGATGACATCATATTTGGTTCTTCAAACGACCAAATGTGCAAAGACTTTGAAAGCATTATGAAGCAAAAGTTTTAGATGAGTTCCATGGGAAAAATGGACTTTTTCTTAGGAATCCAGGTGAAACAAATGAAGGAAGGGTTCTTCATAAGTCAATCTAAGTATGTCTCAGACATCTTAGAAAGATTTGAAATGAAGGACTGTAAACCAGCCAAGACACCCATACCCAGAAACCATAATCTTTGCCCTGACCTTGAGGGGGAGGATACTGATCAACATCAGTATAGAGCAATTATTGGTTCTCTGATGTATCTCACTGCAAGTAGACCAGATATCATGTTTGCCATATGCATTTGTGCAAGATATCAGGCTGCTCCAAGGTGTCTCACCTAGTTGCTACAAAGAGAATCCTCAGATACCTCAAAGGAGCACCTAAACTAGGTCTCTGGTATCCAAGAAATAGTGATTTCAATCTCTATGGATACTCTGACAGTGACTATGGTGGGTGCAACATTGACAAGAAATCAACATCAGGAGGATGTCAATTTCTTGGTGGAAGGATTATCTCATGGCAATGCAAGAAACAATCCTGTGTCTCTACATCAACTGCTGAAGCTGAATACATTGCTGCTGCTAGCTGCTGTGCTCAACTGCTATGGATTCAAAATCAGATGTTAGACTATGGGTTCAACTTCATGACCACTCCTATCCATATTGACAACAACAGTGCTATCTCCATTACTGAGAATCCGGTGAAGCACTCCAAGACAAAACACATTGATATCAGGTATCATTTCATTAGAGATATTCATGAGAAACAACTGATAAAGTTAATCAAAGTTGACTCAAATGAACAATATGCTGATTTGTTCACAAAGGCATTTGATGAACAAAGGTTTAAATATCTTATATCAGCAATTGGGATGATAAACATTGAATAACTACCTCTTTTGAAAACCTTTTTAAATGAGTAATGTCTTGTGTCAATACAATTTAAGCCCTGTTACAAAAGATCTTTAAATTATTCCAAGTATAAATCCCTTCTGAAGAGGAATTAACTCTCGGAAGATGTTCTTGAATATCTTCCGAAGCCAAAATTCCTCATTGGAAATTTTCTTCTCGGAAGAGTTTTTGGGTCTCGGAAGAAGCGATTGAGTCTATATCAGATCTACTTCCGAAACTTATACAACTCTCCATTCGGAAAGACAACTTTACCTTCGGAAGCAATGCCTGGCTTCTGAAGATAAAGTGCCTTCAAAGGACAATTTTACCTTCGGAAGCACTATCATGCTTCGGAAGAGAAATTGCCTTCGGAAGAAAATTACCTTCGGAAATGTTTTACCCTCGGAAGTAAAGGTTTTATATGTAACGGATATCTTTTGGGCCCCACTCTGTAAAAAGTAAAGATTTTGTTGATAATGTCAGACTATTTAAAATTATCCTTGCCGCCATCATCATTTCTCAGCCGTAAACCACCATACCATCCACAGTAACCCCAAACCCTATTACCACCACCATACCACTATTCACCCCTTTTAAATAATCTTCACTTATCAATTTCATCTTCTTTTACCACTTTACAGCCCTAACTGTTCCCTTCACTGTCAAACCCTCAATTTCACTCAAAATTTCAAGCTTACCTTCTCTCCAATGGCGCTAAACCCTCAGCACAACCAAGTCGCATTACTTGACTCGTCAAGGGATGCCGACTTCACCCAAATCATCACCTTTCTCACCGAATCCACCTACCTCACTGCACTCACAGTTAACCCAACCGTATACTCCAACCATATGTCAGAATTTTGGAGCAACGGAGAAACTACAGTGATGAATGGGGTTCGAGTCCTGAGAACCAGAGTTTGTGGCCAAGAGTTGGTCATCAATGAACAGATCATCAGGGAGCATCTCGAGCTTCATGATGATGGGGCTCCTACTGAGTTCCCCAAGGAAGACTTGGAAGGCACCTATATCCTCATGGGATATGGAGGCGATGTCAGCAGGTCCACAGTATACAAGTTCAACTTCTCTTACCATTGGAAGTTCCTGCTACACATTGTTTTGCACTGCCTCTCCAACAAATCAGGGGGTTGGGTTCAAATCCCATATGAACTAGGATGCCTAGTTCATGGGTTGGTGAGAGGCCTCAGATTCAACTACTCACGATTTGTGTTGAACAACCTAATCGCCAATCTCAGCAGGGATACATTCTTCATGTATCCCCGATTCCTTCAACACATAATCAACTGTGAGATGGAACCAAGCAAGCTTGTCTGCGCAGCTGCTCTTCCTGTTCCACACATGAGGCCTACCATCTTCAAGACACTGAAGAAGATGTCCACCAACTTCACTGGACGGTACACTCCATTACCTCCAGAGATGACTGAGCGCATAGCTCCTGGTGACATCCCTGTCCTCCCCACAGGTGATGAACCCACACCAGCAACATCCACCACAATACCAAAACCTTCTTTACCCATCAAAGCCACATATCAGAGACGCCCCAAACGAACCCTTGTTCAATCTACTCTGATTGAACAAGCTCCTCCTGTTCACACCGAAAGGACTAGAGTGGAATCATGGGCTCCCACTCAGTCCGAGGTCACACCATCCTTCACAATTGACCTCAATGTGGGTTTTGAGTCTCCTCAGTCTCAAACCCCTGAGCCCGAACCCCAAGCCTTTAGCCCACAGGGTGAGTCTCTACACTCCCCTGTGCAGCCTTCTAGGGACAGCCCCACCATAGGCTCAATGCCTGTAGACATTGATCAAGGTCCCGGGTCAGTAGGACTAACCACCCTCTCTTCACTGACCTTTTACTTCGAACTGATGAAGAGATTACATCTCTCCATGGCCATGAAGTTGATCTACAACACCCACTGAGAGATCAACAGAGCCAAGAGGGATCCCTTGTCTCTAGCCCCCATCAGAAGCCTGCTACTGAGGTGAGTCCCACTGATATGGAGGGGACTCATGTAGACTCAGCTGCCACTACTCAGAGTCTCTCATTGAGCTCTCAGGACAGTGGTAACATAATTAGGACTGATTCTACGGCAACTTTGCCCATTGACATCTCTGAAAGAGATGACTCTGAGCAAAGGAAACCAGGGTGCCAAGAAACCACATCTGGTGGTGAGAGTGAGCATACTAGGTATGTTATCTCATCTCCCCGTGATTCTTCCTATGAAGATGAGGGAAGTATGCAACTAACACTTCAGTACTTGCTTTCTAAGGTCTCCAACCTGGAATCACAGGTGAAGATCTTAGAATCAAGGACTGCCACTCAGCAACTTGAGATTAACTCTCTCAAGGCTCAACTAGCTGAGAAACAAACGGAGAGGTCTGTTAGGCATGTACCAATCCAGGTCTCAATGACTTCTTCCTCTAGCTCATCTAGCTCTCAAGATGATGCTACCAAAAAGGGGAGAAAGTTCAGAGACAAACACCGATGGAACCACAAACCCAACTCATTTCCACCCAACAAATCATTACACCACCTGAGTCATCTCAATCCTTTCTGGAGATTGACTCAAGGATGCTTCAAGATCTCTACAAACTTTTCACAAAGTTTGTATTGAGATCATCCCTAGAACAGCCCAGCCCCGACACCACACTTGCATACTTTGGGGCTGAGGAGCTTCAAAGACTGACTGCACCTTCTACCACTGTGGAGGAAGTTGGTCAACCTAAGGTCTTCATGGAACCTGAGATTAGCTTCGAAGGGGAAATGGGGACTGATGGCCCAGCAACTAAAACAGATGGGACAGAATCTGCAGCAGTCTCATCTTCCGAAGCTCTAGCTGAGGCTTCCGAAGCTTACATGGAAGCCTCGGAAGAACAAGACAAGTCTTCCGAGGCCGAAATAGAAGCTGCGGAAGGCTTATTTCAGATGTCCGAGGAACTGACCATCACAGATGTCATTGTTGAAATTGCATCTGAGGTGAGCAGGGAGGACATTTCTGAAATACCTCCAACCCAAGCACCGACAGAACTTCTCTCTCAATCACAACTCTCCATCCAAGAACCACCACAGTCAAGCACAATCAAAGACAAAGGCAAAAGAAAATTGACTGCGGAAGAGCTTCAGGAGGAGGAGAAGATTGAGAAGGCCAAAAAGAAAGGTCGGTTTCCTACTGAGAAGCTGTTAGCTGCTAGTTCTAAGGCAGCTGCAGCCAATCAGGAAGAAATCAACCTAAAGAGAAGAACAGCACTCATTGACCAGCTCATCAGTCTAGGAGCTGTCAATGAGGAAATACTCCTGCTACCACTAGTGGAGCTGGTGACTTTGGAGAGGTCAACCAGGCTACAACAAGAAAGGGAAGCCAGGTTGGCCTTGGAGAAGGCAGAAGAAGAGCAGAGGAAGGCAGCCCTGAAGCTGAGAGAGGAGAGGATCAAATTCCTACTCTCAAGAGGCTTCAGTCTTCCTGAACTGTCTCCACATGATGATGATATGATCCTGCTGCTCCACAACAAAGAGCAGGATCAAATGGAGAAGGAAAGGAAGAAGGCTGCTAGGGAGAAGTTGAAGGTAAAGAGGAAGAGGGAGGAAGAGAAGGAGGTCACTGCTGCCAAGAAGTCAACTGACAAAGCCTGGATGAAGGACTACCTCCGGGCTCATGGCTTCTCTGGTAGGCAGGTGGGACCTATGTCCGAAAGGACACTCCAGCGGATAGTCAGTGAAATAAAGGCTGACATCCGTTTGGGGAAGAGAAGGGAGATGTATAGGAGGGTAAAAGGAACGGTCTCAACCCCAGCCACTCAACCACAGCCACAACCCACACCAGAACCAACCCCTTTTCCCATTAAGCCCGAACCCACTGATGAAACCTTCACCCTCAACTCACAACTCTGCCCAAACCTACCACATCACCTCAACCACCAAAACTACCCATCCTAAAACCCAAAACTCAACCCAAACCACTAAACCTAAGCCTACCCAACAACAACCAAGACCATCCCCTCAGCCTCCTAAACATCTCTCCTTTGAGGAGATTAAGGAGTTCAAGACAAGGCTCATCAATTGCACTACTTTGAGCAGCATCTCCTGTGAGGGAGAAGTTATCAACATCACCTATGTTGATAACTCTTCAAGCTCCCTCACCCTAGGCCAATTTCTTGAATTGCCTAGAGACACCTTGGGCCAGGCTGCAAGACTTCTTGGTCTCAACTCCGATATCCTCAATGCTGAGGAGAAGAGACTAAGAAGAAGACTGGTGACTCTGCTGGATACCAGGAAAGAGGACAGGATTTCTGGTCAATCTCCTGGACCTAGAAATGCAATAATCCAGTGGAGGTTCGATGAACCTTCTCACAACTTTGTTGTGGAAAGGAGAATGGTGAAACCAACAGGCTCAATGCCACTTCTCTACTGCATCTCAGCAGATTTGATCTTGCAGAGCTTGCAGAGAAGCCATTCTCCAATCCCTCCAACTCTGAGACTGCTGCACATATCAGAAACCACATCAGCGGTCTCCACTTGGCTGAACGAAGTAGAAGAGCCAAGATTGAAGAAGAGTTGAAGCTGAAAAGAGTGGAAGACAAGGAAAGATCAACCACCAAAGGCACAGCCTTTCTACAGATGGTGGAAGGTCCTGAATTGGAACCAATAGTTCGATGGGAATATGACTATACTTCCCATCAACTAACTCTTTTCAGAGGGCCACAACAGAGGGTACACATAATCCAAGGTGACAGAGTAGAGGTTCTGTCCACCAAAGATTTGTACAAGATTCTCAGCATCACAGCAGGAAAGAATGAAGATACTGATAAACACCTGCTTTCCTTGGTGCTGAGAGCTTTGAGAAGAAGAGAGAAGTGAAGTTTTGGTAGCATCAGCCTAGGGGGAGTTTGTTGGATCATGATAAGGCTGGTGCAACCAAATTCACTTCATAGTCACTTTTGGTACTACATTAAAGGGCTTCCGAAGCCAAGCAAGAGATCTTCCGAGAGTCTAAGGAACAACAGCTGAAGACATCTTCCGAAGGCAAAAGCTGAAGTCAACTACTGAAGACAACAACTGAAGCCAACAGCCGAAGATATCTTCCGAAGACAAAGTCTGATGAAAGAGCTGAAGACAAAGTCTGAAAGCTTCCGAAGACAAAGTCTGATGAAAGAGCTGAAGACAAAGTTTGAAAGCTTCCGAAGACAAAGTCTGGTGAAAGAGCTGAAGACAAAGTCTGAAAGCTTCCAAAGACAAAGTCTGATGAAAGAGCTGAAGACAAAGTCTGCTTCCGAAGACAAAGAAGACTCCAAGCTTCGGAAGAAGCAGTCTTCCGAAGTATAAGTGCCTTCGGAAGAAGTTATTCTTCCGAAGCACTTTATCCTTCGGAAGACAATGCTATGTCCAGCAGATAAAAGTATGGTCCCTGTCAGTCCGCATGCAGACCTCTGACACAGCATGGGTGACACAGCATGGGTTCTTCCTAAAAGACCATGCTGTTGACCATACTTTATTCTGCTGCTCACCTTTTTATGATAGTACATGTTACTAACTTTAGTTAGTGACAAAAGGTAAGTCAGGGACATGTCCTGACTACCAACTTTCAGACAAAATGTCTGAAAGACCTCACCTAGAGTCTTGTATTATAGATGTAAGGTTAGAGGTGTCCAGCTGGTATCAAAGTATATCCGGCTGTAGGTAGTATTATATATATCTTCTCCCTGTAACTCTTTAGGTAAGCGATTTGAGTCCAAGTGTCTTGTAATCCTTTGAGTTGAGAAGCAATATATAAAAGTACCTTGAAAATTTACTTGCTGTGTTAAATTTTCTTACTGCTTGTTACTTGTTATATTGTGATCAACTCTTCTTAAAGACTGCTTACCGAGTGTTGATTCACAGTGAGTTGAGAGAAAAACCACCCGAAATCCGATCCTGCAATTTTTCTGGACGAAACTGTTAGTTTCGCTCGGGCAGCATAACCACATAGTTTCGCTAAATCATAGGAACTTTCGTTTAGTTTCGCTGGAAGATGGGGTAGTTTCACAGAATGAACTGCGAGACTACCCAAACGACATAAACCAATCCGGTCAAATGCGAAGAAGATTAGCCTATGAAAACCAGCGTTCTGAGTTCGAAACTCACATTAGAAGTCCAACAACAGGTGAAAATGCAACAGAACAAGACAGGGACTGAGATTTGAGTCAAAAGTCTTGAAAAACCCTAGTTTCGTCGAAAGTGAAGAATTTTTGCGAAAGTGAGCGATATGATTCAAAAACTATGTTTATGTACATAGGAGTTTCGCAGAGGAATAAAAATATAATTTCGGCATAGCGAAACTATACTTTCGGCACAGCGAGTTTATAATTTCGACTATGTGAAACTATAGTTTCGGCACAACGAAATTGTAGTTTCAGCATTACGAAACTATAGTTTCGCTCAGGCGAAAGTATAGATTCGGCAGTGAAACTGCAATTTCGCCAAGCGAAACTGTAGTTTCGCAGAGTTTTCATTTAAAATAAAGTAAAACAAGATAAATAAACAAAATCAAAATAAAATAAAATAGAATTAAAATTAAATTGTTGAAGGATATAGTATCATGTTTTTCTCGAAGTGTTTTAAGAGGATCATGACTTAGCGAGATTACTGATATGTTTGTCCGCTTAAACCCATTCCCAGCTCTTTTCAACTCATGATCTGCAGCTGTTTATCATGTTCTGAATTGTCTTAGTAACTCAGCAGCTTGGTCCCCACTGATATTTGATAAAGAACTAGTCTCGTCATCAAGGTTTATTGAGCATAATCATTGATGTCGCCTGATCACTATACTGATTTTACTTAATGCAATCATACTGACTGGCATATATACAGATGGGACTCTATAATGTACAGATGTAGACACACATATATGTGAGATCCAGACTCAACCTATAACTAAAAGATGAGAGCTTCAGGTCAATGCTTTCACATAGCAAAGAAGATCATCTAGGCGTGTTGATGAGAGCTTCAGGTCAATGCTTTCGCATAGCAAAGAAGATCATCACTCCAGGTCAATGCTTTCACATAGCAGAGGAGATAAACACACATCTTTTCTTTTGTAAAGTATGAATGTATATACACGAATGGACTATTTGAGATTATTTAATGTTTGACTTAAAAGGCGTTATCACCGAGTCACCATCCCAGTGGGAAACACCATAAGATTCACATTGATAATCTATATATACAATAATAGGCTATTTGAGATTATTTAATGTTTGACTTAGAGGGCGTTATCACCGAGTCACCATCCCAGTGAGAAACACCATAAGCTTCACATCGATAATCTTTGACATCAATTAGCAACTCTCAACCAAGTTTTAGACAAGACTTGTATCTTTGTGCAGACCGAAATATCATGAGGATAATCCTTATTACTGAGTTATGATCTATAATTTGGCTGCATGATCACTTGTTTACTTCATTTTTGGGATGAGTCTATCAAGCATATCCCAACGTAAGATGTCCCCTTGTTCTAACTTCATTTTCTTGAATTCCTGAGAGAATGAAAATTAAAACTTATTATCAGTATGAATCTCCCCCGAAATTTTCAGTTGACAGCATACTAAATGGAAAATTTTTTAACAATCAAAGTAAAAGAAAAAACAAGAATAAAAAATAAAGATCTATGGGACACAAGGCAGACAATAATCAAGACCAAAACTAAGATATGTACATATTTATAGATTAAACATTTGTGTTGCTCAGAAAATATTTTCAGAACGATATTAATCCTAGCATAGAAATCAATTCATAAAAACGTGGCTTATCAAAGGTTTTTGTGAAAAGATCTGCTTTTTGATGTTTTGTATCAATAGGAATAATATTAATGAAACCCTTTTCTTGAGCATCATGGATGGCATGAATCCGTGTCTCAATGTGCTTGGTCCGAGAATGATGAATTGGATTCTTGGCAATCCCAATTGCCGCTTCGTTATCACAAAACAATGGAGTATGAAGAAAGTTGATCCTATAGTCCATCATTTGATGCTGAATCCATAACACTTGCGAACAGCAACTAGAGGCTGCAATATATTCAGCTTCTCCTGTTGAGAGAGAAACCGTGGTCTGTTTCTTGCTTTGCCAAGAAACAAGGCAATTCCCTAAATACTGACAACCTCCAGTAACGGACTTTGTGTTTAGTTTGCAGCTGTTGGAATCGCTGTCAGAATAAGCATGCAAGTCAAAATTCCCACCACAAGGATACCAAAGTCCTAAACGAGAAGACCCCTTTAGATAACAAAAAATTCATTTTACTGCCTTGGCATGGGACTCTTTAGGAGCTAATTGGTATCAAGCACAATATCCAACAGCAAAGGTGATGTCAGGACGACTTGCTGTTAGGTACATGAGAGAGCCAATCATCGATCTGTAGAGATGTGGATCGATTGGTTTGCCGTTTTCATCCGGAGTGAGACATGTTTGAGCCGTGAAGGGAGTCATCTCAGAAGAAGCATCATCCATTTTGAATTTCTTCAAAATTTCCTTTATATACTTCTCTTGATGAATGAGAATTCCCTCTGGCTTTTGTTCAACTTGCAGCCCGAGAAAGAAACACATTTCTCCCATCATGCTCATCTCAAATCTGTTTCGCATGACCTCCTCAAACTCCTGACATAATTGAGGATTGGTAGAGCCAAAAATAATGTCATCAACGTAGACTTGCACAATCAACATCTCACCGTTTACCTCTCTTTTGAATAAGGTCATGTCAATGGTGCCTTGCGTAAAACCATTGCTTAAGAGATACTGGGTCAGTGTCTCACACCAGATCCGAGGAGCTTGATGAAGTCTATAAAGTGACTTATCAAGCTTGTATACTTTATCAGGAAAGTCTAGATCTTCAAACCCTGGGGGTTGACACACATATATCTCTTCATCAATGTCACTATAGAGAAATGCACATTTGACATCCATCTGATAGACTTTAAATTGCTTGTGAGCAGCGTGCGCCAAGAATATTTTAATGGCTTCAAGACGGGCGACATGTGCGAAGACTTCTGTGTAGTCAATTCCTTCTTCTTGAGCAAATCCTTGAACCACTAATCTGGATTTGTTTCGCACCACTATTCCTCGATCATCAGGTTTGTTCTTGAATGCCCATTTTGTGCCAATGGGGTACTTATTTGGTGGAAGATCCACCAAGGTCCACACCTTGAGTTTTCTGAACTGTTGCAATTCCAACTGCATTGATTCAACCCAGCAGGGATCTTGGAGAGCTGCATGAACGTTCTTAGGAACGGTTTGAGATATGAAACAAGAGAACAAGCAAACATTAATCAAACCAGATTGACTCCATGTCCGAACTCCATCAGTAATGGAACTAATTATGTTGTCATGTGGATGATCTTTCAAAGATTTGAAATCAGCAGTCATGGAAGCGTTGTCAGTAGGTGGATGGTTAAATGATGAGCTGGATGGTGAAGTAGGGTGCGGTAAAGGGGATGAAGAAGGTGATGTTGATATGGGTGGAGGAGGGAGGTCAAATGAAGATGAGGAAGATGCAACATTGACTGAGGAATCATTAACGGATGTAGTGACATGAGGCACAATAGGTTCAGCTGGTATGGGAGCAGGAGGAATGATGTTTGTTGTTGTATTGGAGAAGGACACATCATCATCGAAAACTGGTAGATTGAATGATTTGAATACCGTATCTGAGTCAAAGAACCAAGCTGGTTCTGAGGGAACATCAGCGGAATTAGATTCCTGCCAATCGATATAGAAGGACTCTTGAACGATACGTGTTCTCTTGTTGTATACCCGATAAGCCTTTTGGGAAGAAGAATAGCCTACGAAATAACATTCATCCGATACAGCACCAAATTTTGTCTTCTGTGCTTGAGTGTTCAGGAGAGTGCACGAGCAACTGAATGGGAGAAAGAAATCAATCAAAGGCTTTCACTTGTGAAATAGTTCATACGGAGTTTTCATCTTATCTTTGACTATCAGCACCCTGTTGAGAACATAAGAAGCACAATTCACAGCCTCAGCCCAGAATATGATGGGTAAGGAGGATTCTATCAACATTGTACGTGCGGCTTCAATTAGGGTGTGATTCTTTCGTTCCGCGACACCATTCTGTTGAGGAGTTCTCGCAGCACTAAACTGTCTTAATATTCCTTTGGTTGCATAAAAGGAATCAAAAATTTGATTTTTGAATTCAATACCGTTGTCACTTCGAATAGCCATAACCTTCCTCTTGCTTATCGATTCAATCGAGAGAATTAACTTTTGCAACTCCTCAGTAGTCTCTCCCTTTTGAGCAAGAAATCTTACCCATGAATATCTGGAATAGTCATCTGTAATCACAAGACAAAAGGATTTTTTAGCAATAGATTTAACACTTATTGGACCAAACAAATCAGTATGTAACAACTCTAGGGGATTTGAGATGCTATTTTCAATTTTAGGTTTGTGTGGTTTCTTATGTTGCTTTCCTTTTGCACATGCCATACATTTCTCAACCACAGAAAAGTCTTTTAAAGGTAATCCCCGAAAGAGATTGTTTTTAACTAATTTGTTTATTATTTTGAAATTAACATGGCCCAATCTACGATGCCATAAGAAAGACTAGAGGCGGAAGCTTTAGACAAGAGGCATGTGACTGCGGATGATGAGCCCTTTGAATTCATGTCAAGGAGATATGTATCATGCTTTCTGGGAGCCCGCATGAGTACCAAATTATCTGGAATATCAATTTCAGACTTCAAAAAGATACATTCATTGGACTTGAATAAGACCGGAATGCTTTTATCACAAATCTGAGAGACGCTCAACAGATTGAATGCAAGCTCGGGAACGTAATTGACTTTTTCCAAGGTGAGCGAACCATTACAAACTTCTCCTTGACCTATCATTTTTCCTCCTTTCTTGTCTCCGGCGAAAGCAACATAACCACCATCGATGATACGGTAGTTAGTCAATAAATCTTTAAGCCCCGTCATGTGTCTGGAGCATCCATTATCAACATGCCACACGCTATTTACAGACTTAGTGGACGACTCCTGCAATCATATCAAGAGAGAATTAACCAGGAGTAATGGGCACCCAAGTTTGAACAACTTTAGGTTTCGCTGAAGGGGATTTCTTGCAAAAGAACTTGTTAACTAATTGATTCAATTTACTCCCAAAAGAACTTCTATAAACATGTCTATGATGTAACTGCGGGCAGTGCTTGACAATATGATCATCTTTACCACAATGAAAACAATGTGATTTTAATCTAGATGCATTATGTAATGAGGTAGAGATTTTATCAATGCATATTTCTTCATCACCTTCAGATAATCTAGAATCATCATCACTGTATGCCTCATTCGTATTGATAGAGTTGATTTTATTTTAAAAAGAATAATTGTGTGCTAATGACACTGAATTGTTATCTGAAATACATGTGGTACTAGTACCACTAGTACTTGCCTCAGATGAAGATGCAATCCTGTCATTAAGCACAGTAATTTTTGCAGGTATAAATGATGGAATGGGATGAGAAAAGAATTTTTCAAAAGAGTTAGTTTTTGTTTCTTCATTGTTGTTCACAGTATTATCAGACAATAGATCAATACAATCAACAGATGAATCAGAATCACGATCCATAGCATTCAAAGAACAAACAGAAACATTACTAGAACAGAACGAAACAGAGTCTTTTACAACGTCACTAGAAACAAAAATAGAATTTAAACTAGAGTTATAATCTAAAACAGAAAGCTGAGGTTCAGGTGTACTAAGGCTAGAGCATCCAAGCCCTCTAGTCGGTCCATAATCGTAGTCCTCACGAACATGCATAGGATTCACACCTTCTAAACCTGCAGACATACTGTTAGAATCTTCTTTGATCAAATCATTAGAAGGATGTGGAATGGGCATCGGAGAGTAACAGTATGTACTAGGAGGAGGATAAACCTTAGCATTTTCATATCCCAAACCTGTTTTAATCCTAGCCCCACGTTGAGATTTACATAAATCATCATGTTTCATTCCTGATATGGTCCATTTATCAAGTTTTGACTGAAGTTTGCTTGTTTCAAACTCAGCTAGGGCAACCCTTTCAGTCAAACCGTTCACCTCAATGTTTCTTTCTAAAACAATCCTTTTTAAATGATCAATTTCTTTTAGCGCTTCATTTAATCTAACAAAGTATTTTGACTCATTCATTTTAAGTTCTTCATTAATTCTTTTCAACTCCTTTTCATTATCAATTAATAAACGATTAGCCTTATAAACCCCAAATAATCTGATTTTACAAGCAGATGAACACATATATTGAATTACCTCATATGGAAGTCCCATCACCACCTTCTCAGCTGCAAGGGCTTTATCACATTGACACACCGGAGTACTCGACTTGTTTTCCTCTTTGGCGGTAGCAGCATTGTCATCATTCCTTTCTAGCACTGTGGATTGAGTTCCTTGCTTTTCGTACTCCTTCGTATCTTCTTTCTCATACTCCTTCTCTTCAACTTCATCATTAAACTCTTTAAAGGGATCAAATTCTTCCTCACCGTTCATCTTCATTTCCTCTTCCTGAATCTCAGCTACTAATGCTTGATTAACTTCTTCTTTTGTCTCTTCAGCTTCTGCACTCCAGTCAAAGTTAGAAATTAGAGCAGTTTCTTTCTTGTGGCTTGACTCATCTTTACCCCACCAGCAGCCAATCTTGGAATTCCAGAGTTGTTAGGATCAGTGACAATTGGCAATGGACATTCCCGTTTAAAGTGTCCCAATTGCTTGCAATTGAAACATCTAAGTTTAGACTTATCAAAACCCAATTTTGAGTTGGAGCCTTGACCTCCAAAGTTCTTTCTACCAGTCCTTTCCATAAATCTCCGAGCTCTAAGCGTCAGCATTGCCATTTGCCATTGAATATCGGTTTCTTCAAGATCATCTGGATCCACTTGATACATGTCTTCCATTGTTATTCCTTTACCTTTCAGATCACCTGCAACAAGTGCTTCATAGCTTTGAACAAACATCCCAAAGAGTGCCATAGTCTCAGCTGGAACAGTAGTTTCAGTAGATGCTTTAAAATTTCCTTCCTCTTTTCTCGGGTTAATGCTACTTCCAGAAAAATCACACACGGTCACTGATCCTTGATGAGATGTCTGCATTAGAAAGCTTGTAGCGGAAGATAGTAATGCAACATTCTGTGAATAACCGGATGTTGGCATGATGGATTGATTAAACTCCCTCCTTTTCAGGTCCAAATCAAAAGACTTCAGCTTGTTAATCACGTCCATCAGTTTATAATCAGCAAAGTTTCTTTCTTGTTTCAACATTCTCACTTGTAAACTCCACTGGGGTGGAAGGGAGTCTAGGAGTTTATTCACTTGCTCATGATTTCCTAACTGATCGTCATACTTCTTCAAGGTACTAGAAACTAACAAAAAGCGATTAGTAATGTCAGTAAGATCTTCATTTTTGTGTCCCACAAATGAATTGAACTCCTTTTGAGCTTGAGCCTTCCTATCTTTCCTTAGATCCTCATTTCCATCGTAAAATTCACACAAGGCATCGTATAAAGATTTTGCATCTGTGTGTTCAGCAAAGCGATTGTAAATATCAGATGCAAGACATAATGTCAAGGCTCCGAACGCTTTCTGATCTCGGTCAATCAGTTTTTTATCCTTTTCAGTGAATGTGGAGGAGTCCGTGTTTGGAGAAACAGTTCCACCGATAGTAACGGTTGGCCTGTGTGGTCCAGTGATGATTGAATCCCATTGATTGTGATCGGTGTAGAAGAAGAAAGCCTTGAGACACCTTTTCCAATCTTCAAAGTTATCCCCGTTGATGAGTCTAGGGGGTCTGTTGGGGGCAACACTCTCTAAATCAGCCAGGGTGAGAGTAGTCATTTCGGACATACTAGTTTTGCTAGAGAAAAATTAAATTCGGCAGGGCGAAAGTGTAGTTTCGGCAGAGCGAAAGTGAAATTTCGGCGGCCCAAAGTGTAGTTAACTCTGGAATAGATTCGCTGAGAGCTAGTTTCAGCAAAGCGAAAGTGTAAGTTCGGCAATCAAAAGATTAGTTTCGGCAGCACTTTCGCTAGCCAGAGACTATCTAGAGCTTAGTTTCACTGGGAATTTCGCAGGAAACAAGCTTGAACTTTCGTTCAAATCACTTCCAGCCGCAAGTTCGCACAAATGTCACCCAATCAGAATGAACTTTCGTTCAAAGATCACAGTTTCGCACCAAATGTCAAAGAGGAGAAAGAAGCAGTTTCGCTGAACGAAGTTACAGTTTCGCTGGAAGAAACTGTAATTTCACTGGAAGAACAGAAAACCCTCTTAAACCCAAAAACACTCGAAAATCACCCAAATCTCAATGAATTTGAAAGGGAGTGATTCACGAAGCTTCCTCAATCAGAAACACACAATATCCAATCAATTTTCATGACAAAAACACTCTGTTTTGATGTGGAATTTGAGAAAAGAAGGTATTGAACAAAAATAACCAAAACCTCAAACAACCAAGAGCACTAAGGCTCTGATACCATATTGTTGGTCCATTTGATCGGTTTTCAGTGCAGAAGAATGCTTGAATCGTTCAATACCAAACACACACAACAAACACTATGAGAAGAAGATCAAATAACACCAAAAAGCTTTCAAATAAGGTTTCAATGATAAACAATAGTGAATGAAATGAAATAAGCTCAATGTATTCAGAAAGAACCAGCTTACAATAGTCTCTTGCAACAATAATACACGATTAGGGTTTTTGCAAGGATGATCAACAATTAGACAAAAGAAATCTATAAATAGATGTCATAGTTTCGCATATAGTTTCGCTGTGGGCGAAACTATACAGGCGAAACTATAATTTCGCCCGGCAGAAACTGACAGTTTCGCCGGGAGAACATCAACATGACTGTGAGCGAAACTATAGTTTCGCTCACAGTTTCGCAGGACAGCAAAATATATAGATTTAATCTAAACCAACATACAAAGGACACTAACATGGATCCTATTACAAATAAAGATAAACAAACACTAATCTAATGGTGAGTCCAACCTATCTTGATTTTCAATAATACATATTGTATGACTTTACGTGGGGTAATGTATGAATGCATGAATTAATGAACGTAAAGTATTACGTAACGAAGAGAAAGATAATGATGAAGTACAACTGAACGAATATGATAAAGTACGAAACGAACGAACACATGAAATGAATAATGGATGAAAGGCTTGCAAGCAAGTGCATGAGGTGAGCGACTCTGTGTCACAACAGACTCGAAAGAGGTTCTTGTCGCATACTACGGTATCGCAGGAGACAGGATCCAGATGAATAAGAGTAAGATTGGCTTGCAAGCAGAAGGAAAGGAGGTTCACAACTCATTGAGAGTTGTTAGCTCAACTGTGTGTGTGTTATAGCGTGCGATTTTGGCCTACCTCATGTGGATTGTGTAGCGTGCGATTATTGGCTAACCCATGAGATGGCGTGCGATATTGGCTAAACCCCGAGAGAGCTCTCACACATACAGGAGGGAGTCGGTCTTGGTGACCTCTCCGTTGGTGCGATTTGTGCGATATGCATGGTGGAACTGATAAGGGGACATAGACACAGTGGGAGTTCAGTTTTGGTAACTGCTCTGATACGTGCGATGTGGTATTACTGTGTGCTATGTAGCGTGCGATGATGGCCTGCCTCATGTGGATTATGTAGCGTGCGATTTTGGCTAACCCATGAGATGGCGTGCGATTTTGGCTAAGCCCTAAGAGTTCTCACATACAGAGAGAGTTGGTCTTAGTGACAACTCTACTGGTGCGAAATGCACGAGATGAGATAGTGAGGTAAGCAACTTCGTGTTGCAACAGACTTGGATGAGTAATGAAAAGTAAAAGGGCAAAGAAATGAATAAATGAACGAACGATGACGAAGATAATAATAATAATAATTATTATCTGTATGTATGTATGATGTATGCTCATGAACGAAATACCATAATAAGAATGAATCGGGATCCTTGTCATTCGACCTCATTAATCATGGCTGTGTGCCATGAAGAGGGTAAATTGTGACCGGATCTAGATGAAAGTGAAAGATAGAGAATGAATGAAAGTTAAAGATAAAGAACGAATAGACGAAAGAAAAGATCATACGTATGTAATGAACGCACGAAAGTAAGATACGTACGAACGTATGTAATGAATGTATGAATGAAAGAAAGAATGCAAAGGTTAACGATGAACGGTACACGAACGAAAGCTAACGAATGAAATGAAAGATAATAATAATATTATCTATGTGCACGTACGTCGTGTGACCGCATTTATGTAAAGAACGGTTTAATGAAAGAAAAGTATATTTTATTATATAAACTAGAACTCACTCAGCGTCGCTGACTTTTGTATGCATGATAGTTGGCAGGTATTTTGGTTGATGCTGAGGAGTTGCAGGCATGGATGCATAAGCTACTGGGAGTGTTTTGAGGCTGGCATCCATATTTGACATGTCATTGTATTTTGGAATGAAAAGAATGTTGTATTGTAATAAAATGACATGATTTTAGTTATTAACGAATATTTTTAAATTCTGCTGCAAAGTAAATGTACGTTTTGAAATGTTTTATGTGCGATGATAGACCAGCTGTGAGGTGCCCGGGAACGGGGCCTTACAGAATATAATGGCATAATGAATATAGGACATAATGAATCTTATAACAGATGAATCCTATGAAAGAATGAATCTTATGCCATAATAACTATTCTTTAATTGGTATAGAATCAACTGTTGAGCTGCTTAAAGCTTGTTTATCCTTAATAGTTTGAAGATATAAACTGCAATTGCGTAAAATGTGACCAGGTTGTTTGCAAAACCCACAATTTGAGAAGAGTTTGTCACTTGGAATGGGCTTCCTTGGATGTAGCTCTCCCTTGGTGTCTCCGGAAAGGTGATAAAGGACCCTTTTGTGAGTTTTTAGGGTAGCAGATGAGATAATATTGTGGTTCTCTACAATCCTTTTCAACCACATGAAGGGCTGAACTCTGCTGATTGTTGGAGTTGTCTGATAGATTTTGCATGTTCATCTCTATCTGGTATCCATAAGGATACCATACAATTTAGTGAGAGTAAGGATCAAGAGGTTTTCAGTCCTCTTAATAACCACACAATAGTGTATCCATTGTCTGGGAAGAGATGACATGAACTTCCTCATAATGTCCCTATTCTCAAGAGTTACACTAACATCCATTAAAGTATCCACAATCTCAATATACCTAAAGTATTGTTGAGTCATGGTTTCACCAGTCTTGAAGGTGAAGTTCTCAAATTGCTGCTTCAATAGGTCTTCCTTGTTCTGTTTTGCTTTATTGGACCCCTCATACATAAGCCTCAGTGCATCCCATAGTTGCTTAGCAGTTTTCCACTTCTTGATGCCTCTGTAGATAGAGTTTGGAAGAGCAGTTTGGAGGACGGTAATGGATTTTTGATCTACATCAATCTTTTTCTAGTCTTCTTTTGAGTAGTCAGCCACTTCCTTTGGTATCATGCCACCACCAGCAATAGCTGAAGAGTTGCATGGTACATAAGGTCCTAAGACAACAGATCCCCATATCCTACTGTCTTGTGAGTTGATGAAGCCTTCTATTTTTAGCACCAAGTATCAAAGTAATTAGGAGTGATTAGTGGATATTTTGTCATGGTACCAGTTTCTATGTTAGCCTTGGTAAGAGCTGCCATTTGAGTTATTAAGTGATTTGTGAAACTGAAGAGGTTTAAAATGGTGAGATCTTACAATCAAGAGCCTAAAATGCTCTGATACCAATTGTAGGATGACGATTAAGGGTGGTCAATATAATCAGTTTCATAATGAGGAGAGACTTAGAACACTTAATAGATCAAATAGGGAACCTGTTTTTAGTTGATGATTATGATTCTATGAACACAAGTATGAGATAGAACAAAGAACAAGATAAGTATGGTTTTCAAGAATGTTGTATATTGTTCTCAAGCTCTATTACAAGTGTTACAAAGCATAAAGATAAATACAAGAACCTGAGATACTTTATAGTACATCCTACAACCGGTTATACTTTGAAAGTCAGCTGGAAACACTAATCTAGATAACAAGATCAATGTATAGTCAAAAGACAGATTGCCTTTTAACTTGTGACTATGACATGTCATAGCTCACATCCTAATCTATTACAAAAATGATAAAATGTACAAAGTAGAAAGTTACAGACCAATGACCATAATCTACAATTGAAAAAAGCATGGACTTTGCATTAACATATCTAAGTTGGTGAGTCTTTAGAGTGGTAGTGTAAAGTTGTTCAGCTTTTTATCAAAAGGTGATCAGAGAAACCATGTATTCTCTGTTATCGGAAGAAATCAGTCTTTGACTTCAAAAGATTTTGTCTTTGAAGCTTCAGAATACTTCATCTTTGGCTTTAGAAGATTTTGTCAATTGGCTTTGGAATATTTTACACTTAACTTATTTTCTTTGAGTTGTGTAAAACTTTTGAAGTAACTCTACTATGCACTTCATGCATGTATGCTGAAAGCTCTTTGGTTGGTTTGGTTGCATCAGCCATTAAGTATAAACCTTACAAAAAGGTATATATATTTTGATAAAAGATTTTCGCATGTATTCAGTTTTAAATTGGTTATTACTTACACTAAATACACATATAAAAAGCAAGTGTACTCGTCGGGTGGTAATATAGTGTTGGTAATAAGAACTAAGTATTAATCCATGGATACACCGAGCCTACTCGACAACGTTTATAATTAACTTTGAAATGAGTTTTGTTTTGAGGAAATGATAAGTTTCATTAATGTAATCAGTTTTTTTATTATTTTTAAAATAATAACTAAAGGTAAAATAAAGGTATATTGGAGACTTTTGGGTTTAAAACAGAGAATTAAGGTTGTCATCCTAATTAGATTACACTTATGTAACTATGATGAATGACAAAGTGTGGTTAAATATATGAGTTAAGATAATTATATTAATGTTTATAAACATGAGCTTACACATATTTCTCATAGTGAAAAGGAAAGCCGCATCAAGTCACTTACAACGCTAACCTTCAAGCCACTAGTAATGTAGATAATACTTGTGCAACCTTTCAACATACGATTTCTGAAAACTTAACTTAATATTAGAAAGAGAGTTGATAAAATTACCTTTTAACATACTATTAATTCTAGAAAACAATAACAATTACTATAGATTTCTCAGACTAATAAAAAAGAACCAGCAAATGATCAAAAAGTTAAGGCGATATGATTTCTAATAACCATTTCTAGTTCATCAGCCATGGATTTATTACGAAGACCCATTTCACTAATAAAAGCTAGTTCATACTTTTTTCAACCTTGTATGATATTCTCAATTACAAATCATAAGTTTATAACTTCTCGTTCAGATGTATATGCTACCCATCAAAAGTATACCCAAGATTACCATAATACTAACATAACTAAATCACACCATTAATTCATCACAAATTACATAAGTTTAATCCAATTAGGATGATAATAAGAGTTTAGCTCATAATGAGCTAGAGCATAACAACAAGTAAAATACAAGATAGATATGAAATCATCGGTGAAATGGAACAATCACACTATTGATCTATAATGGATAATGTTTAGATAATCTCTAGCTTCTACTAAGTGTTGTATGCACCTCCTGAGCCTCCCATGGGTCTTTAAGTCTTGATCCCAAAGAGAATTCAACATTGTATCCCTTCACCAAAAGCTCTCTCAAATGTTGCAATTGAGCCTTAATTTATAGGTTTTCTAAAGTGTTTAAGCACGGTCCTATGCCTAAAAGGCATGGCCCCGTGCCAGTACAATGCTTCTAAATATTGGTCAGTGATGAAGTAGTCAGGCACGACCCTGTGCTTGACGGGGCACGGCCCTGCGTTTACGGTGGGGCATGGCCTCATGCCTCCTTTTGAGGAACAGTACTTTTTGTCCTATAATGTTTGGTATCAGCGAATAATTTCTTCTTTTGCTAATAGGTCATTCCTTTGAGAAGAATTCTACTTGCCAAGTAATTCGTGAAATCGGAAAACCAGGGATGTTCATCTATTGAGGATAGGACGTGCATAAGAAATTCATGAGGAAAGTTGTTGTTTATTTTGAATTTCTCATATTATGAATGGTTTGGATTTGCAAGACGTGAGATATGATCGGCCGCCAGATTCTCCACTCCTTTCTCATCACAAATTCGATCTCAAATTCTTGGAGTAGAAGTATCTAATGTATCAGTCTCGGGTTTGCATCTTTTTTGTTGAACAGATTACGAAGGACTGCATAGTTAGTGTAAATGATTGTTATTGAACGGATGAGATACAAGCAGAATTTGTCAAATGCGAAAACTATCGTAACAAGTTCTTTTTTGATTGTGGTGTAGTTTTCTTGTGCATTGTTAGGGTTTTGCTTACATAGTAAATTAGGTGGAGTTGTTTGTCTTTCCTTTGGCCTAATGCAACTCCTACCCTGAAATATCTTGCTTCACTCATGAGTTCAAATGGTAATGTATAATTAGAGGAAACCATGATCAAAGTTGTTACTAGTCTCTCCTTCAGCAAATTAAATGCACTGATGCATTTATCAGAAAATACGAATTACGCGTCTTTGTCAAGGAGTAGAGTCATTAATCGTGTGATTTTGGAGAAATCCTTGATGGATCGTCGATGGAATCATGCATGACCTAGTAAGCTTATGGTTGCTTTCATGATTATGGGATGCAAAAACTTAGAAATAGTGTTGACTTTGGCTTGATCAACTTCAAGTCCTGCTCGAGAAGTTTTGTGTCCTAACACTATTTCTTCTGTAACCATGAAATGACACTTTTCCTAATTTAAGACAAGGTTAGAATCTTCACATCTAACCAACATCTATTCCAGATTTTCAAGACATTGTTCGAATGAGTTTCCAAAGATGGAAAATTCATTCATGAAAGTTTCCATGGAATGTTCGATCATGTCGTGAAAGATTGTTACCAAGCATCTTTGAAATGTAGCAGGGGCATTGCATAATTCAAAAGTCATTCTGCGATAAGCAAATGTGCCATATGGACATGTGAATGTCGTTTTCTCTTGATCTTTAAGAGCAATTGGAATTTGAAAATAACCTGAGAAACAATCAAGGAAACAATAGAAGATTTTCCCTCTAATCGTTCAAGCATTTGATCGATGAATGGTAGAAAGAAGTAATCTTTCCTTGTGGCATCATTGAATTTGCGATAGTCAATGCAATCTCTCCATCTTGTAACCGTACTAGTCGGAATTAGCTTATTATTCTCATTGGCTACAACAGTCACTCATCATTTCTTTGGAACGGTTAGGATAGGACTAACCCAAGAAGAATCAAAAATAGGGTAAATCAAACCTGCATTTAACAATTTGATTACTTCTTTCCTCACAACCTCTTGCATACACGGATTTAAACATGAATGACGGATTTGAAGTTTTCCTCCATCAGAATTTGGTATGTGCAAAAGGATGGTCGATTCCCTTGATGTCTATGATTTTCTAAGTAATTGCTTGTTTATGTTCCTTAAGCATATTAAGCAGCTTGTTCTTCTCATCACTGGATAAGGTGGATGAGATAATGACGGGAAGTTAAGATGTGTTTTCAAGGAAGGCGTATTTGAGGTGTGATGGGATTTCTTTGAGTTATCAAACAAAAGGATCTTTGATAGACGGTTTGGCTTTAGGTTTTGTTCTTGTTCAATGATCTCGAATGCTTCTTGATGAGATGATGTTTCTTCAACTTGTAGTTCTGGAATGGATTGTTCTAAACAAATGGGTTCGGTTGTAAAACTTCTAGTTCTAGAATGGATTGTTCTAAACAAATGGGTTCGGTTGTTTGGACGTCTATTAATTGATTGTTGCAAGATTCATTTTCGAGAGTTTCCCTTAAATGACAGCTTATGATTGAATCACGTACATCAATGTAAAGAGTGAGTCATCATGATGTTGAGGATGTTTCATCGATTGTCCTACATCGAATGTTACTTCCTCCTCATCCACTTGAAGTGTAAGTCTGACGGTGGAAACATCGATCAGAGCTTGAACAGTTGCTAAGAAAGGTTGACCTAGGATAAGAGGAACATTGTTGTCCTCATCCATGTCATGAATCACAAAATCAATGGGAAATACAAATTTTTTGATTTTAACTAACTATTTTTCAATGATACCCCTCGGATATTTGATGGAACGATCAGCTAACTGGATGCTCATACGGGCCGGTCTAGGTTCACCTAAGTTTAACCTTTCAAAAACCACAAAAGGCATGAGGTTAATGCTAGCACCTAAGTCAGTTAAGGCGTTACAAATAGACAGATTTCTTATTAGGAAAGGTATGTTAAACCTTCCTGGATCAGTCATCTTTTGAGATAGTTTGTTTTAAAGAACTACAGAGCATTCTTTAAAACTATGATGATAACTCTTTTAGTTTTTTTTGTTTGACAGCACCCCCTTCAGGAACAGCAACAGGTTGCTTTTGTTTTCCACTTGCATTACTAGGAGTTTTGGTTTCAACTTCTTATAGGATTGGTTGTAATGCATGTGCATCACCCCTAGTGGTTTTGCCACTTCTTGTGGTGACCGCTTTTACTTGTGCATTATGATTTGTCACAGTGTTGCTTGGCAAAGCACCTTGGGGTCTTTCAGATAGTTGTTGTGCTATCTGACCTATTTGGTGTTCAATGGTTTACAATGATGCTTTATTGTTTAAGATTTCAGCTTTGTTTCTTTGGAACATCTCCTCGTTTCTTTAATCATATTTTCAGATGTATTATTTTATCCCTTGTATGGCTATCAACCATTTTAGTCTTAAGTATTCCATTGATGATGCTCCATGCTCTTGGTTACTATTGTTTGGACTTTGATATGGTGGTTTCTGTTGTTGGTATGATGGCTCTCTGCTGAATCCAGAAGATCGTTGGCTGCTGTAGGATTATCTGTAATTTGAGTAGCTTCTCCAATTTGAGTTGTTGATGTTATTGTTTGGGCCTCCTACATAATCAACATCTTTAACCATCGTAATGATTTTTGGACATTAATTGTTCTTGTGAGAGTCCCTACATTTGTTGCATCATGTTGGAGTTTTCTACAGCTCGGCTTGTTATTTTTCAAATCGTATTGTTAGGGATTTTAACTGGGATGCAACTAGGGTTAAGATCCTACTTGATGAATTCCTTTAGAACCGAGCTTGTTTCTTAAGGGATGGTAAGCAAAGATCTTCTTAGCTGATTTCTTTAAGGCTTGGTATGCTTTGGTTGGCATGACACTTCCGAAATCTCCTCCCGTACTTTGATTGGCAGCTTGTTTGTGTGTTCTGTTGATTGCATAGTAAAAGGTTTGACACTATAGCCACAGATCAACTCTGTGATGTGGGCGTCTCTGAAAGAGACCTTTATATCTCTCCTATGCTGTATGTAATAATTCATTATCATCTTGGTGAAAGCTTGTGCCGCTGCTTCTTAATTTGATAGTGTAATCGGGTGGAAAATATTTCAAAAGGAATTGTTTGCCCATTTCTGCCCATGTTTTCTATGAGTTGGATAATACTAGACTTATTCTCAAAATTGTTGGCCACTATTACTGGTTGGACAACTCTAGATTCATAACCATTGATTGACGGTGTAGCATAGTGTGTGATCTTCATTTCCTCGTCTTGTTTAGCCATGTCTTCTTTAGATGGTGTACCTTCCACAACATCTTCTTTGATGGTTATTGTTTTTAGTGATCTTTTGTGTAACCTTCAATGAAAAATTCGTTCAGGTTCCAAAAGTGGTGAAACAAGTTCAGAACTAGACGAGTCAGCCATACATTAACTAAAAAAGCATATACTAACTAAGCCTTAGAATGATAAAGGCAAATGTAACTAAACTAAATAACAAAGCAAACTAACTTAACTAACCTAACTAACAAGTAACAAAAAGTCAAACAAAATATATTAACAAGTTATAAACAAGATAGTCAAAAATTCAGTTTGTCTTTCAAAACTGTCATGTGTCCCTGGCAAAAGCGCCAAAAACTTGATGCGGTGTGAAAGGTATATATACTTTTATAAAGGATTTTCGCACAGATTCAGTTTTACTTTATTATTATTTATGCTAACTACACATACAAAACATAAGTTTATATGTCGGGTGGTAATATAGTGTTGGTAAGAACCGAGTATCAATCCATGTACACACCGAGCCTACTTAACAATCTTTATAATGGACTATCAGAATGAGTTTTGCTTCGAGAAAATGACAAGTTGCATTGATGTAATTAACTTTTTTATTTTTAAAAAAATAATTAAAAGTAAAAGTAAAGGTAAATTTGAGGCTTGTAGGATTAAAATAGTGAATTAAAGCAATCATACTAATTAGATTAAAGTTATGTAACTATGATGAATGACATGATGTGATTAAAGATATGAGTTAATATAGTTATGTTAATATTTATAAACATGACCCAACGTGGATTTCTCGTCTATGGGCTCTTTAGTGACAAGGAAAGTCGCATCGAGTCACTTACAACGCTAACCTCCAGGCCACTAGTAATGTAGGTAATGCTTTTGCAACCATTTAACATACAATTTCTAAAAATATAACTTAATGTTAGAAAGAGAGTTGATCAAAAAAATTTTTAACATACCATAAATTTTAAAAAACCATAACAATTACTGTAGATTTCTCAGACTAATAAAAAGGAACTTGCAAATGATTAGAAAGTTAAGGTGATATGATTTCTAATAACCATTTCTAGTTCATTAGCCATTAGGGCTAGCAATGTCTTTACACGGACCTGTTAAAACGACACGACAAGACATGAAGTTAACAGGTTTCGTGTTTGAGCTTCACAGGTTTCGTGTCATTAACAATTTGACGCGTTAAAGACACGATAAAAATCATATCTTAACAGATCAAACACCTGTTAACACAACTGTTTAAACCCTGATTATATTTTTAGCTTATTAAAATAATTAAATATGTATATTTATAATATATGTCATTATTTTTCACGTTCAATTTTAAAAACCTTATCCTTTGCCCAATTGTTTTAATCAAATACGACTACCACAGTACCACTGATCAAGTCTCTAATCTCCGCCTGAGGCCTCTTCGACTCCGTCTTTTCCTCTTTAAACTATGTTATTGGTTAAAATATACTTTTTATGGACTTTTGTTTCAAATATATCAAAGATTATCATGTTAAAGATTATGTATTATTCAGTTGTTTGATAGACTTCAGTTAATTTTTATTTCCCTATACGTGTGATTTTTATCATATCTCTTAATAGGTCTTATTGTGTAACCTATTTCTAAATAGGTTCGTGTACGTGTCTAGAAAATGACACGATTAGTTATCGTGTTATGTTCGTGGCAGCACTTATCGTGTTAGTGTCTTATCGTATTCGTGTCTTATCGTGTCATGTCGATCTGTTATGCCAGCCCTATTAGCTATGGGCTTATTACGAAGACCAGTTTCGTGAATAAAAGCTAATCCATACGTTTTTCAACCTTGTATCACATTCGTCATTACAAATAACTTTCCGTTCAAATGTAGATGCTACCCACCAAAAATTTACCCAATATTACCATAATATTAACATAACATAAATCACATCATTAGTTCATCACGAATTATATAAGTTTCATCCAATTAATATGATAATAATAGTTAAGCTCATAAGGAGCTTGATCATTACTACAGCTAAAATAGAAGATAGATATGAAATCATCGATTAAATGGAACAATCAAACCAGTCATGCACAATGGATGATGTTTAGACAATCTCGAGCTTCTTTCAGATGTTGTATGCACCTCCCGAGCCTCCCAAGGGTCTTCAAGTCTTGATTCCTGAGAGAATTCAGCATAATATGCCTTCACCAAAAGCTTTCTTAATGTTGTAATTAAGCCTCTTATTATAGGCTTTCTAGAGTGTTTAAGCACGGCCCCGTTTAATTAAGCCTCTTATTATAGGCTTTTGTCACTTTCAAACGTCCAAACACGGGGTGGTATGATAATTTAAGCACGTCGTGTGTTTAAGGTTGGGCATAGGGGCGTGCTTAATGAGGCACGACCCCATGTTTGGATTTATAAGATCGATTTTCTAAAAATTCTTGTTAAGTATACTTCTTTTGTCCATCTTGAACCTTTGAACACCAGAAAACACTATTTAACACTTTAAGATTGTTTTTATCATTTTAAGCAAGAGATTAAAGAATAAATGATGTGCTTTTGATATATTTTTATGTATGATTTAATTATAGCACATCACAGATCTCGAATAAACTAATGATGATAGGATGTTCAAGATAGTGAATATGAATATGTTAGATCACAATAAAAATATGTTTTAGTATTTAGATAAAATGATGTGTAAAAATAACATTTTATCTTACTAGTACATAATGGTTAGCCTCTAGTACATTCATATTTATTATGTTCAATATTAGTATACTTAAATCCTGAGTAGAAGGAGTTCTTACTCTAAATTTCCGTACTCGGTCCAATTTTAAGTGTTGTTTTAAATGTAAGAGTATTACGAATTAGCTAGTTTGTTTTCATGAAATGAAAATGACAAAGAGTTGTATCCATATTCATAGATATTCATAAGGAGTTAAGACAGGGAGTTACGAGTGAAAGAAAAAAAATAAAACGCCATATTTCACAAGTGAAATCGTTGTGTTTCACAATAAAAAGTCCATTTCGCAAGTGAAATCAATGTGATATATACACACGCACACGCACACACACGCGCGCGCGCGCGCGCGCGCACACACACACACACACACACACACACACATATATATATATATATATATATATAACGTATATATACGTATATATACGTATATATATAAACACGTATATATATACGTATATATATAAACACGTATATATACGTATATATATAAACACGTATATATACGTGTATATATATAAACACGTATATATACGTGAATATATATAAACGCGTATATATACGTGTACATATATACGTATATATATGTGTACATATATACGTATATATATATACGTATATAAACACGTATATATACGTATATATATACGTATATATATACGTATATATACGTATATATATACGTATATATATACGTATATATACGTATATATATATGTATATATATACGTATATATACGTATATATAAACACGTATATATATACGTATATATATGTATAAATACATATATAAATACGTATATATACGTGTTTATATATATACGTATATATACGTATATATACATATATATATGTATATAAATACGTATATATACGTGTTTATATATATACACGTATATATACGTATATATATACGTGTATATATATACATATATATATATATATATGTGTGTGTGTACATAAAAGATTAGAAATGGTTACTTCAAAAGTAATATCAATTTTTGGAATTAAAATGAGTAGCTTGAAATGGTTCCTTAATTCTCTCCTTTTTTGATGTTTTCCATTGAACCCTTCCCTATATATATCTACACATAGAAGATTAGAGTCATCTATGTATATGTTTCTATTTGCAAATGTAAAAAAATTAGCACCACGTAAGTTTTACGTAAATTTGTAAATATATGTTTTTTTAGCAAAACTTACCTTAGTGTTAACTTTTTTACACTTGCGAATTTACGCAATACATAAAAGACTATAATCTTTTATATGTGAAATAATGTTACTCCAACGAAAAATAATGATTCAATTGATCCTGATGGGTTTTCACAAGTTCTTGTAATAATACAGAATTTTTATTTAAACCTTACCATATATATATACAACATAAAGGTTTTATCCCTCTTGCTATGCGGGACAAGATGCACCCATTAAGTTCATTTTGTATGAATTTTTGCAGCTTCGTTTATTAATAACACAGAACTTATTAATCGATATCTTATTAATTTTAGCTATGTTTTCAACGTGTTTTAGTTTATTTTGTTTTGATGCACTCACATAGTAAAACCTAAATATAATAAATAACATACATATTAATATCGGTTAATTATATTTATTTATCTTCAAATTTACGAAAAACTTATTTTACTCTTTTGTTTAAACATATTTTTTCATTTTTTCCAAACATACATCTATTTTAGCATACACTCATTTACATTTTTACATCAGCTTAATTTATACATTTCTTGTACCACTTTATTTTTCATATGTCATAGTGTAATAAGGATAAGATAAATGACTTTGAATTATATGAGGCCCTAATTGACCAAGCATAATCTAGATGACTTCGATAAAGATTTAAATATATTGCACAAAGTATCATCAATCTATACTATCCTCAATATCATATGATTATTGATGAAATATAAACTCAACATGTTCTATAACAAAACCTTGACAACCAGGAATGGATGCACGTTATCAAAAAAGGCAAGGCGTGAATTTATACCTTTGGCTTTCTTGTTTGTAGATTCTTCAAATCACCAAGTTTGATTTCGGATGAGGTTTTGTTTTCTTGTTTCTTAGCTGCAACAGCATATTGGTTGTGGTTTCCATCTCTCATCGTTGTTTTTACTTTTAAGCTTAATATGAAAACTGACGTAGTAACAAGGTGTTGCCGGACAAACAGTAACCTTATGATTTTAATTTTTTTATGTCAAAATCTCCATTTGATGTTCACTTATTCAAGTGCGCACAGTACAAGAAATAACTTTTTTAATGGCGACCACTACAAGAATTGCGGTTATTAGTGGCGACGCCATTAGTGGCGACGAAGGATAGGTCGCCGCTAATGGTCTCGATCCCATATCAAAGTTTTCAGTTAATTTGTAGTCATTGATTGCATGGAGATCCGACGGCTACAGTTAATTAGCAATAGCGGCGACGCCTTTAGCGGCGACGCGTCGCCGCTAATGCTCTTTTCCCTAATATCTACCTGCGTGCGACATTGCAGCATTTCCCTCCACCAAAATTCCACATTGCAGCACATCTCCGACCGTAATTGAGGTTCCCATCGCCGACCGTTGTCTCCCCTCGCCGGCCTCTCCCATCGGCGGTTGTCTCCCCTCGCCGGCCTCTCCCCCTCGCCGGCCTCCCCCGATCTCGCGCGATCTCCGGCGGCTGCTTCTCCCCGCCGGCTTCTCCCCCTCGCCGGCCTCTCCCCTCGCCGGCCTCTCCCCTCGGTCGCCGACCTCTCCCTTCGCCGGTGAAGACCGAGCCGGCCTAGTGGGCCTATTATTGTTTTACAGATTATCACATTTTAAGTATTGTATGTATGTATGTATGTATGTAATGTTAAATATGTTTATGTGTTATCACTTTCAGATACTGTGGAGTGAGATCACTACAAGAATTGCGGTTGCTACCGCCGGCTTCTCCCTGCCTGCTGCTTGCTACCTCTTGTTAATTACTACTTTACCCGTCGCCGCTAAATCCGTATTTAAAGGTAAATTTTTTAGTTTTCTTATCAAAGATTTGGATGAAATTAAGTGTTATTGTCTCCATTTGCTTGATTTTATGTGTATTTGTGTATATGTCTTTGAAGGTATTTGTGTATTTTTGTTGGTTTGAATGAAATGAGTTTGGGTATTTTGCTAGTTGGTTAAAAATTAGTTGTTTAGTTTGGTAGTTGTAGGTTGTGATTAAGTTGGGTAAGTTGTTATAGTTTAGAAGTAAGTTATTGATATTAAAAAAATTCATACATATTGATTTCGTTGTTGATTTGGTTGTTACACGTACAAAACTATGAATGGTAAAGTAATGTTCATAAATTTATACATATTGATTAGGTTGTTGATTTGGTTGTTACACGTATATCAATGGTAAAGTAATGTTCACAAATTTATACATATTGATTTGGTTGTTTGAAATATAATAATTAACAACACAGGCTAACTCGGTTTGAGTTGACCTACTAACAATTAGCTAGAATAACAATCAACGACAAGAGAAGTTTATATGCTTTAAAAATATATTACCATAAACCACTCTCAAGCCCTTTGTATACCTATTTGACCCTTTTTATGGCATATTTGGTAGGAATAATTACTAAAATGGACAGGTTTTGACAAAATAAGCATCTTTATTAACTTGACATACTTATGTTTGAAATCTTCAAAAGTCAACATTAGTTTCGTGTATGAGATAAGATATTCAAAAAGTGGGTTTAGCAGCCTACCATTGTTATGGTTTAATTAGTTCTTTTACATTTAGTTGTTTAGTTGGTTAATAATAGTAACAACCACTTAAGATATTCAAAAAGTGGGTTTAGCAGCCTATCTGAGTTAATTGACTCATGTAAATATTTAAGTTGCTTGTGTATATATGTATTTATGTATATGCATCATGGTTGTCGATAAAAGTGTACAGCCTACCCTTGTAAATTCTCTATATTATATTTCAGTTGCATCATGGTTGTCGATAAAAGTTGACTTAACAATCCAAATCGAAGCTCAGAGGAGTATAATAATGGACTCAGCTCTTTTCTTGAGATGTGCAAGAGTCTAGTCGACAATAGAGGTTATGTTTTTTGTCCGTGTACTAAATGTCGGAATTCGGTCATGCTATCTTTGGTAAAAGTGAAGTATCATTTGTACGCGTGGGGTTTCCAGCGTAGTTATTCGGACTGGATTTATCATCATGAACCCTCAATTTCTCAAGTTGTAGTACAAGATGATGTTACGTGTACTAATGATATGGCTGGCGTTATTGAAGATCTTATGGAAGTGAATACCAACCTTAACAAAGAGAACCCTTGTACAGAGAGTGAAGGTGTCACTGATGATTTTGAAAACTTGTTACATGAAGTCCAATCAGAATTATATCCCGGTTGTACTAAGTTTTCTTCCCTTGACTTTTTAGCAAAACTTATGCATATCAAGGTGAAAAACAAATGGACTAATAGTTCATTTGATGAGCTCCTTAAGTTGTTGCAATCTTCACATCCAGAAGGCAACAAGATCCCCCCTTCGCATTATGTTGTCAAAAAGACACTAAAGAAGATTGGTTTAGGGTATGAGTCGATACACGTGTGCAAAAATGATTGTGCTCTCTTCTGGAACGACCACAAGTTGTTACAGAATTGTCCCGTTTGTAAGGAGAGTCGATGGGTTGATACAAACACAAAGGGTAAGAAAGTAGCTCACAAGGTGTTACGATACTTTCCTTTGACCCCCCGCCTACGACGTTTGTATTGTTCAAGGCACACGGCAAAGGATATGATATGGCACAGTACTGGACGATCAGAAGAAGGTACGATGCGTCATCCTGTTGATGGATCTTCATGGAAAGAATTTGATAAAAAATACTTTAACTTCGCGAAGGAACCCCGAAATGTTCGCCTAGGGCTTGCAGCTGATGGTTTTAATCCATTTGGTAACATGAGTTCAGCTCATAGCACGTGGTCGGTTGTACTCACCACATACAATTTGCCTCCATGGTTATGCATGAAAGAGTCCTCATTCATGTTAACTTTATTGATTCCTGGCCCTAAATCACCTGGGAAGGATATGGACGTTTTTCTTAGACCGTTGGTGGATGAGCTTAACGAATTATGGCATACAGGCATACGTACTAAAGACGCGGCAACAAACACATTCTTCACGATGAAGGCGGTGTTGTTATGGACTATAAACGACTTTCCAGCCCGTAGTAGTCTATCAGGTTGGAGCGGACAGGGATACAAAGCATGCCCGACTTGCAACGAAGACACTCCTTCAACACGCGTAACAAATAAAGTTGTATATGTTGGTCATCGTCGGTTCTTAGATGCTAACCATCCATGGAGAACAAATTTGGAATTTAATGGACAACCAGATACAAGAGCACCTCCTAAACAATTTAGTGATGCTGATGTACAGGCTCAACTCGATCGTTTACTCCCTCGTCTACCGGGCAAGCATCCTAGTTTTGGAGGTGTTATGAGAAAGCGAGAGGAGTTTGAGTTAAACTGGTCTAAACGAAGCATATTTTTTGAACTTGAGTATTGGTCTTCTTTGCAGCTTAAGCACAATTTAGATGTGATGCATATTGAGCGAAATGTGTGCGATAGTTTGCTCGGTACTCTTTTAATGAATGATAAAACAAAAGACACGTCAAACGCACGTGTTGACTTGGAAAAGCTAAACATTCGAAAGACGTTGTGGTTGAAAAAAAATGCTAATGGCAAGTTATGTAAGCCGCACCCAAAATACTCATTCCAAGTCAATGATCGAAAGCTTTTCTGTGATTTTATTAAAAATGTTAAATTGCCAGATGGGTTCGGATCTAATATTAGCAAGAGAGTGACAGATAATTATACAAACATTACTGGGTTGAAATCTCATGACTGTCATATTCTAATGCAACGTTTGATGCCAATTGGGGTTAGAGGATTTTTGGCAAGGGATGTATATACACCAATAATCGATCTTTGTATGTTTTTTAAGCAACTTTGTTCTAGAACATTATTGGTTGAAGATATGAAGAAAGCAAAACTTGCCATTCTGACAATCTTATGTCAGTTAGAGTTAATATATCCTCCTGCTTTTTTTGACATCATGGTTCATTTGGTTTTGCACTTACCTGATGAAGCGATTCTTGGAGGTCCAGTGTGTATGAGATGGATGTATCCATTTGAAAGATATATGAAAAAACTTAAAAATTATGTAAGAAACAAGGCAAAGCCAGAAGGTTGTATAGCCGAAGGCTATATTGCGGAAGAAGCTCTATCATTTTGTTCGAGGTACCTTCGAGATGTTGAAACTCAGTTCAATCGCCCCGACAGAAACGAGGATGTTGTTGTCGAAAAAAGAAAGTTGTGGGTGTTTGAGTCTCTTTGTCGTCCGGCTAGTGCCTTGAAGATCAAACATCTTTCTGTAAGCGAAAAATTAAAATTGGAATGGTTTGTCCTCGATAGCATCGAAGAAATTAGGAACTACATGAAGTAAGTGTTACTATCATTAACTTTTCATAATATATTTGTTAAGTATTTATTTTTTCCTTACTTGTATATTTTATTATCAATGTAGTGAATTCAAATCTGAAAAGCCCCATGATGATGTTCAAACTAATTTTCCTATGTGGTTTCTTGAGAAGGTAATACATATATAGTTGTCAGTTAGTTATACATATCTATATAACATGTGTATAACTATATATTTCTAACTATATTAGGTCTATTCGATGAAAAAACAAAATTCTCCAGAATTTCACTCAGAGTTGTATTCTATTTCCATGGGTGCGAGTATAAATGTCTTTACTTACACCGCGTGTATAGTAAACGGTGTTAGGTTTATGGTACTTGACCGTGATGCACGGCGTACAACACAAAACTCTGGTGTGTTAGTGGAAGGAGAAAATGGTGAGAAGTATTATGGTCAATTAGAAGAGATTATTGAGATGCATTATCCAAATGGTTATTCAACTGTCCTATTTCGGTGCAAGTGGTACGATACTCGAAGGGGTGTTAGATTTGAAAATAATATCACAAGTATCAACACTGATCAAGAATGGGACAAAGAAGATCAACTCATATTTGCTTCGCAGGCCAAACAAGTGTTCTACATCCAAGAACCTTCTCGAGGAAACCAAAACAATAACAACAAATGGGTCGTCGAGCAAGTTAATCATCGAAAAATATGGGATCTACCGTTGAACGAGAATGTACAAACAGTTGACGAGAATGTTCAAAATGTTGACCATGACTTACTCGAAGATCTTGACGTTGTCCATAACAACTCTTCCTCTGGTATAAGATTGTTCATCGACTTTAGGCAATACTTGCCAAGTAGTTCTGCTTCCCAGGGTGAGCCCGCTGAAGTGTCCGAGGATGAGACCGATGAATTGTCTAAGGGCGAGCATGATGAAGTGTCCGAGGACGAATCGGATTATTACACTGAGGGGTTTGAGAGTGATACTGAAGTATCTGAGGGAGAGATATCTGAGGGGTCTGATTAAAAGTAGGTTGGAAAACTGTATTCATATTGTATTTGTATTTATATTTTAAAGTAGGTTGTAAAACTGTATTCACATTATATTTTTGACTTCCATATCTTATAACATTTCAGTACATGATGGCCGATGTGATGGGCCATGGTGGAGATGGTTCTGGACAGGACCCCCCACCACCTGGCGGCTTTGGATCTGGGCATGGACACTACGAGGAGGGTTGTAAGTCTTAGTATAAACTATTTATAAATCCTGTGACAGATAATTATTTATTGTGAATGATAATTTTTGATTGATTTTGCAGCACCACCTCGTAGGAAAACTCGTGGAATTGCAAAAAACTATCGCCTAGAATCTGAGGTCTTGGAAGGAGGGCGTTTAAGTTTGCAATTTGACAGGCAAGCGACTTTTACCCCGGTTGGACACAAGAAAGATTTGTTTAGCCGGGAAGTGGGGTTATACATGTGGCGGAACATCGCATTTGATAAAGGTAGTTGGAGAGAGGTTTCAGAAGCTCAACAGAATGCATTATACGAGCACCTCGCGGTAAATGATTTATTTAAGTTTATCTTATGTCGAGATCTTTGTTTTTTACTTGACTAACTTTTTTTGTTTATTTTTTTTAGAAATCATTCGATCTAGAGCAGATTGATCGGGACGTTGATCGATCTAAGTTAAAGTTGGGAATTTATTCAATATACATGAAGCGATACAGAGATCGCAAGGCAGATGCAAAAAGGCGTTTTCGAGAGTTTGGAGGGGATGTCGAGAGAGCTCTAGCCAATGTTCCTGAAGGGATGACTCCAGCTAATTGGGAGAGTGCCATTAGACATTTCATGTCAGAGAAGCATCAAAAACAGTCACTCGTTAACCAAGCAAATCGTCAACTTCAAAAATACCCAAACCGAGGGGGGACATCGTCTTATAGCAGCACAACTTATAAAAAAGTAATGTTTGGTTTATATATTATTATATATATATATATATCTCTTATACGTACTAGTTGTAATAAAAATAATATTTAATGTTAAACAGGCTCAAAGTCACCTACAGACGTTCATTGATGCTCATACAGCTAAAGATGGAACGATTGATAGCGCAGCAACTGAAACAATTGTTAGTAACTATTTAAATTTAATTTTTTGTTACTTGCATATATAATTCACCTTTTGTAAACTACATCGGCGATTAGAGGATGAGTTGGCTGCCCAAACTGAAGGAGATAATCAAGTGAATGCGTTTGAAAACGTACTCGGTAGTAGGCGCGGATGGATCCGAGGGATTGGGTTCAAACCTTCTTCAAAAGCCCCGGTTACCCATGATAAGTCTCAACCGCAGCCAACGGTCGCATTCACACGGGTAACAATAACATTTCTTTATAATGACCTTAAATTTATATATATGTTATTAGTTTGGTAAATGTTATTAGTTTGACCCGTTTGACCCGTTTGATGATTGTAGTAGGTTATTTATATAGATAACGATTAATATTAATAATATTTTATAGGATGAAGATTCCTGTTAGGAACACAAAATATATAGAGATTAGAAGTAACTTTATGCTTTTGAAGGTTTAATGTAGTAACATGATGATTTTCATGGTTTGATGAATCTTCTTTATGGTAAAATGGGTTGAAATTACATAATGCATATAGTTTCACCCGGGTAGCTTGTTGTTTTTTAAAAGTACTTAACTTACTGTTTTTTAATGGAATGGATCAAATAGGTCAAATGGAATATCATCTTGTTTTTTAGATTATTTTTTACAGTTTTTTAGTGGAATGGGTCAAATGGAATTTCATGCTTTTCATAATGGGTCAAATGGGTCAAATGGAATTTCATGCCATGGGTCAAATGGGTCAAATAGAATTAGAGTGAAAATAGGAGTATACATGACTTATATGCGCTTTAACCATGACCTTACTGTTTTTTTATAATTTGATATGCCATGTGCACTTTTAGAATTAGATATGGGTTACATGGAATTTTAGTGGAAATACTTTAACATTGACTTCAAATGCACATGGCTTCACAAGGAATATTTATTGACTTCTTAAGACTTAAATGCACATGGCTGCTTGTGTATGACTTCTTAAGACTTAAATGCACATGGCTGCTTGATAGAAGGAAAGCACATGGCAAGTTAAAATTTAACCCGTTTGATCTTAAAATATAAAATGAGACAAAATAGACATTAATATATATGTTATTAGTTTGGTAAATGTTATTACATGGGTAAATGTTATTAGTTTGACCTTAAACATGATTTTTATTGTAGGAACAAATTGATGCTTTGTTTCAAGACCCATATTTTAGAGAACAACTTCAAAATTACGGGCAACATAAACAAGTTAGTGATGAGGACGGTGAAGACGATGAAGATGATGAAAATGATGAAGCTTAATTGATGGATGTTGACTTAATTTAGAATGTAATATTGTAATGTACGTATGAATGGATGTTGATTAGCGGCGACTTGGTTTAGTTTTTAACGAATTGAATGATGGATGTTGACTGTACTGTATGAATGTATGCAGTTTGTTATGTAATATTGCAGGTTGTTATGTAATATTGCAGGTTGTTATGTAATATTGCAGGTTGTTATGTAAAAATTTGTATTGGAAAATATGGAAAAACTGAAAAATGCAGCAAGAAGCTGTAAAACCTGCACAGAGGTTTTAGCGGCGACTAAAGGCATTAGGGGCGACAGTTTTTCGTCATTTTTGAGGCCTTTAGCGGCGACTCAATAGCGGCGACAGAGGGTCATTAGCGGCGACACATTAGCGGCGACACATTAGCGGCGAAAGTTTGACCATTAGCGACGTTTTATTACCGGTGATTTTTTAGCGGCGACGTGTCGCCGCTAAAGGCAATAGCGGCGACATTTTGGGTCTTTAGCGGCGACTTTAGTCGCCCCTAAAGACCTGTCTTCTTGTAGTGGACATTAACGGCGGCGGCAATATAGACTTTAGCGGGGAACAACCATTAGCGGCGACATCAATACTAACAATCCTATGAATCCAATATTATTCTTAGTTGATTTGTATGTGCGTCCGGTTTCGTATACATGATGTGAGATTATTATCAAACGTTTATGGTGTTTATATATATATTTAGTTAAGTGTGTACAGCTTCCTAAAAAATGATGAAGTCTAATGAACAAGACAACTTTTAAAATCGAAGTTGAGGACAAATAATGAAAGTTGGAAAGTATTGAATTATGAAAAGGTAGAAGAATGTCGGAAGAAGCTTGAAACTTTATAAAGTTGTTTGAATGCTATTTGGGACAGCAAGAGTTGGCGGATGACTATTCATTCTTCTATTAAAGTGGGACTAATTCTAGAGTTATTGATTAAGTTTTACTAACTGCAACTCTAGGTCTAGTTAAAAGCAGTTTCTCAATCTCTAGTGATAGGCATCATGTATGACTACATTTCATATCCTCGAGACTCTACCAATAGAATTACTATGGGTGAGATTTTACTAGACATGTTTGTTTGATTGGTATTCATAAAGTTTGACTAAAATTAAGGATTTCAATTGAAATTTAGTAACTTTAATCAAACCCAAAGGAACTAAATGAGAAAATTAAATTATATTAACATGCAAGACTTCTGATGGCATGCGTGTAAAATCTTTCTTTCCTTCAATCTTCGATCTAGGGGTGTTTAATTCCAATATGATTAGAATAATTTCAAATTTGATTCGGATACAAATTTAGATATGTGAAATTTTGAATTCTGATTTAGATATTGAGATCCAGTATCCGCATTTTTCGGATATCCAAAACGTCACATATTCAAATTTAAATACCCCTAGCAACCTAGCAAGTAATTGCTTTGTAGTAAGCACATAGAATGACACATGTTTATAGACATGTCACTTATTGTATGTTGTAAATTTGGACTTTTTTCATTGTTATAAGAATGTACTAATTAAATCTAGTGTTTCTTTGTGATATCTTACGTGGGTAGGTCATTTGTAATCGTTATTTTCTTATATGTTATCAGAGTTGGACTAACATATATAGAATTCAATGGATCAATAAATAAGTGGTTCGTCCACCTCTTAAATCGAGTTTAGAACGTACGCGAGGCCATGATGCAGAGCAAGTTTACAACACCTAAAACAATGGGTCGGAAGGGATACCATTAGAAATCACAAGATAGTATTCAAAAATTATTAATCTTGAGCCGTTGAATTTTTCCATTTCAGTGAATATCACACCCGAGGGATCTAGGGTTTTATTTTGACTCCCTAGTTGTGAATATTCTTACGTTTTCAACGATAAATGGAAGAAGCAATAGTGGTATGGTACAACACACACATGCACCTGGGGAAAATGTGGGGGAAATGAGAAAAGGTGGATGCTTCCATTATAAATGAAGAAAAAAATCTGATGGAACACTAATGTGACATATAAGAAAAGTAAGGAAGAAAGAGATTACTCATCCCTTAAAGGTCCAACAAGTGACCTTATAATCTAAAACTCTAATTAAACCTAAAGAAACTATTGAAATTAGGGTTGCAAATAAACTAAACGGACACAAACAATGCATTGTTCTTGTTCATTTATTAAGAAAATAAACTTTGTTCATGAACTGTTGATAAACATTTACTGAACGACATTCTTTGTTCGTATTTATTCATTAAGGAAATGAATATGTTCATGAACTGTTTACGAACACTTATCGAATGTAAACAAACACGAACAAATGAAAACGAACATAAAAAATATTAATGAACATAAACGAACACAAACAAATGTTCATGATCACAAAAAATACAAATGATAATATTTTTATTTACAATAGAATCTTTATTTTCATTACGAATATTACACAAAATCTATCAAAATAAATTAGTATTTAACATAAATATCTAAAAATACTTGATATAATTATCATAAAAATAACTAACACAGAAATTAAGAACATTAACAAACACATTATCGAACATTCATGAAGATACATTAACAAACAAAAACCGAAATCATTATCAAATGTTCAGGAACATAAATGAACAAATGCGGTTTGTGTTCATGTTCGTTCCTTTAGCTAAACGTACGAAGTTTTCTTGTTCTTGTTCATTTATTTATTAAATGAGCGAACATAAACGAATTTTTCGCCGAATCACTAAACATTCGGTACGTTTGTAGTTTTAACTGAAATTAAAAGCTAAAGGTTGTAGTATTTAAGAAGCTACTATAAATAAGAAAACAGAACGTCGTAAAAAGCAAAACTTAACTATTCAGTTTATATATCGGTCAAGTTTCAAAATGTCATTGACAATGACAAGGGACGAAGGGCGAACCTATATAGACTTAAGAGTGTTAGCAAATACCCATTAAATTTTTTTATATATAATATATGTAATCAAAACCCTAATGACATCATTGGCACTCACACCCATGGAAAATATGTGTGCGCCGTGACATTAAAAGAAAGTTGATCTAGAATTTTTTTTATAAATTTAAACTCATTAAGAAATACACAAAAAATTGTCAACCCCTATCTTTATCTAATAAAACTAGAATGGTGTCCGCGCAATGCGACTGGACGACGTTTTACTTCTGCAATGTGTTTTTAATATTTATATATTCTTGTAGTATTTTTACAAAGTCCATTATATTTTTAAGCTGAAATTTAAAATACCAAATAAATAGGTTTTGCATAACTACTTGTAGATTTAAGCATAACTTATTGTAACTCGCAAACTACAAATTAGTTTAGCAAAAATTTACACTAAAACATTTAAAAAAATACAGATTACAATTGTGGTTTTAAAAAGTTTTTTAAACATGATAGATTAAAAGATATAGTTGAAATGTTAAACAACTTAAGTTTTTTTATGGGTAGATAATATAAAATTTTATGTAATTGTTATTAAGTGTAAGGTTATTATGTAAATAATTGTAAGTAAAAAATTTTATAAATACTATTTTACCCTAAAAATGATTATGTATTATGCATTGAATAAAATAATTGTTCTAAATTTTATGGTACTTTAAAATATCACTCTTATATGTTTTATATATAGTAGATTACTCAATGATTGTATCTTTCACCTTTAAAGTTAGTATATGTGTACAGTTAGTATAAATATTTAAAATTATTTATTACTCAATGCTATATATGTGTATAGTTAGTATAAATATTTAAAGTTGTTTTTTTATTCAATATTACCTCATAATTTAAATTTCATTTAGTAGAAAGAAAATAAGTTTACTTATTAGTAATTCAAATTTATTAAAATTTTACGGCAGCAGTTATTATAAAGGTTTAAAAATATTTTTTTATTCACTATTATTTCATGATTTAAACTTCATTTAACAGAAAAAAAATAACTTCACTTATTACTATCAAATTTATTAAAATTTTACGTAAGTGTTAATATTAAGGTCTATTACCTCATAATTTAAATTTCATTTAATGATTTGTTACTAAATCTCTAAAATAATGGATATGGTTAAATAATTGGTTCTTAAATTCTTAAACTAAATCAAATTTAAAATATCCAACAGTTCAAATTTGTTAAACTTTTATGTAAGTGTTAGTATGTAAGGCCCCATTCCCGGGCACCTCACAGCTGGTCATTCATCGCGCATAAAAAATTTTAAAACGTACATTTATCTCGCAGCGGAATTTAAAACTTACATTTATAACTAAAAACGTGTCATTTCATAACATTACAATATTCGTTTTCATCTCAAAATACATTGACATGTCAAAATATGGATGTCAGCCTCAACGGAACTGAGTAGTCGCCCGTGTCATCCTCAGCAACATACCTGCCAACTGGAAGCACATCAAAGTCAGCGTTGCTGAGTGAGTTCTAGTTTTATAATAAAACATATTTTCTTTCTTTAAAATCGTTCTTACATACATGCGATCACGCGTCATACGTACACACACATAGATAACCTCATTATTATCTTCTTTTCTCATTCATTCTTTATCTTTAACTTCCATTCATTCTCTATCTTTTACTTCTATCTGGATCCGGTCATACTGTACCATCTTCATGGCACACAGCCATGATTACTGAGGTCGAGTGACAAGATTCTCGTTCCATACGTTATCACTATGTTCGTCCCGTTCATTATTTTCATTCATTCGTTCTTTAGCTTTCATTACGTTCATTATCTTTCGTTCTTTTCATACTTTCTTTCTTTCACAATTATCTCTCTCTCATTCATCAACTCATGCGATACTCCTGACTCATGTCCGAAGGCTGGTACTGTGCCGGGGCCTGCTCACAAACCCCCGACTCATGTCCGAATACTGACACAGTACCGGAGCACGCGATCCGTTCCTCATTCATCTCATCTCACTCTCACGCACTACTCCCGACTCATGTCCGAAGACTGATACTATGCCGGGGCCTGCTCACAAACCCCCGACTCATGTCCGAAGACTGACACAGTACAGGAGCACGCGATCCGTTCCTCATTCATCTCATCTCACTCTCACGCACTACTCCCGACTCATGTCCGAAGACTGATACTGTGTCGGGGCCTGCTCACAAACCCCCGACTCATGTCCGAAGACTGACACAGTACCGGAGCATGCGATCCGTTCCTCTTTCGAGTTTGTTGTGACACAAAGTCGCTCACCTCATACATACACTCATCAGCTTTATGTTCGTTCATTCATACGTTAATGTATACATTCATTCATCATGTTCTTCTTTTATTATCTTCTGCTTTACGTTACATAATACTTTTCATTCATTCATAAACACTACGCGTAAGGAACTGAAAGATAAACATGCATCGAAACAAGGAACATCGATATTTACTGTTGGATCATGATGAGGCTGGTGCAACCAAAATCACTTCATAGTCATCTTTTGGTACTGCTTTCAAAGGCTTCCGAAGCTGAGAAGAGATCTTCTGAGAGTCTGAAGGACAGCTTCCGAAGACAAAGTCTAATGAACGAGCTTCCGAAGACAAAGTCTGAAAGAGCTTCCGAAGACAAAGTCTGATGAAAGAGCTGAAGACAAAGTCTGCTTCCGAAGACAAAGAAGACTCCAAGCCTCGGAAGAAGCAGTCTTCCGAAGTATAAGTGCCTTCGGAAGAAGTTATTCTTCCGAAGTACTTTATCCTTCGGAAGACATTGCTATGTCCAGCAGATAAAAGTATGGTCCCTGACAGTCCGCTGCAGACCTCTGATACAGCATGGCATCTTCCTAAAGAGCCATGTTGTTGACCATACTTTATTCTACTGTTCACCTTTTTATGATAGTACATATTACCAACTTTAGTTGGTGACAAAAGGTAAGTCAGGGACATGTCCTGACTACCAACTCTCAGGCAAAATGTCTGAAAGACCTCACCTAGAGTCTTGTAGTATAGATGTAAGGTTAGAGGTGTCCAGCTGGTATCAAAGTATACCCGGCTGTAGGTAGTATTATATATATCTTCTCCCTGTAACTCTTTAGACAAGCGATTTGAGTCCAAGTGTCCTGTAATCCTTTGAGTTGAGAAGCAATATATAAAAGTACCTTGAAAATTTACTTGCTGTGTTAAATTTTCTTACTGCTTGTTACTTGATATATTGTGATCAACTCTTCATAAGACTGCTTGCAGAGTGTTGATTCACAGTGAGTTGAGAGAAAAACCACCCGAAATCGATCCTGCAATTGGTATCAGAGCTCCAGGCTCTTGATTGTGAGATCTTACCATCCTAATCAACCTGTTTTTCACTCCTCACCACAATCCACTCACTCAAATGGCCGCTTTCTCCAAGGCTGATATGGAAACTGGTACCTTGACCAAGTCCCCTATGATCACCCCTGAAGACTTTGACACATGGTGTATCGGGATGGAAGGCTTCATCAAGTGTCAAGACTCAAGGATGTGGGACTCTATTGTCAATGGTCCTTTCATACCAAGCACTACATCTGCCACTGGTAATCGCATCATTCCAAAAGATGTTGATGATTACTCAGAGGAAGACAGGAAGAGAATAGAGCTAGATCAAAGGGCTATGACTTGTCTCCAAACTGCTCTCCCCAACTCCGTCTACAGACGCTTCAAGAAGTGCAAGACTGCTAAAGATTTATGGGAAGCATTGAAGCTGATGTATGAGGGATCCAAGGAAACCCAAGAGAACAAGAAAGATCTCTTGAAGCAGCAGTTTGAGAACTTTACTTTCAAGGCTGGTGAGACCTTGACTCAACAATACTTTAGGTATGTTGAGCTAGTAGATACTCTGGCGGATATTGGAGTAGCTCTTGAGAACAGAGACATAGTTAGGAAGTTTATGTCTTCTCTTCCTAAACTATGGACTCACTACTGTGTTGTCATCAAGAGAACTTCGGACCTTAAGACTCTTTCACTCACCGAGTTGTATGGTATCCTAAGTGCATTTCAGATGGAGATGAACATGCAGAACTCCTCTGACCACTCCAATAACCAACTGAGTTCAGCCCTCCATGTGGTTGAAAGGGAAAGCATAGAACCACAGCATCAGTTGTTATGCTACCCTGATAACTCACATACTAGACCCTTCATTACTCTACCTGAGACTCCAAAGTCTCAAAAGGTTCAACACAACTCCTTTCAGGATAGTTGTGCCTTTGTCTCTGGAAGTGGACACTCAGGTGATTTTCAATACTGCTTTGATGATCTTGAGTGCTTCAGTCCAGATGATGTGGAGTATATGGACATTGTCCAGCAGATGGCTCTTTTAACTTACAGAGCGAAGAAGTTCTTCAAGAGAACTGGAAGGCAATTCCCTCAAAACCCAGTCAACAGCAAGTTTGGGTTTGATAAGAGCAAAGCAAGGTGTTACAACTGCAACCAACTTGGTCACTTTGCTAGGGAATGCAAGGCTCCCAAGAACAACCCGGGAACCCCACAGGCCTCCACACATCCCACTGCTCCCAAGCATGAAGAAAAGTCAACTGAAACAGCTGTTGTTGCTCAGGAAGTTGACTGGAGCTTCATGGTACAGGATGTGACTCCCGCTCAAGCACTCATGGCCGGAACAGATGATGATCAGGTATATGAACATCTTTGTACTGCTGCCTGTATTGCTAAAGTTAAATTGTATAAGGATTACATTTCGGAAATCAGATCTGAGGTTGAGTCTTTAAATGTGCTAAAATCTGACTTTAAAAGAGCTGAATCTGACTATCAAAGGAAAATTGATGAGTTAGAGAAAACTGTGTCTCTTTTAAAACATGAAAAGACTAACTATAAGACTCAAATCAAAGATCTAATCTCCAAACTTTCTGAAGTTCAAGCCCAGTTAGTCACAGCTGAGGCTCAGGCCAGGAAGCAAGCTATTGCTGAGCAAAGCTTCCAAACTATTCTTGCATCAACCTCTCATTCCAAAATGTTTTATCAAAACAAAGAAGGGTTGGGAACCAGTGAAATAGCTCCACCACACTCTTATGAGTCTATTAGACTACCTAAATGTGGTACTGAAGAGCAAGAGGTTCCAACTGCTGGCCCTTCTCCATTGGAACTAGAGGATGAAGTGAAAATAGTGGCCTCCACAGGGGAGAAACAGGAGGATACACCCATCTCCACCTGTGATGATCAAATCCTGACCACCAAGGCAAGAAGAAGCAGAGCTAAAGCTGCTAGAAGGACTGCCAAGAAGGTTGCAGAGTCCAAGCTTAAGTCTGACCCTAAGCAAAAGGGTGTCTTCATTTCTGCCGGATTTCAAGTGGTAGGTACTCCTGATTCAGGAAAGGAGTGTAGTACCAGCACTCCTGTCCTACTGAAGGATCAGAAGTTGAAAGGGAAAGTTGCTGATGACGAGAGGAAACCCAAGAAACAGCAACCTTCAAGTTCCCAGAAGACTAACATTGCATGCATAATGTGTGGTCTGCACAACCACATGGCTAAAGATTGTTAATACAATCCAGCAAGCACACATTATGCAAATAATGTTAGAAAAGAAGGAGTCAGAGAAGGCTTCTTAGTTGGACCACTTCAAAAGGTCCAAATGATGAAAAAGGGAAAGTTGGTCTCGGAAGCCAAGTTGCTTTCGGAAGAAACTGCTTCTTCCGAAGGGAAAATGGCTTCGGAAGCCAAACCTTCTAAGGTTCGGACGAACAAGAAGGCTCCCTTGAAACCATCTCAGAAGAAGACTACTTCGGAAGAAAAGGTGGTGAAGGCTTCTTCCGAAAAGAGAGAAGCTTCGGAAGAAGACCATGCTGCAAAAGCTTCAACAAGCTCATCCTCAAAGATCAACCAAAGGATGGATTGGAAGATCAAAGAAGATGCTGCAGCCCAAACCTCTTCTTCAACAATGACCTCTATTGAACCCCATTGCATATCTTTTGGTTCAATTATGTCACTATCTTTGGAAGAGCCCAAGACCTGCAAGGCTTGGGCTTCCAAACAAAACTAACCATCTCATCTTATGTGCAGGGACATCCATTTGACAAGAACAACAACATCTGGATTGTAGATAGTGGATGCTCCAGGCACATGACAGGGAACAGATCTCTCCTTCAATAATTCCAAAACTTTGATGGAGGGCCTGTCTAATTTGGAGGTGAGGCCGGAGGATATATTTCTGGTAGAGGAAGTATATCCAATGGCAGAATAAACATTGACAAAGTTCACTTTGTCAAACAGCTTGAACACAATCTGTTAAGTGTTTCTCAATTCTGTGACCAGAAGCATCAGATGCTTTTCACAGAACATGAGTGCATTATCCTCAGACCAGGGATGACAATTCCTCCGGAATTGGTGCTTCTCAGATCTCCCAGGAAAGGGGATATGTACAAGCTAGATATGAACAATGCTTCTCCTATGGGTGAAGTATCATGCTTTCTTTCCAAAGCTGATAGTGATGAGTCAACACTATGGCATAAACGCATGTGTCATGTGAATTTTAAAACAATGAATAAATTGGCTAAAAATAACTTGGTACATGGTTTGCCTAAAAAGGAATTTTTCTGCAAAGATAACTGTGTTGCATGCCTGAAAGGGAAACAACACAGATCATCTCATAAATCCAAATGTGTTAACTCTATCACTACTCCATTACACTTATTGCACATGGATCTCTTTGGACCCACAAGTATAATGAGCATTGGAAGGAAATCATACTGCCTTGTGATCGTTGATGATTTTACAAGATTTACATGGGTATTCTTTTTAAGAAGTAAAGATGAAACTGCTGAAACTTTAAAATCTTTTATTCATAAAATAGAAAATCAAATTGATCACAAGGTTAAGATCATTAGAAGTGATCAAGGGACTGAGTTTAAGAACTTCGTTCTTGACTCATTCTGTGACTCAAAAGGGATTGCCAGACAATATAGTGCTCCCAGAACTCCTCAACAAAACGGTGTTGCTAAGAGGAGGAATAGGACACTTATTGAGGCTGCTCGGACCATGTTAGCTGATTCAAAGCTGCCTCTAACATTCTGGGCAGAGGCAGTCAGCACTGCATGCTATGTGCAGAACAGGGTTCTTGTAGTGAAGCCCCATGGAAAAAACCCCTTATGAGTTATGGAACAAGAGGCCACCGTTCATTGGCTTTCTAAGGTCCTTTGGCTGCAGGTGTACCATACTTAACACAAAGGACAACTTGGCAAAGTTTGCTGAGAAGTCGGATGATGCTATCTTTATTGGATACTCTTCTAGCTCCAAAGCTTATAGAGTATACAATATCAAGAATCAACAATTTGAGGAGTCATCCAACATAGTTGTTAATGAGCACACTCCTTGTGTTAGGGGGAATGGACCTGAGTATATCTTTGATTTAGAATTGTTTCCAAACTATTCTAAACCATCTTGTGAGAATGTTTCAGCTGGAACAGGTGCTCAAAGTGATGCTGATGCTGATGCAGGTCAACTATATGAGCTTCCCAGACCTATTCCAAATTCTCCAAGAGCTGAAGGGCAACAAGCTTCAACTATTCACAGATCTGACAGTGTAACTATCTCCAGAAATAGTGAAGCTTCAACAAGTGAATCACTTGATCAACCTCAAAGTTCCTCAGGTGATCCACTACAACACCAGGTTGAGGGAAGTAGTATTCTGAAGGAACAGGCAACTGTTAATACTACTTCACAACCAACCATTGATGATGTTTCTCAATCATTCAATCAGTCCTCATTGAATGACTCTGAAACAGCAGTTGGACAGAGTGATCCAGTTCCTGATCAGAATATGTCTAACCTAGACTTATCTCTGTAACTAGAAGCGATTCCTCGTCTTAGGATTCACAACACTCATCCAACTGAGAACATCATAGGGAATGTCTCTGAGGGTGTGAGAACAAGAGGACAAACTCATCATGGGAATGTCTGCTTGTACTCATGCCTCCTGTCTCAGATGGAACCAAAGAAGGTAGAAGATGCCTTAAAGGATAGTAGTTGGGTTGAATCGATGCAGGAGGAACTGCTTCAATTCAGAAGACAAAATGTCTAGAATCTATGCCCACTACCATCTGGTCAAGTACCCATAGGCACTAAATGGGTATTCAGGAACAAGAAAGATGATAGAGGCTTGATTATCAAGAACAAGGCAAGACTAGTAGTTCAAGGGTACACCCAGGAGGAAGGAATCGATTATACTGTTGTCTTTGCACCTGTTGCAAGACTTGAGGCAGTTAGGATCTTCCTTGCTTATGCTGCATCCAAGAACTTCACAGTCTACCAACTTGATGTCAAGTGTGCTTTTCTATATGGGGATATAGATAGGGAAATCTATGTGTGTCAACCTCCAGGATTTGAAGACCCACAGCACCCCAACTATGTGTGCAAACTGGATAAAGCTCGATATGGGCTGCACCAAGCACCTAGGCTGTGGTACGAGACCTTGTCTCAGTTTCTCCTGAAGAATGGATACACTAGAGGTACCATTGACAAGACTCTTTTCATCAGAAAGAGTGGAAAAGACATTTTGCTAGTACAAGTCTATGTTGATGACATCAAATTTGGTACTTCAAACGACCAAATGTGCAAGGACTTTGAAAGCATTATGAAGCAGAAGTTTGAGATGAGTTCCATGGGAAAAATGGACTTTTTCCTTGGAATCCAGGTGAAACAGATGAAGGAAGGGTTCTTCATAAGTCAATCTAAGTATGTCTCAGACATCTTAGAAAGATTTGAAATGAAGGACTGTAAACCAGCCAAGACACCCATACCCAGAAACCATAATCTTTGCCCTGACCTTGAGGGGAGGATACTGATCAACATCAGTATAGAGCAATTATTGGTTGTCTGATATATCTCACTGCAAGTAGACCAGATATCATGTTTGCCACATGCATTTGTGCAAGATATCAGGCTGCTCCAAAGGTGTCTCACCTAGCTGCTGCAAAGAGAATCCTCAGATACCTCAAAGGAGCACCTAAACTAGGACTCTGGTATCCAAGAAATAGTGATTTCAATCTCTATGGATACTCTGACAGTGACTATGGTGGCTGCAACATTGACAAGAAATCAACACCAGGAGGATGTCAATTTCTTGGTGGAAGGATTATCTCATGGCAATGCAAGAAACAATCCTGTGTCTCTACATCAACTGCTGAAGCTGAATACATTGCTGCTGCTAGCTGCTGTGCTCAACTGCTATGGATTCAAAATCAGATGTTAGACTATGGATTCAACTTCATGACTACTCCTATCCATATTGACAACAACAGTGCTATCTCCATTACTGAGAATCAGGTGAAGCACTCCAAGACAAAGCATATTGATATCAGGTATCATTTCATTAGAGACATTCATGAGAAACAGCTGATAAAGTTAATCAAAGTTGACTCAAATGAACAATATGCTGATTTGTTCACAAAGGCATTTGATGAACAAAGATTTAAGTATCTCATATCAGCAATTGGGATGATAAACATTGAATAACTACCTCTTTTGAAAACCTTTTTAATATGTAAAGTCTTGTGTCAATACAATTTAAGCTTAGTTACAAAAGATCTTTAAATTATTCCAAGTGTAAATTCCTTCCGAAAGGAATTAACTCTCGGAAGATATTCCTGAATATCTTCCGAAGCCAAATTCCTAAATGGAAATTTTCTTCTCGGAAGAGTTTTTGGTCTCGGAAGAAGCGATTGATTTATATCAGATCTACTTCCGAAACTTATACAACTCTCCATTCGAAAAGACAAATCTACCTTCGGAAGCAATGCCTTGCTTCGGAAGATAGAGTGATTTCAAAGGACAATTTTACCTTCGGAAGCAATATCAAGCTTCGGAAGATAAATTGCCTTCGGAAGAAAATTACCTTCGGAAATGTTTTACCCTCGGAAGTAAAGGTTTTTATATGTAACGGATATCTTTTGGGCCCCACTCTGTAAAAAGTAAAGATTTTGTTGATAATGTCAGATTATTTAAAATTATCCTTGCCGCCACATCATTTCTCCGCCGTAAACCACCATACCACCCACAGTAACCCCAAAACAGTTACCCTATTACCACCACTACCACTATTCACCCTTTTTAAATAATCTTGACTCATCAATTTCATCTTCTTTTACCACTTTACAGCCCTAACTGTTCCCTTCACTGTCAAACCCTCAATTTCACCCAAAATTTCAAGCTTACCTTTTCTCCAATGGCGCTAAACCCTCAGCACAACCAAGTCATGTTACTTGACTCGTCAAGGGATGCCGACTTCACCCAAATCATCACCTTTCTCACCGAATCCACCTACCTCACTGCACTCACAGTTAACCCAACCGTATACTCCAACCATATGTCAGAATTTTGGAGCAACGGTGAAACTACAGTGCTGAACGGGGTTCGAGTCCTGAGAACCCGAGTTTGTGGCCAAGAGTTGGTCATCAATGAACAGCTCATCAGGGAGCATCTCGAGCTTCACGATGATGGGGCTCCTACTGAGTTCCCCAAGGAAGACTTGGAAGTCACCTATATCCTCATGGGATATGGAGGAGATGTCAGCAGGTCTACAGTATACAAGTTCAACTTCTCTTACCATTGGAAGTTCCTGCTGCACATTGTCCTACATTGCCTCTCCAACAAATCAGGGGGTTGGGATCAAATCCCATATGAACTAGGATGCCTAGTTCATGGGTTGGTGAGAGGCTCAGATTCAACTACTCACGATTTGTGTTGAACAACCTAATCGCCAATCTGAGCAGGGATACATTCTTCATGTATCCCCGATTTCTTCAACACATAATCAACTGTGAGATGGAACCAAGCAAGCTTGTCTGCGCAACTGCTCTTCCTGTTCCACACATGAGGCCTACCATCTTCAAGACACTGAAGAAGATGTCCACCAACTTCACTGGACGGTACACTCCATTACCTCCAGAGATGACTGAGCGCATAGCTCCTGGTGACATCCCTGTTCTCCCCACAGGTGATGAACCCACACCAGCAACATCCACCACAATACCAAAAGCCTCTTTACCCATCAAAGCTACATATCAAGACGCCCTAAACGAACCCTTGTTCAATCTACTCTGATTGAACAAAGCTCCTTCTGTTCACACCCAAAGGACTAGAGTGGAATCATGGGCTCCCACTCAGTCCGAGGTCACACCATCCTTCACAATTGACCTCAATGTGGGTTTTGAGCCTCCTCAGTCTCAAACCCCTGAGCTCGAACCCCAAGCCTTAAGCCCACAGGTGAGTCTTTACACTCCCCTGTGCAGCCTTCTAGGGACAGCCCCACCATAGGCACAATGCCTGTAGATATTGATCAAGGTCCCGGGTCAGTAGGACTAACCACCCTCTCTTTCACTGACCTTTTACTCCGAACTGATGAAGAGATTACATCTCTCCATGGCCATGAAGTTGATTACAACACCCACTGAGAGATCAACAGAGCCAAGAGGGATCCCTTGTCTCTAGCCCCCATCAGAAGCCAGCTACTGAGGTGAGTCCCACTGATGTGGAGGGGACTCATGTAGACTCAGCTGCCACTACTCAGAGTCTCTCATTGAGCTCTCAGGACAGTGGTAACATAATTAGGACTGAGTCTATGGCAACTTTGCCCATTGACATCTCTGAAAGAGATGACTCTGAGCAAAGGAAACCAGGGTGCCAAGAAACCACATCTGGTGGTGAGAGTGAGCATACTAGGTATGTTATCTCATCTCCCCATGATTCTTCTCATGAAGATGAGGGAAGTATGCAACTAACACTTCAGTACTTGCTTTCTAAGGTCTCCAACCTGGAATCACAGGTGAGGATCTTAGAATCAAGGACTGCCACTCAGCAACTTGAGATTAACTCTCTCAAGGCTAAACTAGCTGAGAAACAGACGGAGAGGTCTGTTAGGCATGTACCAATTCAGGTCTCAATGACTTCTTCCTCTAGCTCATCTAGCTCTCAAGATGATGCTACCAAAAGGGGGAGAAAGTTCAGAGACAAACACCAGGAACCACAGACCCAACTCATCTCTTCCCAAATCATTACACTACCTGAGTCATCTCAATCCTTTCTGGAGATTGACTCAAGGATGCTTCAAGATCTCTACAGACTTTTCACAAAGTTTGTATTGAGATCATCCCTAGAACAGCCCAGCCCCGACACCACACTGCATACTTTGGGGCTGAGGAGCTTCAAAGACTGACTGCACCTTCTACCACTGTGGAGGAAGTTGGTCAACCTAAGGTCTTCATGGAACCTGAGATTAGCTTCGAAGGGGAAATGGGGACTGATGGCCCAGCAACTGAAACAGTTGGGACAGAATCTGCAGCAGCTCATCTTCCGAAGCTCTAGCTGAAGCTTCCGAAGCTTACATGGAAGCCTCGGAAGAACAAGACAAGTCTTCCGAGGCCGAAATAGAAGCTGCGGAAGGCTTATTTCAGATGTCCGAGGAACTGACCATCACAGATGTCATTGCTGAAATTGCATCTGAGGTGAGCAGGGAGGACATTTCTGACATTCCTCCAACCCAAGCACCAGCTGAACTTCTCTCTCAATCACAACCCTCCATCCAAGAACCACCACAGTCAAGCACCATCAAAGACAAAGGCAAAAGAAAATTGACTGCGGAAGAGCTTCAGGAGGAGGAGAAGATTGAGAAGGCCTAAAAAGAAGGTAGGTTTCCTACTGAGAAGCTGCTAGCTGCTAGTTCTAAGGCAGCTATAGCCAATCAGGAAGAAATCAACCAGAAGAAAGAACAGCACTCATTGACCAGCTCATCAATCTAGGAGCTACCAATGAGGAGATACTCCTGCTACCATTAGAGGAGTTGGTGACTTTGGAGAGGTCAACCAGGCTACAACAAGAAAGGGAAGCCAGGTTGGCCTTGGAGAAGGAAGAACAAGAGCAAAGGGAGGCAGCCCTGAAGCTGAGAGAAGCTAGGATCAAGTTCCTACTCTCAAGAGGCTTCAGTCTTCCTGAACTGTCTCCACATGATGATGACATGATCCTGCTCCTCCACAACAAAGAGCAGGATCAAATGGAGAAGGAAAGGAAGAAGGCTGCTAGGGAGAAGTTGAAGGTGAAGAGGAAGAGGGAGGAAGAGAAGGAGGTCACTGCTGCCAAGAAGTCAACTGACAAGCTTGGATGAAGGACTACCTCCGGCTCATGGCTTCTCTGGTAGGCAGGTGGACCTATGTCCGAAAGGACACTCCAACGGATAGTCAGTGAAATCAAAGCTGACATCCGTTTGGGGAAAAGGAAGGAGATGTATAGGAGGATGAAAGGAATTGTCTTCACCCCAGCCACTCAACCTCAACCACAACCACAACCCCACCAGAACCAACCCTTTTCCCATTAAAACCGAACTCACTGATGAAACCTTCACCCCTCAACCCACAACTCTATCCAAACCTACCACATCACCTCAACCACCCAAAACTACCCATCCTAAACCCAAGACTCAACCAAAACCACTAAACCTAAGCCTACCAACAACAACCAAGACCATCCCTCAGCCTCCTCAACATCTCTCCTTTGAGGAAATAAAGGAGTTCAAGACGAGGCTCATCAACTGCACTACTTTGAGCAGCATCTCCTGTGAGGGAGAACTTATCAACATCACCTATGTTGATAACTCTTCAAGCTCCCTCACCCTAGGCCAATTTCTTGAGTTGCCTAGAGACACTTTGGGCCAGGCTGCAAGACTCTTGGTCTTAACTCCGATACCCTCAATGCTGAGGAGAAGAGGCTAAGAAGAAGACTGGGACTCTCTGGATACCAGGAAAGAGGACAGGATTTCTGGTCAATCTCCTGGACCTAGAAATGCTATAATCCAGTGGAGGTTCGATGAACCTTCTCACAACTTTGTTGTGGAAAGGGATAATGGTGAAACCAACAGGCTCAATGCCACTTCTCTACTGCATCTCAGCAGATTTGATCTTGCTGAGCTTGCAGAGAAGCCATTCTCCAATCCCTCCAACTCTGAGACTGCTGCACACATCAGAAACCATATCAGTGGTCCACTTGGCTGAACGAAGTAGAAGAGCCAAGATTGAAGAAGAGTTGAAGCTGAAAAGAGTGGAAGACAAGGAAAAGATCAACCACCAAAGGCACAACCTTTCTACAGATGGTGGAAGGTCCTGAATTGGAACCAATAGTTCGATGGGAATATGACTATACTTCCCATCAACTAACTCTTTTCAGAGGGCCACAACAGAGGGTACACATAATCCAAGGTGACAGAGTAGAGGTTCTGTCCACCAAGGATCTGTACAAGATTCTCAGCACCACAGCAGGAAAGAATGAAGACACTGATAAACACCTGCTTTCCTTGGTGCTGAGAGCTTTGAGAAGAAGAGAGAAGTGAAGTTTTGGTAGCATCAGCCTAGGGGGAGTTTGTTGGATCATGATGAGGCTGGTGCAACCAAAATCACTTCATAGTCATCTTTTGGTACTGCATTCAAAGGCTTCCGAAGCTGAGAAGAGATCTTCCGAGAGTCTGAGGACAGCTTCCGAAGACAAAGTCTGATGAAAGAGCTTGCGAAGACAAAGTCTGAAAGAGCTTCCGAAGACAAAGTTGATGAAAGAGCTGAAGACAAAGTCTGCTTCCGAAGACAAAGAAGACTCCAAGCCTCGGAAGAAGCAGTCTTCCGAAGTATAAGTTCCTTCGGAAGAAGTTATTCTTCCGAAGTACTTTATCCTTCGGAAGACATTGCTATGTCCAGCAGATAAAAGTATGGTCCCTGACAGTCCGCTGCAGACCTCTGATACAGCATGGCATCTTCCTAAAGAGCCATGTTGTTGACCATACTTTATTCTACTGTTCACCTTTTCAGATAGTACATATTACCAACTTTAGTTGGTGACAAAGGTAAGTCAGGGACATGTCCTGACTACCAACTCTCAGGCAAAACGTCTGAAAGACCTCACCTAGAGTCTTGTAGTATAGATGTAAGGTTAGAGGTGTCCAGCTGGTATCAAAGTATACCCGGCTGTAGGTAGTATTATATATATATTCTCCCTGTAACTCTTTAGACAAGCGATTTGAGTCCAGCGTCCTGTAATCCTTTGAGTTGAGAAGCAATATATAAAGTACCTTGAAAATTTATTTGCTGTGTTAAATTTTCTTACTGCTTGTTACTTGATATATTGTGATCAACTCTTCATAAGACTGCTTGCAGAGTGTTGATTCACAGTGAGTTGAGAGAAAAACCACCTGAAATCGATCCGGCATTTACAAATCATCAGTCATTACCATCATATAGGGCTATGCTACTCAACATACATACATCATGCATATACATGCAATGCTATCGTCATCGTGCCCATCGTAACTTCTAAGCATCGACAGTTATCGCACCTGCACCTACAGGAGCTATTACTTCACTACTTACCCTTACTCTTTTCCCGAAGGCCGGTAGCTGGACTACATCTCTCCTCGTACGTAACAGCCTTATCTGGGCGATTGGGCGTGCTTCAGTCGCATGGCCTTCACGCGACTGGATCATGCGATTGGGCACCTATGCGAATAGACATACAATCGTGCGAATGGACTCTCAATCGTGCGAATGAATACTAGGCGATTGGACATCATGCGAATGGACTCAATACGAATGAGCACCTAAACGACTGGACTCCCCAGTCGTGCGATTGAACACCTAGGCGACTGAGCATCTATACGACTGGGCCCTCATTCGTGCGACTGAAAACCATGCGAATGGACCTACGCGACTGAACTTCCAGTCACATAACCTTGGCAAATAAATCCCCAGTCGTGCGACTGAGTCTCAGTCGTGCGATTGAATCTCAATTATCCCTCAGTCGTGCGATTGAACCTCCAGTCGCCTAATCCTAGCTGGGCGCAGAACGCAGTTCATCACGAACTGCAGCCGCGACTTTCGGCCTCCAAACCCTTCCAGACTTCCTTTAAGCCCAAATTAACCCTTCTAAACCTTAGGGAATCATACCTCGACCTTATTCAAGCCTATCCAAGCCCGAAATCAAGCCCTAAACATACCATACACATACATATACATACATACACGGATCAAACACCCAAAAACCCGAAAATATATTTCAGATGTGTTCCAGCCCCAAAAATCGGTTGAAAACAAGTAAATGAGGGGTCCTAGAACTCACCTTAGTAGCCTCCTCAGTTAGAGCTTCGATTTGACCCGCTACACGTCGATTTTGGCTCACGAACCCGCTTGAACCGAACTTTCTCCTTCTTCTTTCTCTCTATGGCTGATGTTTGTGTGTGTAGGAGAGAGTAAGGGCTGCCCTCTTCCTTAATATTACTGTCCAGTCACCCGAGCTCTCCATACGATGGACCTTCAGTCGTCCAAGCTCCATGCGATTGGACACTCCAGTCGTACGATTGAGCTCCAGTCGTGCGGTTGAGCTTCAATCGCATGACTTCCATGCGTATGGGACTCCAGTCGCATGACTCCCATGCGATCGGACGCTCCAGTCGCATGACACTCCAAATCAAGATTTCCGGGCGTTACAAGTCTACCCCCTTAAACGGGTTTCGTCCCCGAAACCTGTTTTCCTTAAACCTTCGCGGGCAATACTGTCCTATCTCTTTCCCAGTCTATCACTTGAAATCCTATCGCTCCACCTCGTTTATCAACATTCGACTTCTGGTCTATCTTGGGTGGTGTTTGTTTTTTTGAAAAAGAGCTTCTAAAGCTCTTTTGTCTGCGTCAAAAAGAGGCGGGTAGATGTTTGAGGTCTGCAGACTGTTTTTTTGAAGACGTTTCATTAAAAAACGTCTGCGTGACCTCTTCTTGGAGAAGAGGTGGACTAATGTCTTCTTACCTCTACAAACCTCTTCTGACCAAAGGAAACAAAAACCCTGGAGCACTCCTCTTCTCTTTCCCGTCGCCATTCTCACCCCCACCAAACTCCCCCCACCACCACCACGAAACACCACGAAGACTGTTCCCGGTGGTTCCCTCCACCCGCCGCCACCTTCCTGCCACCGCCACCTCCTCTGCGCGCCACCTTCCTGTCGCCGCCACCTCCTCTGCGCGCCTCCGTTCTCCAGCCGACATCCCCTTCTTTATTGCTCAATATCTATCATCTTCATCATCTTTAATAACCTAATCGACAGATCGATCGATCTCTTCGCCGGTGTATCATCTTCTTCACTGCATCCATCAGGTAGCGAAACGAATTCCTTCATCGGAGAACTGATATCTTGTAGATTTGTAATGTTGTGTTTAATTAACGAGCTGATGTGTGTTGATTGTTGGATTGCTTTGGTTTGATTGAATCTGCGTATCGGTGATGGTAGTATGCGTGTGGTAAACGATTGATTTTGTTTTGTTAGATTCTTGTTTGATGTTTAGACTATTTGATTTCTGTTGATGTTTGAACTTGTTTGAACTTGTTTCTGTTGTTGATGATGATGATGATGATTAGGTGCCTCTTAGACCCGTTTCAAATCTGCTCGATGTTTGAACTTGTTTGATTTCTGTTGATGATGTTGTTGATGATGATGAAATTGGAGAAGAGTTGAGATGATGATGATCTGTTTGAACTAAAGCTGAGCATAAGAACAAACTTGAATAAAGCTGATGTTGTTGATGAACAAACTTGATGATGTTGTTTGATCTTGTTGATGTTGTTGCCCATGAACTAGTTGAGATGATGATGATCTTGTTTGAACTAGTTGAGATTGAACATGCAGAGCTGATGTTGTTGATGAACAAACTTGATGATGTTGTTTGATCTTGTTGATGATGTGTTTGAACATGCAGAGCTGATGTTGTTTGATCTTGTTGATGTTGTTGATGATGTTTGACCTTGTAAGAAGATCAAAAAGGAGATGGTATGTCGTTGACCGATAGGGACCTCAAGAAGATCAAAAAGAAGATCAAAAAGTAGAATAAACCAATTGTCGAATAAACGATTTATAAATGTAGTGTTGTATGACTTTTATTTATATTTTAATGTATTTCATGACTTTTATTTATATATTAATGTATTAGTTGTTTTTAAAGTTTAAAAAATAAATTAGTTTAATTACAAAATATTTCAGCATTCTACAGATGTTAAACAAAACAAACAGTCTTTCTCTTGCAGACTGCAGACATTTGGTCCACCTCTTCTGCTGCAGATGTGGTCTGCAGACTGCAGACGTTTTACCTCTTCAGAAACAAACAGCACCTTTGACTATCGCCATCGGCAACCCATACATACTGATCAATGTTCATTTGACCAGCACCTGCGACTTCATACATGCCATGTAGAATACGGTTAATACAATTAAAAGGAACATCACAATATTCGAGCAAAGGCTCGGCGTCATAATCATTGAGCTTCAGAGCATCACTGAGAACCTTCAGCTTTAATGCTTGAAGAACAAGGCCTTCAACTTGCGTAAAGTTGCTGCATACCCCAGGCCCTTGTTTGATGTTCTTTATGTATGAATAATGACCCTCTTGCAAACCAAACGACTGATGAAAAAGGCTTTCATTATCCATGCTATATGTTGTTCCAAATATAACTGCACCGAGATCGGTTTTTTCTCAGGTTCCTTGCAGGTACACTATGATAGATAAACAAATCGGCTTCTTTGGTAGCCCAAACCAAATTTATCTTTTTCTTTTGCTTCCGATCTTCCATTCTACCTGTTTGCTACAACGTCGAAACTATGCGTACGTTGCCGCTCAATGAACCAATCACAGGCTGAAACTGTTCCTCAGACAACGGATGACACAGCCTTCTAATTGTATCACGCAATCCTCTAGGGAATAAGGTAACCTAGTGAATCCATTAATGGTAAAATCTACATAGAAGGCTCGTCAATGTTCCTTCTCTCAACATGCAACTTACAACAAAAAGCAGTAGAAATGAAACTACTACTAGCATCGCATACAAAGCATATATGCACAAATTTAAATTACCAGAAACGTACCTGACGTCAAGTCGAAGTCCGCTCTAGCCTCCTCTTGGTCATGGCAAAAGCTTTGGCCCTCACCCTCTGTTCTCCTTCCTCGCACCGGAGCTTCCCGCCTTTGACTTCTTACAGTCCCTGCTTATATGTCCAGTCTCGCCGCAGTTGTAGCACTTAGCCATGCGGCAATCCCTTGCCCTGTGGCCTTCCTTCCCGCATTGAAAACAGACGTTCAGTCCCCATTTGCACTCCCCTTCGTGACCTCTACCACACTTCTTGCATTCCTCGCCCTTTCTTGTTATCCTCTTCCGATCATCGATCCTCATCACCTTACCTTCGGCCACCATTCCACCATCGCTATCTCGCCTTCCTTTCCCTTCTTGACATAGGCTCGTTCCTTCGCTTCGCCCGTTATCGCTATCGCCTCCCGCTCGTCGTACAACCTTCCCGCTAGATCTACCGCCGACCTGAACGTGCTTGGTCGGGGCAGCGATCATGTGCCTACGGATATCTGCCGACAAGCCCTGAATATACCTCTTGATTTTCCGCGAAAGAGGCGCCACCTGATCCGGCACCAGCCGTGCCATCTCGTTGAATTTGGTGGTGTACTGCTGATGTGTCATTGTTCCCGCTTCCAACTGCAGGAACTCCCTTTCAACTTTATCCATTTCATGGTGAGGACAGAACTCCTCGATCACCAGCCTTTTCAACTCTGACCATCTCATCCTTCCGATAGCCCGGCTACCCTCAACTTGGACTATATTGTCCCACCAGCACAAAGCTGAGTCCACGAAAGAGTGGGCGGCAAACTTCACTTTCTGATCCTCCCGGCACTCGCTGATGTTCAGCACGGCTTCCATTTCCTCACCCACCGGTGAGCAGCAGTAGCAGTGCCATTACCATCAAACGTTGGGGGCTTGCATCGTTGAAATGCCCCGTAGTTACAGCCTCGTGCCGCCTCCGGCGCAGGCTCTTCCTCCTCTTCTCCCTCTTCGTCATCGAAGGAAACAGTTTCAGTCTCAATCCGTCTCCTTCCGCCTAAAGGTCTACCCTTTCCTGTCTCTCCTCATCCCTAACGGCCTTTATTACTTCAGTCACCACAGACGGTAAGATTTTCCGCATGACCTGGTGCACTTCTTCCACAACCGCCTCTCTCATCGAGGCTCTCAGGTTAGCACTCTTATCACCGCCCTCCGGATGAGGGGTTTCGGGTTCCTCATGAACCACCTTCTTAACTCTAGGTCTTCCCCTTGTGGCCCGTGGTTCAACACCACGTCCGCCACCACCTCCACCACGTGAAGCCTTAGAAGATCTACCACCGACCATCATCTATCACACACTAAAAGATTCAAACACCAACATGATCATTCAAGGGAATAACTCAGTTCACCTCAAGTATAGTAAGTCCCTAATTACAGTGAACAGTTATGATTAGCCACTTACCTTACTTTTTCGTACCCCGAGCATTACCTGTCCTGACTACATCAGTATTTAAATCTAACAGTAACACATAACATGCGCACATACTACGGTTAACATTAAGAAAATACTTGATGGCACACAGCTACTCAGATTGGCATCCCTTCCCTTTTCCGTCCCATTCTCAGTTTAAGTCAAGGTTTATTTTGAAAATTTACCCGTTTCTCTTAAACTTTGGCTCTGATACCAACTTGTAAGGCCCCGTTCCCGGGCACCTCACAGCTGGTCATTCATCGCGCATAAAACATTTTAAAACGTACATTTATCTCGCAGCGGAATTTAAAACTTACATTTATAACTAAAAACGTGTCATTTCATAACATTACAATATTCGTTTTCATCTCAAAATACATTGACATGTCAAAATATGGATGTCAGCCTCAACGGAACTGAGTAGTCGCCCGTGCCATCCTCAGCAACATACGTGCCAACTGGAAACACATCAAAGTCAGCGTTGCTGAGTGAGTTCTAGTTTTATAATAAAACATGCTTTCTTTCTTTAAAATCGTTCTTACATACATGCGATCACGCATCATACGTACACACACATAGATAACCTCATTATTATCTTCTTTTCTCATTCATTCTTTATCTTTAACTTCCATTCATTCTCTGTCTTTTACTTCTATCTGGATCCGGTCACACTGTACCCTCTTCATGGCACACAGCCATGATTACTGAGGTCGAGTGACAAGAATACCGTTCCATACGTTATCACTATGTTCCTCCCGTTCATTATTTTCATTCATTCATTCTTTAGCTTTCATTACGTTCATTATCTTTCGTTCGTTTTACTTTCTTTCTTTCACAATTATCTCTCTCTCATTCATCAACTCACGCGATACTCCCGACTCGTGTCCGAAGACTGATACTGTGCTGGGGCCTGCTCACAAACCCCCGACTCATGTCCGAATACTGACACAGTACGGAGCACGCGGTCCGTTCCTCATTCATCTCATCTCACTCTCACGCACTACTCCCGACTCATGTCCGAAGACTGATACTGTGCCGGGGCCTGCTCACAAACCCCCGACTCATGTCCGAAGACTGACACAGTACCGGAGCACGCGATCCGTTCCTCATTCATCTCATCTCACTCTCACGCACTACTCCCGACTCATGTCCGAAGACTGATACTATGCCGGGGCCTGCTCACAAACCCCCGACTCATGTCCGAAGACTGACACAGTACCGGAGCACGCGATCCGTTCCTCTTTCGAGTTTGTTGCGACACAGAGTCGCTCACCTCATACATACACTCATCAGCTTTATGTTCGTTCATTCATACGTTAATGTATACATTCATTCATCATGTTCTTCTTTTATTATCTTTCGCTTTACGTTACATAATACTTTTCATTCATTCATAAACACTACGCGTAAGGAAACTGAATGATAAACATGCATCGAAACAAGGAACATCGATATTTACAAATCATCAGTCATTACCATTATATAGGGCTACATCCTACTCAACATACATACATAATGCATATACATGCAATGCTATCGTCATCGTGCCCATCGTAACTTCTAAGCCTCGACAGTTATCGCACCTGCACCTACGGGAGCTATTACTTCACTACTTACCCTTACTCTTTTCCCGAAGGCCGGTAGCTGGACTACATCTCTCCTTGTACGTAACAGCCCTATCTGGGCGATTGGGCGTGCTTCAGTCGCATGGCCTTCACGCGACTGGATCATGCGATTGGGCACCTATGCGAATAGACATATAATCGTGCGAATGGACTCTCAATCGTGCGAATGAATACTAGGCGATTGGACATCATGTGAATGGACTCAATACGAATGAGCACCTAAACGACTAGACTCCCCAGTCGTGCGATTGAACACCTAGGCGACTGAGCATCTATACGACTGGGCCCTCATTCGTGCGACTGAACAACCATGCGAATGGACCTACGCGACTGAACTTCCAGTCGCATAACCTTGTGCGACTAAATCCCCAGTCGTGCGACTAAGTCTCAGTCGTGCGATTGAATCTTAATTGTCCCTCAGTCGTGCGATTGAACCTCCAGTCGCCTAACCCTAGCTGGGCGCAGAACGCAGTTCATCATGCGAATGGACATCATGCGAATGGACTCAATACGAATGAGCACCTAAACGACTAGACTCCCCAGTCGTGCGATTGAACACCTAGGCGACTGAGCATCTATACGACTGGGCCCTCATTCGTGCGACTGAACAACCATGCGAATGGACCTACGCGACTGAACTTCCAGTCGCATAACCTTGTGCGACTAAATCCCCAGTCGTGCGACTGAGTCTCAGTCGTGCGATTGAATCTTAATTGTCTCTCAGTCGTGCGATTGAACCTCCAGTCGCCTAAGCCTAGCTGGGCGCAGAACGCAGTTCATCACGAACTGCAGCCGCGACTTTCGGCCTCCAAACCCTTCCAGACTTCGTTTAAGCCCAAATTAACCCTTCTAAACCTTAGGGAATCATACCTCGACCTTATTCAAGCCTATCCAAGCCCGAAATCAAGCCCTAAACATACCATACACATACACATACATACATACACGGGTCAAACACCCAAAAACCCGAATATATATTTCAGATGTTTTCCAGCCCCAAAAATCGGTTGAAAACAAGTAAAAGAGGGGTCCCAGAACTCACCTTAGTAGCCTCCCCGGTTAGAGCTTCGATTTGACCCGCTACACGTCAATTTTGGCTCACGAACCCGCTTGAACCGAACTTTCTCCTTCTTCTTTCTCTCTATGGCTGATGTTTGTGTGTAGGAGAGAGTAAGGGTTGCCCTCTTCCTTAAATACTACTGTCCAGTCGCCCGCGCTCTCCATGCGATTGGACCTTCAGTCGTCCAAGCTCCATGCGATTGGACACTCCAGTCGTACGATTGAGCTCCAGTTGTGCGGTTGAGCTTCAATCGCATGACTTCCATGCGTATGGGACTCCAGTCGCATGACTCCCATGCGATCGGACGCTCCAGTCGCATGACACTCCAAATCAAGATTTCCGGGCGTTACATAGTAAGTGTAGGGTTATTATGTAACTAATTGTAAGGGGATAATCCATACATAATGATATAATTAATATTTTACCCTTAAAAATGATTGTACCATATGCATTGAGTAAAATATATGTGTTCTTAATTTTAGGGTATCTTAAAATACCCCTCTGAAATGTTTTATATATAGTATAGATAAATTTTTTTTGTCACTTGTTATTATATTGACCCATCTTTTTATCATATTTCATTTGATTCTTCTTAATTTTCTCTCCAAAAGAGTCTTATATTAATTTAAATATTAAAACTTATTTCTTTCTCTTATTAAAAATCAGTTTTTATAATTGCTACATTTCTCTCTCTCATCTAATTTTTTTACAACCAAGCTTTATCTTTTTTAAAATAGATTTAATTAAGGAAATTAAAAATCACATCTTTTATTCAAAAAAATAATAAAAAAATAAAAATATTATATAATATGAGTTTTTCTAAAAAACCAAACCTTTTCGAAACAAAATATTTTAAAACATTCCTTTTTAAAAAAATTATAAAAAGGTGAGTTTGGCTCACCAAATTTTCTGCTTTTGTTGTTGTTTGCATGAAATTGATGATTAATTTAGCTTAGTGGTTGATTTTCTAAGATTCCTAAATTGATTTCATCATCAATTTGGTTGATTTTAAGCATCAAATTCAAATCTAAAATAGTTTCAGTTCACCCATGTTCTCTAAGTTATTTACCAAATCTTAAATTTGTTGGATATATATTTGATCAAAATTTGACTTGGATATTAAAAAGATTGTAGTTTATGGATTTCTAACCTTGTTTCTTCATTTGTTTGAATCAAACTAACAAATCTAAGAATCAATGTTTGACTATTTATAGTGTTCTTGTGTAAGTTTAACTTTTAAAAGTCAAATTGAATGGATTTGGATAAAATTGAATCAAAACATATTCAACATTATAATTAATCCATCAAAACGAACAAACTAAGCAATTCAAAGTATAATTTAAAATTCCTCATTGCCGGATATAAGAAGTTACTGCAATTTAGACAAGATAAACAAAATCAAAAGAACAAATCAACAAAAGATAACAAAACTGAGGCTAAATTCATTGAAAAATTGAAGGAAAAACTGTTCTATGAAGCTATTGAAAAAGAGTTGTTATATTCACAATTGTGTGATGTTAAACAAGAAAATGAAGAATCAAGCTACAAGAAGTAAAGAAGAATTTTTAGATGGGTTTAAAAGAATTTATTGTATTTATACAATAAATGCAAATCATCAAGTTACTTATGGTGAGAACTTGACCGAGTGTAAATCCTGATTTGTTCAACTAATCAAAGAGCTAAAACGTGCAGGTGTTCGGATAGATAATCACATTGTTAGCTCCAAGCTGCTAATGAGTGTTACACTATAAAGAATGGTGGAAGATTTATTAGTCATCAACTCAAAAAGTCTAACGGAATTAGCAAGCTTAGAAGACATCTCTTCATTCATTTATAGTTTAAATGGTGACAATGTGTCAAAGAGCACATTGCAAGTCGAATACATGTTTACTAATCTTGATCACAGTGTTATGGACCGAAACCGTTGTAAGGTATGGGACTTGTCCCACATCGGTTGTATGGGCAATTGATGTGGATTTATAGGCCAAATGGGTCCCTCACCCATCAGGCTAATATTTTGGATTGAGTTCTTCCGTTTGATCTGTAACACAAAAATCTAAGATTAGAGGTTAACCAAATTTCAAATCCATAAGGAAATATGTAAATGTGCACATTGAGAGAAATCAACAAAAAAATGCCAAGCGTTTCTACACCTTCTAGAGTAAGAAAAATTTATGTTATAAAGCATGCACTGCAGAACTAAAAGGTTATAGAAAACACAATGCAATGCTGGTTGATTTGGTTGAAAAAGAAAGAGAAAAACACACACTTTTAAGTGAAAAACAGGTGTTCGAAACTAAAATCAACTCCTTTTCTAAAGAAAAAGACAGATTTCTGAAAAGTTCAATCTTGAAGCTCAGTTTAAATTACTGATGGAGAAACCACCCAAAACCAAAACTAAACTTGCAGCTAGGGCTGCAAACGAACTAAACCGTTCAGTGAACAGTGGGAGTTCGTTTATATTTGTTCGTAGTAAATGAACGAACATGAAAAAGAAAATTTCGTTCGTTTAGTTAAACGAACGAACATGAACACAAGTCACGTTTATTTATTTATGTTCGTGAACGTTCGATAATATGTTCGTTAATGTCCGTTCCTGAACGTTTAATAACGTGTTCGTTTATGTTTGTTAATATGTTCGTTTATGTTTGTTAATATGTTCATTAATATTCTTAAATTTTATGTCAGTTATTCCTATGACTATATATGAAATATTTTTTTATATTTATATTAAATACTTATTTATTTTTTATTGATTTTGTTTAATGTTTATAATAAAAATGTAAATTTTATTTTAAAATAAATATACAATCATTTGTATTTGCTTGTGTTCATGAGCTTCTTTGTGTTCGTCATATTCATAAACAGTAGTTTATCTTCATTTGCTTTTGTTTGTGTTCATTTGCGTTCGGTAAGTGTTCGTGAACAGTTCATGAACATGTTTATTTTCATAATGAACGAACACGAACAAAGAATCTCGTTCGGTAAGTGTTCGTGAACAGTTCATGAACAAATTTATTTCTTAATGAACGAACACGAACAAGGCCTTGTTCATGTTCGTTTGGTTCGTTTGATCCCTACTTGCAACTACTGAAGTTAAACTTGAGAAAATTCAAATTTCTACAAAGTTATCATAGTAAGCTTTTGAAGCTCAACTTAAACATAAAGGAACATCTAGGATTGTTTCAACAAAGCTTATCCTCTTTACAATCACAACTACACTGTGATGCCTAATTCTATAACAAATCCACCGGACATAAAAGTACTAAGTCTCCTTCGACTGTTTCTCAACACAACCTTTTCTAAAAATACACCAGTTGTATAAAAAAAAATTAATTAGAAGATGATTGATGATGGTCATCCTCTTGAAATACAAGATAGATAAACCTCAAGTGAGGGCAATGATCAAGAATATCGCAAACCAAAGGGTATCAACAGAAGCAAAGCTTGATAGCAAGAACAAGGTTATATTATTCTTTATGAGAAATTTAAATCTGCTGGATCTCTTGAAAAAAAATTATCAAATACTGAATTGAAAGAAAATGTGAAAGTAAAACTAAATAACAAGCTGAAGTAGGAGGTAACTAAACACATGAAAAAGAATAAAATCAAAACAAAGAAAAAGAAGAAAATGGTATGAAAGTCTGCATCAACTGATTCTAATCAACCTTCCACATTATAATTCAAGCCAAAAGATTCAAACAAAAAAGAGTCAAAGGAACAACAAATTCCCAAGTCTGTAAAGCTTAAATCGATAAATCTTCATCATCAAAGCCTCATAAAAGAAAATTAAGATCTTTTCTTTACTACACAGTTTGTGACATGAAGAATCATAATACTTCAGAATGTTACTTCACCAAGTATTGTGCAAACTGTGATCTGTGGAACCATAACACCTGTGAGTGTTATTACAACTATTCTTTAAGGGCACGACGCAGAAGAGTTCAAAGATCTCATCATTCATCAGAATGTTACTCACAAAGATCAGAGTATGTACTTCAATGATTATCATAATTACTCATCTTCGAAAGACACTAGTCTCAAAGGTATAACTTCAATGTAGATCTCCATCTCATAAAATGAACCAAAACAAGTTTTATAAACCAAATCAAAAGTTTTCAAAATCAAGACAGAATCATTCTACTAAACAACAACAATTGAATCTGTAAGTTCAAATTCTAAGAAATTTTGGAAGGAAAAAACTATATCAAGAGGTGGAGCTGATCAGATAGTGTAAAGAATTATATCTATCAGCAAGTCGTTTTTAAAGATAAAATGAACAACTCAAGACCCCAATGGATTTGGTTTCACTCTAAGTGATTTAAAGAACATTATGAATAAGAACATTACTTCGAATGAAAATGAAAGTTGAAGGATTTAAGAATAATACATAGCTTGCATATTGATGGTATGTGCATATATAGATGATCATACACAAAAAGTATGCTTTGCAATGTTTTATAAAACTTTTATCTTGGGACCTAGGCGACCTTTGACATGAATAGTGTTAGAAAGCATGACAAGTCTAAGAGGAAAATGTCTGAAAGTGCATGGATGGTTTGTGAATATACATTTAATTTATTGTATTTTTATATTTCATTTTTGCTTTGAATTTAATTTAAATCCATAAATTTAGCTGAGGTGGCATCTAAGTATAGAAAAAAGAGAGAAATGGATGTCGTCGAAATATGGAAAAATTGAAGAAAAAAGGAAAAATAAGAAAAATGTTGTGACATACAAAGAAAAGAAAAGCATGACGACTACAAATGACCTTAAGAAAAGAAAAGCATGATGACTACAAATGACCACATCCGCATAATAGGTATCGGGGCATAAGTATTAGATTTTAACAAGTGAAAAATTCTACATTTAACGTTTTATCTGGAAGCAAATTAATACAACAAAAAATCAGAATGTTGCTCATACGCATAAGTTTTACAGAGCATCAAGCTTACACATACATTTAAACTATGAATTGTATAATTTAATTTCATTGCTAAAAATGATAACAAATCGTAGTTTTACAGTAAAATGTTCTAACCGCACCCTCGTTGAAGGGCGTAGGTTGAAGGTAGCGTGATAGAAGTTCAAAATCGTTACATGAACAAACTAAAACGACAAGTATACGTGGCTAAACAAATTACAAATGCAATTAAATCAATGACGAAGACATAATATCGTTTTTTCACCTTCAGAGGCACAAAAAACTTGCATTCTATTCGATGGAGTAAGATAGCGTTTCTACCTCGGTGGGACGCCATAATGTTTTCTGGACACATAACATTCCCTCGTTGTCCTTGTTGTAAGTCATTCGGATATTCCACTTTAGAGACTTTGCCATGTTTTCAACCTCGGCAATGGTCTCAACGTTATCACGCACGATCAGTTTACCTTCCGGTCTCAGGATTCTGTCAACTTCCGCCATCAATGATTGTAACTTGCACCTGTAACGAGAAAAATCCTTTTACCTTTAATATCCCAATTAATCCCTAGTCGGTATTCCACCACCCGACTAGCGCCTACTTATTATTTTACAACCATGATAAATAATAGTAATTGCTTAAAAAGACTAAAAAGGACTTTTATGTGAAACAAGAAAAGACATGATATGTAAAATGAGTCTAAAAGTCTTAGATTAGTTCAAATGAAGGGTAAATAGGTCATTTTACAAAACCCGTAATTCCGTAAAAACAGTTCTTTCATTCCTCTATCGCGAAAACAGTGAAAACACATCTTGATGACATTACTAATTCAGAAAACTTAAGAAAAATAAAAATAATTGGAAAAACTTGTGTTACTTTAGTGTTTATTCTTACTGTTACATGCAATGAAAAGGCATATAATATGAACGAGAACACTAATCATGAGAAGCAGATACATTACCTTTTCTTAATATTTGAGAAAAGATGATCAGCATGAAGAAGATCATATGATCGCGGGTAAGTGCTGAACGATTCACACCAGTCATGATATATGCCGAAGAGTCCACGTTCGTATATAATAGGAAGGGTATCCGGTGAATCGAGAGGTACAACATTCATCACCCAAACCTTTAGATCTCTCATTGCAGCAGCAAATCTAAACAGGTTTGTCAAAAAAATACTTTAATAAAGATTTCAAGTTATGCATTGTCTCTAGTGGGTCAAACATGTAATATAAAAAAAAAACTTAGCTTTAAAAGAAACAGGTTGGATAGGTCAAACAGGAACCCAAGGCAGTATTTTAATTCATTAAACATCCTAAAAAAATATTTTATAAAATTTAGATTATTGTTGAAATCCATTTGAGACACTACTTGATTAGAAAATGTTTTTAAAGAAAGTTCAACAGCTTCACCCATGAAACATTAGATTATTGTTGAAATCCATTTGCGACAGTAGCTGATTAGAAAAAGCTTTAAAAAGACGCTAGACAGGTCCAACCCAACCCAGCTTCTTTTTGACTCGTCATCTGACCCGACCATTTTGCCACCTGTACTAACCAACGTGTTCTGAACCTGTAATCTGAATTTACTCACCCTCCATATATAGACCGCATGTCCATCACATTTCGGACAGAAGACCAGTCGATTCCTAAACTGTTTAAGTAAGATTTTGAGACAACGCGTTTCCAGTTTTCATAATCAGCAGTGAAGTCATCAGGGGCTGGTTTTCCATAAACTCCAACCTCACTACTCTTTAGCCAGTATGGTGGTGACTCTAGCCTCTGTGGCCACGTCTCGGGCCATTTTGAGCCACGCACTGATTCATCAGTCGGTACTTTATGCATGCATGCTTGAAGTTGCACTTTCCTGTATTCGCAAAATTATATCAATCTTTGCTAAACCATAAACCATAAACCCTAAACCCTAGAGCTTAAGTTACGAGATTTTACCACACTGCATCAGGATCATCTTTGTTGTCACATAGTGGTGGCTCGTTTTGTTGTCTGTTCTCGTAGCATTCATTAGATGTTGGCTTTCTGTATATTGCTGCACCAACCTCGTTCAATTTGTCGTTGTTGATCACCACCATCTCCCAGCACATCGCCTTCGTTAGCTTAGACATAGCTGCCACAAGATTGAGCAGAAAGCATTTAATCTTTAGAACCCATGAAAAACATAACACACTGCTTTTCGGGTTATTCCAAAAAAGCAACATCTTTGAGTGTAAGTTCTTGACCCAAGGCCATTATTAATCGTTTCATGGTATCTATTATATAATTTTTCCTACTAAAAGAGGTGTTTGATGTATATGAATCTGATTAACGCACTGAATAACAAGGATAAGATATCACGGGTTATAGCACGTGTTGCAAAAGAGATGTTTGGATATATGTTGCTATTGCCTGAAGTTGTGACAACTAACAACCACTTTTGATGGTGGTGAGTGCTTGATAGTTTCGTAATATTTGAAGTAATGGATTGAATGACAAAGATAAGAGGGTATAAAAGTAATTTATGCAAACATCAGATTACTAAAATTTCATACCTTCCCATATTTCCACATCTTCAGTCTTGTTTTGGTAAACTGGGGTAGCAGACCATACAAAATAACCACCAGGTCGTAGCACACGGTTGAGCTCCAACAGAAGTTTACCACCTGTAAACATATTGTTTTAAATATCTCGTACCAATCACAAAACAAAGTACTTATAAAGAAACACAAAAGAAACAAGACTTCAAGTATCACCTTCAATATGCCATGGGACTCTGCAACGCGCACAATGAACAACATCAAAGATCTTGCTCGGGAAGGGCAGCCTTTGAGTACCCATAACAGCTGAAATGGCGGGAATGCCCCTTTCTAATGCAAATTGTACTTGAGCTTCGTGTTCATCCTTTGGAGCAAATGACATTGCAATCACATCTCTCTCAAAAAGATACCCCCCAAAGCTAGCAACTCCACATCCGACATCCAAAATCACTCGGGTTCTCTTACCCCATGCGATATCAGGAAGTGACTGCAAATATACCAAAAACATTTAGAACGAAAACTATAGGTGACCATTTCAACCAGTTTACTTCTAAAACGGTCCTTTCGGAACTTTTTTCCTCCAACGTTCAAATGGGGCCCAAAGTTCATTTTTAAGGCATAAAACCTCATATTACTTTATACAAATATTTAGATTTTTACATACCGATTGATATTTGACAATAAAAGTTTCAGACAAAAAACCTTTGGGTCAAGCCAACCTGACCCGGCCCATTTCACACCGTGACCAACCCCACCAGACCTGCCCATTTGCCACCTCTCTATTGGAACATAATGATACTAACGTTTTGGATGAAATCGATATAGTGAAGGGCTCCATTCTTGAATTGAGTACCACCACCAGGAAATGTAAGGTACTCGCCGGTAACTTTCACCCAATTTTGATGTCCTTTCACTGCAGCAAGCTTGGTGTGCGGGACATTACTGTACCAAATCTGAAAAAAGAAAACAGATAGAAGTTTTCTTAGCAAGCAAGCACGTACATTTTTATTACCCACAAAGATTTTTTCAGGCTCTGTCCCGGACTGTACAACAATTTTCAAATGAAGTTCAATTAATGTATCATAAATTCACCTGTTCTCTGCTTCTAGGCCACTTGATGGGTGTTTTATAGTCAACAGGAAGGGGAACAAGGCATGTAGGGGGGTCGGTTGGGCAATGTCTCTCCCTGTGTTCATAGTGGCTCCTTCCATGAAGGTGTCGGATTGCTTCCAAGTTATCAAGACAAGGAATATAGTCCGGACCCGCAGTAGCATTACATGTCTTCCATTTGTAGACATCTTTGCTCTCCTTAGATATTGACGGCTTTTGTGATTTTTTCTCACTTGCTGACTCAGCAGCTTGAGTTGAAAACGCCCCGTTTTGAGCATTTGTTTCTTTTAGAATCTCAGACTGTGTTGCAGCTGATAAATCTTCACCCTTGTTATCACTAGAGCTTTCTTCCACTTCATCTTTCTGAACCTTTTCTTCTTTCTTTTCCGATTCATTTGTATCAGAATTCGAATTCTCACTTTCATTTGCATCAGAATTCGAATTCTCACTTCCGTTTGAATCAGAATTTGAATTCTCACTTTCATTTGAATCAGTCTTCTCATTTTCATTTGAATCAGTCTTCTCACTTTCGTTTGAGTTGTTATCTTCTGAATTTGACGAATTTATATCATCTTCAGTGTTTGTTTCAACTTCATTTGTACTAGATTCCTCAGAACTGGTATCAGTTCCACTTTGTGTATTTTCTTGATTACCCTCATCTTTAACTGAATCATCTGACGAAAGATCGCCTGAATTATCTTCAAATTGGGATGATATTTTGGTGGAGTCTTTTGGCTTCGATTCCCTGACAACAGGCAAGTCAAGATTTTGACCGGGGGCAGCAGATGATGACATGAACAACCACACCCCAACTAAACATACCCCAACAACGACTACAATTGTTGTTGCAGAACATGATGATTTCTTCCCATCGACCCGGGAATATTTTCCCTGAGCCATCACTTCAGACTACTGTTTTACTTGAATAACCTGAAAGGGAAAAAATTCATATCAAACCCTTTGATACACTTCCAAAAGGATGACAATATAAACTGCAGGGAAGTATATTTCTTCAAGAAAATGCATGAGAAGGCTAAAATGATCATTTCATTTTCCTTTAACCGTGAGAACACGTTATCAGAAAACTCATAGAATCCTACAAATAGTAGGTAAAACACAGCTTACGCTAGACATGTAACATCAAGGGGTTAATGCAGAAAACCAGTGGAAGCTGGATTCAAACATGAGACCTCTGCTAGAGAGGCTTAAACCAATCATGGTGTCACCCTTTCAATGTTAAAACGGTCATTTCATATTCAAATCTCAAGTATTGTATTGATCCAGCTAACACAGAATCATATACGACTAGATCGAAAGCTAAAATGCACCAGATTTGAAGGATCAAGATCATACCATAACGTATATTGAAATTCTATATGTGAAACACTAAGATCTGTTTCCATTTTAGACCATACTATGAATATTACATTAATAATAACCAATTTATTGCAGTAATACAACACTTAACACCAAAAATCAGTTCACATCAAATCTTAATTCAGCAAGTAAATCTTCCAACCACTTGACACACCACCAAAATCCAACTCAAAATCAACTAAAAAACTTCAGATCATGAATTGTAACAAGCAATCATCCAAAAACTAAACCCCAAAACACTAGATCAGCAATCAATCTACAATCCAATATCCGATCTATTAAACATCAGCTCTAAAAACACCCAAACAAGAAGATCAAGAACACACCCATCAGTTTTAAAGCTGCAATCAAGTCAAAACAACAATTCGTACGACAAAATACAAATCCCAGATGAAATCTTGAACAAATTTGTGAAATTACATTGCTTTACCCAAAATTGACTATTGTAACATGAAATGAACAAAGATCGAGGAGAAAAGGGGTCACCTTTATGTGTGTTCTTGAAGATCTGACCCTTAAAAGATATGTTTTAAGATTCAGCAGCTTAAAGAAACGGTGTGAACCATTAGTAGTGGCAGTGAGAGATGAAGAACGCGTAGTGGGTGTAGTTAATGAAGATCTGACGGGGATATATAGAGGGGAGTAGATCCAGGCCAGTGTGAACTGTGAATCGCACCGACGCTTTTTGTAGAGGATATAATAAGGTAGATCTAGGGGAGTCATGGGTAAGGTGTGGTAATACACTTGCTAATAGTATTATTATTGTTTTGGTTAAGTCAATAAATAGTTGTTATATTTGTATCTTGTTAACTATTGTGTCTCACAAGTCACACCAGTCGTGATTTGGGTTGATGGTTCAGCGGTAGAGACTTGCCTTTAAGAGAATTAATTGTGAAAAGATTTCAAGTTCTATTATAAGAAGGTGTGACATTATAAGGATAGTTTAATAATAGGAATAAGATATATCTGTCGTTCTAAGAAACCAATCATGTTTCACAACGAAAAATCTAGAGTTTAAATTTTGCATAAACGTAATTTATTAATGTTGAAAATTTAAAAAAGTAGTTATATATATATATATATATATATATATATATATATATATATATATATATATATATATATATATATATATATATATATATATATATATATATATAGGGTTTGGTTCTATTAAGAACCCATACTAATTGTAAGAACCCATTAACTATTTGTAGACCGTTGATTATATTTTAGAATCATAAGATGATGACAAGTGTCCATATTCATTTTTTAGTAGAAAAGGTCATTTTTGACATTTCACTCATACACAAAAGTCAGCTTTTAATTTGGTGTTGACAAGTGTCACCACCTATTTTCAAAAGATTCCATCTACTTTTTTATAAAAGTTTACCTCCTTTATTTTTAAAACTTATATAACTTTTTTATGCATTATGATTTTTTTATAAAAATCACACCATTAAACTCGTCTTATTTTTCTCTTTAAATCCAATATAGTTTCGAAATTTTTTAAAATTTATTTTCAGCCATTACTTATTACATTACTGTAACGTGTAGACAAAACAAAATTAAACTAAAAAGCATACTTATATCTAAAGAAAAGACAAAGAGTTTGTTATAATAAAGTTCATATATTAGAACCTTTACAATGAATTAAAAACATGTTTTTTTGAATGTAAATCGTAATTCATATCGTGGATTACATCATTTTGTAATTACTTACAGTGAATTACATCAAACAAACATATATAAAAAAACATAATCTTACCAAACAACATTACATCATGTAACTACACTAATATAACAAAACTTCAATAATGGAATTAAATAAAAATAAAATAAAAAACAATTACACATTAATAATTCCGTTAACATTTAATAGCGATATAACAAAATGAGGATTACACTGTTTTACACTACTGTAGTATTGCAAAAAAATCTAGTTATATGAATTCAAATAATAATACCTACTGCAAATTAAATCATATTATAATGTGTATTAACAACAAACAATATGTACAAAATCACACCATCAACTACAGCGACTATAAAGTTCATCCTAATCAAATCATGAACCAACAAACAATGAATTACATCATGTTCATATGAATACAATTTTTAATACCTACAACGAATTATATCATATTGTAACTTCTTACTGTAAATTACATCAAACAAACATGGTGTATTAACAACAAAAAACCCTGAATCAAACATAAAACCATACCTAATACAATGAATTACATCGAATAACAGTGAGTTACATCATATTGTAACAGTTCATTTCAGTGTTGTAAAAGGCGGTCTAAGCGGCCGCCTAGGCGGCGATTAGTCGCTAGGCGGCCACTAACCTTGTCGATTAAGGCTAGTCGGCGCTATTAGGCGCTCGGCGGAGCCAGGCGGCACTAATCGGGCCTAGGCGGTCTTAATCGGCCAAAAATCGGTCTAATCGGCCAAAAATCGGTGATTCAGGCGAATTTCCGGTAGGGTTCCGGCGGGATTCCGACGACTTTCCGGCGACTTTCAAAAATTCCGGCCAAAACTTGGAAAATCCGGCAAAAACTTAGAAATTCCGGCCACATATGTATATTTATATATAAAACTGAATTTTTTTATTAAAATTACATACTAAAATGTGTGTATTTATATATAAAACTAAAAATTATATATGAAAATTCCTATCCGATTAATCCCGATTAATCCCTAGTCCCTACCTCGCCGCCCGACTAGCGCCTAGCGATTTTTGCAACACTGGTTCATTTGAATGCAAATGCTAATAGTTACAACTAATCAATTTCGGGAAGCAAGACTTGAACCCATCATATTGTAATTATTTATAGTAAATTACATCATGTTCATTTGAATGTTAATTCTAATACTTACAGTAAATTACATCATATTTGTAATTACTTATAGTGAATTACATCAAAGGTGTAATGTAAATGTAAATAGACCGTTTACTAATACATCTTGTAATTCACCTCATAATTATAATTAATTTATTTAAAACCTACTAACAGTAACACGATCATTATAACAATCAAACGACTTTACACCAAGGTAAACCAATGTAAACTAATGTAAACCAATATTAACCAATGTAAAACAATTTGTAAAACAATGTAAAACAAATGCCATTAAACCATGTAACTACACCTCTATAATTTT
>CM044005.1:42501156-42538656 GCA_024085815.1 Flaveria linearis | reverse complement strand
CCTAAATTGTTGATAGTATAGAAGTTGCAAAGATGCAAAAGGAGTGATGGGTAGAAACTTTTTTTGTGGAGGTGGCAAAATGATTGTTAGGTGAAGTGAAAAGAAACATGAAGAAGATGATCCATCATTCATTTTTGTGATAGGCAAATCCTCGCCCATGCATTTTACAGAATCCATACATCTAGTTGAGAAATACACCACTTAACCACAAAGATATCTTATTATTAACAGATCATTTAAATTTGGTTAATTGGCGTTTTTAAAGCAATCACAATTAAAACATATTCTTATTTACTTTTGATAAATCGAATAATGAAGCATCCAGCAAATAATTTATACATTAAAAGCTGTAATAACTCACATATATTACTCTCCAATATTATATGTGTGCACACCGCGTCAACAGTAGTTTATTTTAATGCGATAGTATTTAAACATCCAAGTGACATTTGTTAGATTTTTCTCTAAGTAGAGGTTTTTATTAAAAATAATAAAAAGTCAGCTGGAAGCTATTGGGACTACAATGACAAAAACCAAGGAATAAACGAACACTAAAACAACAACGAAACAATGCATGATTAACGTTTTCAGAACCAGACTGCACAGTAAACGGTCTATCGGTCGAACCGGATACAATAACCAAATAAATTTATAATTATTTTAACAATTTATGTAAAAATACTTGAAAATTAGAATAAATATATTCAACGATCCGGTTCCCGGTTCGACTGCCAGCTCGACCGGTTCAACGGGTCGGACCCCGGTTAAACATAAAAATGCTTTTAAGCACCAAACTGGAACGGGTGGGGTCCAGTTTCCGTTCCAACCGGTTGGATCCGGTTTTCAAAACCTTGAATGTAACACCCGCCTCCCAGGGCTTACCCCGGGGAGCGTTACGCATCGGATATACAAAACACATAGTAATCAGAGAATACACAGCGGAAGTCTAACTTTAAATATACATCAACGTGTACAATACATTTGTTATAATAGATAATACCATTACATCAGTTTAACTATACTAGAGATCTAAATCTTCAACAACATTCTAGAACTTTATTTTCTCATAAACTAGCTCGAAATCTTCAATCCCTGTGATCACTTGGCACCTAGGATGTGTGTCCATAAAAATAAAAACATTTGGGACTCAGCATAAAGCTTGTGAGTTCATAAACATGGCATTCTTCAAAATTCAAAACATGTTATTATTGACTATTGCATCAAGCAGATACAGCCATGGCAAACAGCTAGGAACAGAGTATGCACAGTATAAATTCACATAACCAGGCTATGTATACAAAATCCACTGGCTAAAGCAGAATCATACAAGCAGCCCTCAAGCATCCTATCAAGCATTGTCACATATCACAGATGCTATTGATAGTCAATTCTACAATTATTACCAGTTATCAGAACATCACATCCCGTTTTAGAAAAAACAGTTCAGAGGAACTCACCTCAATCAATCAAGTCAGTGATATCGTCTGCTCAGGTTCACTGCTATCAGGTATTATCCTATAAGCAAAATAGCATTACTTAAGCTATATTCTAGCTAGTAACAAATTTTAGGGATGATTCGTTATCTTTTTCTATTTGTTGGTTTTATTTGGGCACTTTCTTTTATCCTATGTCAATCCTTTGGTACAACTCTTACTAGTTGGCATAACTCGGGTGTTTCCATCATACCCGAGCCAACCCTCGGGGTTACCCAATACCTTCCCTAATGATAACCTTAAAGTCTAATAATAATAATAACAACTACAACACTAAAAATAACAAATAATAATAATACTAACTATAACAATAAAAATAACAACTATAATAATAATAATAACTATAAAGGTGATAATAATAATATTAATAATAACTATATTAATACTAATACTTATAATGATAATAATAATAATAATAGTAACGACTATAATAATAATTAAACATAAACTTAAACAAGGACGTACCTGAAAACTATCTACGGCAATTTGATGTAGAGTCTCCCCTACTCGCGCTCCTAGTCGCGCTCCTACTCGAGTACCAAAATGACTACTAGCAACACCCAACGGGGTATTGAGAACTCGGGATTCTCTTTATATTAGAGCGTTCCCAAAGAAACTTATGTTCTAAATTCAACCTTAAGGCTTCTATTTATAAAGGAGTTGAAGGGAGTTGAAAGTGTTTGAGAGGCGATGTGGGATAGGAGTTCAAAGCAGTTCAAAGCGCCTGAGGTTCCGCTGAATTGCAATTTTGCAAATTGAGGTGTGATTTTATTATTATTTTATTATATATTATTATATTATTATAATTAATTCAGCTGCTTAACTCGTTTTTCTCTTATAACTTTTAATATATAGCGTATTATGAAATTTCAAATATGTCGTTGTGACGAGCTTATTTTTCTCTACGAGTCAACCTGAGTTTCGTTAAAAATGGAGCAGGTTCGAATATAATATATTATTATTATATTCAAACGGTCTCTTGTAACATAAAAATTTCATCTAAAAACTTCAAACTTTAAATAGATAATTTACTCATTACTCACTCGTTTGACAATATATGAAATGCGAAGTTCATATGACCCAAACGCTCGGGTTGTTACATTCTCCTCCCCTTAAAAGAATTTCGTCCTCGAAATTCGAAGGTTACTCGAACAGTTGAGGATATTTGACTTTCATTTCTTCTACTAATTCCCAAGTCTTCTCGGGTCCTTTCTGACCTTGCCACTGGACCAATACTAGTGGAATTATTTTCTTTCTTAATTTTTGTTCTTGAGAATCAAGAATCTTTATCGGTTTTTCAGTAAAGTTTAATTTCTCGTCTATTTGCACGTCCTCTAATGGCATTACTTGAGTCAGATCTGCCAAACACTTCCTTAGGTTCGATATATGAAAAGTATCAAGAATACCTTTCAAAGTTTCAGGTAATTCTAGCTTGTATGCTACTGGACCAATTCTTCCGATGATTTTGAACGGTCCAATATACCTGGGACTTAACTTCCCGTGTTTATCGAATCGCATTACTCCTTTCCATGGTGAGACTTTCAACATCACATAGTCTTCTTCTTAAAATTCTAAAGGTCTCCTTCTGTTATCTGCATAACTCTTCTGTCTATCCTGAGAAGCATTTAGTCGTTGTCTGATTTGTTGGATTTCTCAGCTGTCTCGAGAATAATTTTAGTTTTGGTCAACTGATCATCCCCTACTTCTGTCCAACAGATGGGAGTTCTGCATTTCCTACCATATAAGGCTTCAAATGGTGCAGCCTTAATACTGGAGTGGTAGCTGTTGTTATAAGAAAATTCAATCAAAGGCAAATGATCATCCCAGCTACCTCCAAAATCAATCACGCAAGCACGCAACATGTCTTCTAAAGTTTGAATTATTCGCTCACTCTGACCATCCGTCTGAGGATGATATGCAGTGCTTAAACTGATTTTGGTTCCAAGTTCCTTTTGGAAACTTGTCCAGAATCTGGAAGTGAATCGGCTATCTCTATCGGAGATAATGGATAAAGGCACTCCGTGCTTACTTACTATTTCATCAATATATATCTTAGCTAGTTTTTCTATTGGATGGCTCTCACTTATGGGTAGAAAATGTGCTAATTTGGTTAGCCTGTCAACCACGACCCATATAGCATTATATCCTTTTCGTGTTCTTGGAAGTTTTGTGACAAAATCCATGGTCACTCTATCCCATTTCCATATTGGCAACTCTAACTGTTGTAACTGACCGGCTGGTTTCTGATGTTCAATCTTAACTTGCAGACATGTTAAGCATTTCTCAACGTACTGGGCTATGAATCTTTTCATATTAGGCCACCAGTAGTGATTTTAAATGTCTTTATACATTTTGTTTGCTCCAGGATGCATTGTGTATTTGGACTTGTGGGCTTCATCTAATACTTTGTCCTGGATACATCCAAATTTTGGGATCCAAATTCTCTGACCAAATCATAGGACTAAATCCATTTCTTGAGTCAATAATTTCTGGTTACCCATCATTCTTTCAGCCTAAATATTCTCATCTTTCAATGCTTCAGTTTGAGCATTCTTGATTTGGTCTTTCCAATCAAGCTTGACATCTATCTTTAATGCTTTTACCCTAATCGGTTTAACTCTCTCTTTTCGACTGAGAGCATCCGCGACTACGTTAGCCTTTCCTGGACGGTATTTGATTTCACAATCATAGTCACTGAGAAGTTCCATCCACTTCTTTGCCTCATGTTTAACATCTTTTGATTAAAGATGTGTTGTAAGCTCTTATAGTCTGAGTAGATTAGTACCATACAAGTAATGTCGCCAAATCTTTAAGGCAGACACTATGGCACCCAATTCAAGGTCGTGCGTAGTATAGTTCTTTTCATGAACTTTTAGTTGTCATGATGCATAGGTTATAACCTTGTCACGTTGCACCAACACACAGCCTAAACCATTATATGAGGCATCACAGTATATTGCAAAGTCTTCATTACCATCTGGTAATGAAAGTATAAAAGCACTACTAAGCTTTTGTTTTAGCAGGTTGAAAGCTTCTTCTTGCTTTGGTCCCCAGTCAAACTTTGCATTCTTTTGAGTCGAAGATGTTAAAGGGGTAGCAATCTTAGAAAAGTCTTGAATAAACCTTCTATAATATCCTGCTAATCCCAAAAAGCTCCTAATCTCACTGGGATTCTTCGGTGATTCCTATTTCATCACAGCTTCTATCTTAGCTGGATCTACTTGTATTCCCTTCTCATTTATTACGTGACCAAGGAATTGAACTTCTCTTTTCCAGAAGTCACATTTAGAGAATTTTGCATAAAGCTTTTCTTGTCGAAGGGTTTCTAGAACTATTTTTAGATGTCTAGTGTGATCATCTTGGTCCTTAGAATAATAAGTATGTCGTCTATAAAGACAATAACAAACTTATCCAATTATGGCTTGCAAACTCTATTCATCAGATCCATGAATGCTGCAGGAGCATTGGTTAGTCCAAAAGACATAACCAAAAATTCATAATGCCCATAACGCGTCCTAAATGCGGTCTTAGGAATGTCTTCCTCGCGCACTTTCAACTGATGATAACCTGATCGAAGATCAATTTTTGAAAAGTAGTTGGCTCCTTGAAGTTGATCAAATAATTCATCTATTCTTGGTAAAGGATACTTGTTCTTAACAGTTAACTTGTTTAATTCTCGATAATCAATGCACATATGCATTGAACCATCTTTCTTTTTAACGAATAATACTGGCGCTCCCCAAGGTGAGGAACTCGGTCTAATAACCTTCTTTCTAAGAGTTCGTCAATTTGCTTCATAAGTTCTTTCATCTCTGAAGGGCTAGACGATAAGGAGCCTTCGCGATTGGTTTAGCACCAGGTACTAAATCAATACGAAATTCTATCTGACGATCAGGTGGAAGTCCTGGTAAATCTTCTGGAAACACGTCTGGGAATTCGCACACTATAGGTATTTCATTATCTCCATTTCCTTTTTAGCATCTACCATGCATAAGAGAAAGACTATGTATCTTTTCTGAATACATTTCACTGCCTTCATTGCTGAGATGATACTGGCCTTGGGGTTTCCATCACTACCATGAATTAGTAGCTTTTCCCCATCTGGCTTATGTACAGTCATCGTCTTATGTTCACAATTGAGCCGAGCACAATTCTTATTCAACCAGTCCATCCCAAGAATAACATCATATTCACTTAACATGGTCAGCATTAAGTTTACAGAGAATTCGGTGTTAACTAAGGTGATAACACAATCCCTAAAGATTTGACTTATCTTATCTCGCTTACCACTGGCAGTTTCTACATATATGCATATTCTAGAGTTTGTGGTACTAAGTTCAAATAAGGTACTAAGGCAGTTGAAATGAAACTTCTATTTGCACCATTGTCAAAGCCTACATGAGGGAGCAGGGATTTAGTATTCACATGAGGGATTATAATCCAGAACATAATAGTGTTAATAGACAAGAAATAACAGTGGCCAGGTGTCATTGCTTATCTATTGCAATTATAATGTTCTAGCCATTATCCTCCATGGTTCACCAAAACCCATTACCCAATACCTATGCAATTAATTAAATTATCTTAAAGCATCTTCTTAGTTTAAGTGTAGATACTATCTTTGTACTAGTTCACTTAAACTATGGCTCTGATACCAACTTGTCACACCCGCCTCCCAGGGCTTACCCCGGGGAGCGTTACGTATCGGATATACAGAACACATAGTAATCAGAGAATACACAGCGGAAGTCTAACTTTAAATATACATCAACGTGTATAATAGATTTTTTATAATAGATAATACCATTACATCAGTTTAACTATACTAGAGATCCAAATCTTCAACAACATTCTAGAACTTTATTTTCACATAAACTAGCTCGAAATCTTCAATCTCTGTGATCACTTAGCACCTAGGATGTGTGTCCATAAAAATAAAAACATTTGGGACTCAGCATAAAGCTTGTGAGTTCATAAACATGGCATTCTTCAAAATTCAAAACATGTTATTATTGACTATTACATCAAGCAGATACAGCCATGGCAAACAGATAGGAACAGAGTAAGCACAGTATAAATTCACATAACCAGGCTATGTATACAAAATCCACTGGCTAAAGCAGAATCATACAAGCAGCCCTCAAGCATCCTATCAAGCATTGCCACATATCACAGATGCTATTGATAGTCAATTCTACAATTATTACCAGTTATCAGAACATCACATTCCATTTTAGAAAAAACAGTTCAGAGGAACTCACCTCAATCAATCAAGTCAGTGATATCGTCTGCTTAGGTTCACTGCTATCAGGTATTATCCTATAAGCAAAATAGCATTACTTAAGCTATATTCTAGCTAGTAACAAATTTTAGAGATGATTCGTTATCTTTTTCTATTTGTTGGTTTTATTTGGGTACTTTCTTTATCCTATGCCAATCCTTTGGTACAACCCTTACTAGTTGGCATAACTCGGGCGTTTCCATCATATCCGAGCCAAACCCTCGGGGTTACCCAATACCTTCCCTAATGATAACCTTAAAATCTAATAATAATAATAATAACAACTACAACACTAAAAATAACAAATAATAATAATACTAACTATAACAATAAAAATAACAACTATAATAATAATAATAACTATAAAGATGATAATAATAATATTAATAATAACTATATTAATACTAATACTTATAACGATAATAATAATAATAATAATAACGACTATAATAATAATTAAATATAAACTTAAACAAGGGCGTACCTGAAAACTATCTACGGCAATTTGATGTAGAGTCTTCCCTACTCGCGCTCCTACTCGAGTACCAAAATAACTACTAGCAACACCCAACGGGGTATTGAGAACTCGGGATTCTCTTTATATTAGAGCGTTTCCAAGGAAACTTATATTCTAATTCAACCTTAAGGTTTCTATTTATAAAGGAGTTGAAGGGAGTTGAAAGTGTTTGAGAGGCTATGTGGGATAGGAGTTCAAAGCAGTTCAAAGCGAGGTTCCGTTGAATTGCAATTTGCAAATTGACGTGTGATTTTATTATTATTTTATTATATATTATTATATTATTATAATTAATTCAGCTGCTTAACTCGTTTTTCTTTTATAACTTTTAATATATAGCGTATTATGAAATTTTAAATATGTCGTTGTGACGAGCTTATTTTTCTCTACGAGTCAACCTAAGTTTCGTAAAAAATGGAGCAGGTTCGAATATAATATATATTATTATATTCAAACGGTCTCTTGTAACATAAAAATTTCATCTAAAAACTTCAAACTTTAAATAGACAATTTACTCATTACTTACTCGTTTGACAATATATGAAATGCGAAGTTCATATGACCCAAACGCTCGGGTTGTTACGTTGAACTTCATACATACACATAATTGAAAGAAAACGATCACCACTAATTATCCTGATTGATAGAATTAAACTTTGATAAATTCATAGAATTAAACTTTGATAAATTTATTACGTGATTTAAGTGAAACATGGGGAGGAATAAAAGATCTATGACTAGGGTTACAAATGTATTAAACTTCTTGAACTGTTCGTGAATTGTTCGGCTAGAAGTTCGTCTACGGGTATTCATTTAATAAATGAGCAAACATGAATGAGGAGTCCCGTTCGATCAAATAATGAACAAACACGAACATAGGTCATGTTCATTCAATTACTTCGTGGAGTTTAGTAATATCTACGTTTATGTTCGCTCTTTACGTTCGTTCATGTTAGTTTGTTTACGTCAATTTCATGATATTGTTCATAATTATGTATTTGATTATCTTATGCTTAACTTTATATTTATTTAAGGAGACTATGTACAAGTTTGAGACTAAAAATGGTGATTTTATTCTTTAAAATAGTATATGTTCGTATGCATTACAAGTTCAATTCCTTAATAAACCACACAAATGAGATTTTTGTTGGTTATACGTTTGTGAATAATTCGTAAACAAGTTCCAATTCATCTAAATGAACCCATGTGAATAGTGCTTTGTTCATTTCAGTTCGTTTAGATGTCGATAAGAAGAATTTCATTTCTCTGGACTATACACCTGCTACAATGTTTTTCACCACCCGTTGTGTTAGACAATGTTTTTCCCCACCCGTTATGTTAGACCCATCCATAACACCTAGCCACACCATCTTTAAATCAAGAGTAAATTACACTTTTTGTCCTTTAGGTTTATAATAATTTCAGGTTTCATCGTTAAACTAAGAAAATTACAGTAAACGTCTTTTACATTTAAAAAAACTTGCATGTTTTGTCATTTTATCTAACGACGTTAATTTGTCCGTTAAATAATTCATGTGCCCCTCATGTAAGCGCAAATGATCTTTTTATATCTAAAAACCTGAAATTAAAAACTAAGTAAAAATAATAATAAAAACAAAAAAATATAAAACCAGCTCACACCCTCTCATTTCTTTCTCTCTAGCCATCTCCATCTCCGACGACATACTTGTACTCCAGCGACGACCACGACCACCGCCTAATACATACCACAATTCCTCCACCCATCTATGGGGGTTTCCGGCCAAACAAAGTATCACATCATAATCCTCATAACCTTCCTCATCCTTCGCCCCTCAAAACCAAATTTCACCCTTCAAGACCTCAAACAATACGCCTTCAACATCTCCACCGCCACCACCACCACCCTCCAGATCACCATCGCCTTCCGGAACCCTAACTGTCGCATTTTAATATACTATGTTTACATCTTCTATCGGAACAAACAGATCACACTTTCGAAGATGATTCCTCCAACGTACCGAGGCCACAAAGATGTCGTTATGTGGTTGTTGTACTTCTATGGAACTGAAATTCCGATGGTACCGTACGTTGGCGGTGGCTGTGGCGGAAGATGAGATCACCGAATGGTTTGATGGGGGTTTTTAGTGGTAGAAGTGGTTTTGGTTATGGCATAGGTGATGGTGGTTTTGGTTTTGGGAGGTGGTGGTTTGTATGTGTATGTGTATGTGTGTGTATATATATATATGATCAGGATCATTACAGAACCAATTTTATTTTCAGAACCAAAGAGCCATTACTTTACATAAATGTAAATGATGAACCATTGATTTACATATATCTAAGTTAAGACTTGTGATATTTAGTTTTTTACATACATGTATGATATACACAATGTAAAACAGCTCAAGTATCATCAGACTTAAGTTACATTTATGAAAATCAATGGTTCTTTGGTTCTGAAAATAAAACATGATTCTGTAATGATCAATGTTTTTAAAACCGACCGGACAGTGAACTGGACGCCTTACCGGTTCGCTGGTCGGACCGGTTCAACCGGTCGGACCGTATATAAGAACCGGATAAAATTATAATTATTTTTTATAAATATATGTAAAAATTACAAAAAAATAAAAAATTTATAAAAAAGCCGGTTCAACCGGTCCTGTCACACCCTTAAATTCCGGGTCTGGAATTTATCACGGAGGGGTGAACAAACAGGATCGAACACAGTAGTTACACATGAGATGCAGTTATCTATATGATAAGTTTTAGATAAACATTTTACTAATATTCAGAGTAGGGGAAATAAAAGATAGATTGTTTTCTTGACAACACGTCTTAATCATATTTCAGATAATAATCAATAGGTATCTTGAGCTCTTATATGATCCTACGTGCATGCCCATAAGCTCCTAGTAGATACCTGATAATACATGTAAATCAAGTGTCAACACAGGGTTGGTGAGTTCATAGGTAAGTAAAACATAATGATAAATCATCAATTGTCATCCAGTAGGATTTACATCAAAAGTGTGAGTTTAATTTACTCACCGGTATATGAATAGCCTGTCGGAACCCTTTTTAATAAGGTGAACCCGCTATCCCACATACCCACTATGTACAAGTCACAAATCCTTCACATAGGATTTGCCCATGTATCATAGTTTAATGTCCTTTTCATGTGTATATTATGTTATTTATAATAATTCCAAACCAGAGGGAGCAAATCCTCCTTTACATTTATCCTCATATGGGTTGTAAGTGAAACTATAATGGCAAACTTTATATAGTGCACATCTGCCTTCCCACACCAGAACAGTCATCCCGAATGATAATAAGATCTTTGTGCATCTTGGTAAGGATCACATGTCCAAACCTTTTGTGGGGGTAAGTCACTCCCCGATAGTACTATCCAAAAGATCCCTGCTTGTTTATAGTCCAGTATACAGAGAATGATTTTCATAGTAACCATATGTAATCATAATGTGATTCAATTATTATTTAACATAATACACAAAATTTGTAATTACAACATGTATTCCAGCCCCAAAACATTTAAATGATTAAAAGGGGAGCAGTTAAGTATGAACTCACCTCAATCCTTATGTGGTGTTGACAAGCTAGTAAATTCCTCCTAAGGAATTATAATTCACATAAGCAAACAAATACAAATCCATAACCTAAATAAATTAGATCTTGAACCTGGCATTCAATTGATCTAAGGTTTGGTTTTCGGGGATTTGTTATAAACATATAACTAATCATTTAATTATCTTTGTTAATTCTTTAATAATTAAATATTTATATTTCATAAAATTTGATTAGTTTAATAATGATTTTAACATATCATTATATTCTAAATAAATTGTAAACATTATTTAACTATGTAAGTTTATATTTAATTTTGTAAGATTTTATAAATATTTAAATTTATAAAATCTAATTTGTATTTATCTTATCAAGATAATTCATAATTAATATTATAACTTTCATTAATAATTTGATGATTTAAATTATTATTTAAAATCCATTTTATAAAAATAACAATTTATAACATTTGTAATAATTTTTATAAATAAATAACTAATAAGATTTTTAATGAAATAATTTTCCAGAATATAATTAAATAACTTATAAAATTAACAAAGTTTATAAAATTATTTTTATAACTTTTAATAATTTTTCTATATTTTTAACAGACCAAAAAGGATTTCAAAAAAATAATGTTGGTGGCCGGGTTCGAACCCGTGACCACAAATACACACTCCCACACCCAAACCAGTAAACCAAGGCATCCAGCCGCGGTTTATGCTTGGTTTCAATTAGTTTTAACCCATGTTAATCCATTTCCCCCAAATTCATATAACCCTAATTCGAATTCGATTCAATTGAACCTAAATCCGAATCTGTTATCAGTTGGATTGATGGGGCTTTTGATCCCCATGTAATAACGAGTTTATTGGTATGTTCAATTACCTAAATTGATTCGAGATGATGCTCAGATTACTCGAAGAACAAGCCGCGACAGGGGAATTGGTTCGAGGTGCTAGAGAGGATAATAATCTAATTAAACTCGTGTGAAGCTTCTGAGAATGATCACTACCAAAAGCCCCTTATCAATTGAGACTCAATGTGTCGAATTGATAATGTTCCAGTCGGTTGCAGGTCGCGGTATAGGAGAGGATCGGATTGATTGTTTTCGAGTGTTTTAGATGAAATTGAATGTACAATCAGTTTAGGAATGATTATATAACCGTTTTGTTCGATTAATTTAAATAAAATCGAGTAGTAGTGCGATTTAAAGACTGTAAAGTGGCCGAAAGTTTGCACATGGGTTCCGATCGATCGCACTCTGTTTGTTTTCAAATTAATGTGGGGTTTTGGTTCGAATCGTCCACATGGGAGTGTCGGGAACATTTGATTTAGTCAAAACCGGGTATTTTGATGTTTAGAATTCGCCGGATCGTCTCCGGTGGCCGGCCGGAGGAAGGTGATCGGCGGTGGGGGTGATGGGTTTTAGAAATTACAGAAATGGTCCCTCATCTTTCCAATCTTATTATTTCATGTGTAAAGCTTTTTTAAACAAGTTTTAAAAATGACACAAACACCCCTGAACTTTATTGTTATGTATTATTATTATTATTATCATTATTATTATTTTTAACAATATTATTATTATTATTATTGTTATTATTATTTTTTATTAACAACATTATTATTATCATTATTTTTTATTAAATTAATAAATAATAATAATTAAATATAGAATCACATAAATGTTATATGAATTAAATCACAAATTTTTCGGGTTGTCACATCATCCCCTGTTAGAGGAATTTTCGTCCCGAAAATTAAGAAGTACTGGCAACATTCTTGAACAGGTTAGGATACTTGCGCATCATTTCGTCCTCTCGTTCCCAAGTGAACTCAGGACCACGCCGGGAGTTCCACCGAACTCTGACAATCGGAATCTTACTATGCTTTAGTTGTTTCACTTCCCTATCCATGATTTCAACTGGTTCCTCGACAAACCTGAGTTTCTCATCTACTTGCAGTTCCTCTAAGGCATAACAAGTGATTCATCGAATAAACACTTCCTTAGATTAGATACGTGAAAATATTATGCACACCACCAAATTCCGCAGTAGATTTAATTCATAGGCTACTGGGCCTATCCTTCTGACAATTTCAAAAGGCCCCACGTAGCGAGGGTTCAATTTCCCCCGTTTCCCAAAGCGTATAACTCCCTTCCAGGGAGATACCTTTAGCAAAACTTTATCTCCTTCCTGAAATTCCAGTGGCTTGTGGCGTTTATCAGCATAGCTTTTCTGGCGATCCCTGGCAGCAGCCATGCGTTCTCTTATCTGGACAATTTTCTCATGAGTTTCAAAGATCAACTCTGGACCAGTAAGTTGACTATCTCCAACTTCTGCCCAGCAAAGCGGTGATCTACATTTACGTCCATATAAGGCCTCGAATGGTGCCGCCTTGATGCTCGAATGATAGCTATTGTTATATGAGAACTCTACCAAGGGTAGATGACCTTCCCAGTTCTTTCCAAAGTCAATAACATAAGCCCTAAGCATATCCTCAAGAGTCTGTATGGTTCTTTCACTTTGACCATCAGTTTGAGGGTGATAGGCTATGCTCATATCTAGGCGATTGCCTAGAGCTTTCTGAAGTTTTCCCCAGAAGATTGATGTAAACCGTGCGTCACGATCAGAGATGATAGACACTGGCACTCCGTGTCTAGAGATAATTTCTTTGATGTACACCCTTGCAAGCTTCTCCATCTTATCTTTCTCACGGATGGGTATGAAATGAGCTGATTTGGTGAGACGGTCAATAATAACCCAAATGGTATCGTTACCTCTTTGAGATTTGGGTAAACCAGTGACGAAATCCATGGTTATCATTTCCCACTTCCACACGGGAATTTCTGGTTGGGTCAATATTCCTGAAGGCTTTTGGTATTCGACCTTGACTTTGGAACAAGTCAAACACTTTGAGACATAGGTCGCAATATCTGCCTTCATTCTTGGCCACCAGTAAACAAGCTTCAAGTCGTAATACATCTTATCTGCACCTGGGTGGATAGAGTATCTAGACTTGTAGGCTTCATCCATGATCAAGCTTCTAAGATTCCCGTATAGGGGTACCCAAATCCTTCCTGCTATACAGCACACTCCATCTCAATGAACTTCAAACTGTTGGTCTAGCCCTCGGAGGTTTTCATCTTTTATGTTTTCTTCCTTCAGGGCTTCAGTCTGTGCACTCAGAATTTGTGCTGGCAGGTTGCTTTGAATGGTAAGTTGTAGAGCTCGTACTCTACGAGGCTTCATATGTTCTTTCCTACTCAAAGCATCAGCCACAACATTTGCCTTACCGGGATGGTACTTGATGGCATAATCGTAATCATTTAGTAGTTCAAGCCATCTCCTCTGCCTCATGTTCAGCTCCTTTTGATTATACAGGTGTTGAAGACTCTTGTGGTCGGTATAAATAGTGCACTTAGTACCGTACAAGTAATGTCTCCATAGTTTAAGAGCAAACACAACTGCTCCTAGTTCTAGGTCATGTGTTGCATAGTTCTTCTCATGAGCCTTTAACTGTCTTGAGGCATAGGCTATGACTTTGTCTCGCTGCATCAAACATATCCCAGTGCCTGAACAGAAGCATCACAGTAGACCACAAAGTCTTCAATGCCATCAGGTAAGGATAGTATAGGCGCACTGCATAACTTCTGCTTTAGTGTTTGAAAAGCAGCCTCTTGCTTGAATCCCCAATGATATGCTACTCCCTTTTGGGTGAGCATGGTCAATGGTTGAGCTATCTTGGAGAATCCTTCGATGAATCTCCTATAATAGCCTGCTAGGCCAAGAAATTGCCTAATTTCCATTGGATTAGAAGGTGTAGGCCAACTTTTGATGGATTCAATTTTTGCTGGGTCTACATGAATGCCATTAACATCAATCACATGACCGAGAAATTGAACTTCTTTGATCCAAAAATCACATTTTGAGAACTTAGCATAGAGCTCCTCTCTCTTTAGTAATTCAAGGACCAATCTTAGATGTTCCTCATGCTCATGCTCATTTTTAGAATAGATCAAGATGTCATCAATGAAGACAATGACAAACTTGTCTAGATAAGGCTTGCATACACGATTCATGAGGTCCATGAATACGGCAGGTGCATTTGTTAGCCCAAACGGCATGATTGTGAACACAAAGTAATCGTACCGAGTTCTGAAGCCGTCTTCATAATATCTTCATCTCTGACTCTCAGCTGATGATAGCCGCTTCTAAGATCTATCTTGGAGTATATGCTTGAACCTTGAAGTTGGTCGAATAAGTCGTCAATACGTGGCAAGGGATAACGGTTTTTGATTGTCACTTTGTTCAGCTCTCGATAGTCAATGCACATCCGGAAGGTTCTGTCTTTCTTCTTCACAAATAACACCGGTGCTCCCCATGGTGACGAGCTAGGTCGGATGAATCCTTTATCAAGGAGTTCCCTAAGCTGGTTAGATAGTTCTTTTAGTTCAGAAGGTGCGAGACGGTATGGTGCCCGAGCTATAGGCGTAGCTCCAGGTACTAACTCGATTGAGAACTCGACCTCTCTTCTAGGGGCAGACCAGGCAGTTCATCAGGGAACACTTCAGGAAATTCCCTGACGACTGGTACATCTTCAATCTTCCTCTCCTTTCTATCTTTGTCAGTGACTAAGGCTAGGACAGCAGTATGTCCTTTTCGAAGACACTTTTGAGCCTTTAAGTAAGAAATAACTCCCATCACAACACCAGTCTTATCTCCCTCAACACACAGGACTTCATCATTTGGTAGGGGAATGCGAATCATTTTCTCTTTACAGATAATTTCTGCGGAGTTTTTGGATAGCCAATCCATACCAACTACCACATCGAAGCTTCCCAAAGTAATGGGCATGAGGTCTATCGGTAGGGTATGACCGGATAAATCTAACGTATAGTTTTTCAGAATTCGTGATGCGGTCAAGGATTTACCATTTGCTAATTCTACAACATATGGCTCATCTAGGGGTACAGGTTCTACATTTAAGTGCTTATAGAAAGTATTGGATACGAAGCTTCTATCAGCTCCCGTGTCAAATAATACTATAGCATAAACATCATTCACCAAAACTTTTCCCATAATAACGTTAGGGTCTTTTAGAGCCTCACCTTTGCCAATCACGAAGGCTCTGCCCTTGGCTGTATCTTTCTTTTCCCCAGTGCAATCTTTAGCAACATGGCCCTTTTCACCACATCGAAGACACGTAACTCCCTTCTTCCCATCATTCTGCTGAGTACCATCCTTCTTTCCTTGGTCTTGAGTCTTGGTCCTACATTCAGGAGCAGTGTGCCCCCTCCTGTTGCATTTATAGCAAATGATTGCAGTACACTTGCCATGGTGACGCTTGCCACACCTCTGACATCTAGGCGGAATGCCCTGATTGTCATGGTACTTTTTCTGATCTTGCTTCTTGCTTGTACCTTGACTCTTACTGTCTTTAGCATCTTCAAACTTTCTCTTTCCCGAGCTTTCAGTAGCAACACCCTTACTCTTGTTTCTTGGTGGTAACTTCCCTTGAGCCACAGCCTCATTAGTCAGCTTGTGAGCTATCCTAATGGCCTGTTGGATTGAAGTTGGGTTAGAGGAAGTGACCATAGATTGAATGACTGGAGACAGTCCACGGATATAGCCTTCAATTCTTCTGTGAGCAGGCTCCATCATATGAGGACACAAAATTACGTACTCATGATTCTCGGTGGTATAAGTTTCAATTTTAGATCCTACCATTTTGTGGTTCCAGCACTCAGTTTCAAACCTTTGTACTTCTTCCCTCGGACAGAATTCTTCCATCATCAGTGTTTGAATTCCTCCGAAGCCATAGCATTGGCTAGGGAGAGAGTAAGTCTTGAAACTTTAGTCTTCCAAAACGAGAGTGCAGCTCCACTCAAGGCTCCGGAGGCATACTTGGTCCTACTCTCATCGGGACATTCGGATATAGCGAAGATGGATTCACATTTCTCAAACCACCTTATGAGCCCAATGGCCCCTTCTGCCCCAGTGAAGATATCTGGCTTGCAGTCTAGGAACTTCTTATAAGAATAGCAATGACCATTCTGAGCAGCCTGAGTGGCTAGGGCTGCAGCAACACCTTGATTGACGAAGGCTTGTATTTCTTCAGGAGTCATCCCTATTGGGACAGTTCTTCTAGCGCGTCCTCTACCTCTGCCTCTGCCCGCTGGTGCGTCCATCTATCATAAAATTGTTTAGTGAGAATCTTTGATATATTCAATAGATGCATTCTATATCAAATATTCAAGTATGGACAATTACTGTAAGATAGATGGGAATTTAAGAAAACTGGTTTTTCGATTAAATTCGGCAAGGCACGAGTACTAGGAAATAAGTCTCGCTTTAGGTTAGGACAAGCGTAGCTTAGATTACCAAATAGAACACGTCAAGGTAATTTGACCCATTTGTCTTATAGACTTGTGTATTGACCATAGTAGCTTCACATGCTATAATAGCAGCAATCTTACGACCACAGTTTCTAGACCGTGAATGGATTTGACGAGAAGCCATTCTGAAAGATCATTAAGAATGTTCATGGAAATTGGGTAATATGAGCTATTCAACATGAAAACGACAATCGAGAATTTGGCATAATAGCAATGAGATGTTCCAGGTGTAATCGTTTGATTCGTAAATCAAAGCGATTACATTGACTTATCAAATTATGGGTCAATCAAACTTTATTGAAGACATGCGTACCTATAAGCAGATACTCATCCCGAGAGTTCCCAGGTAAGGTAAATAGGTCCATCGGTTGATTTGGATTTATACGAATACCTTGCCTAGACAGAACACCTCGAGATACAGGCATCACACTCTTCCAGCATTACATGTTTCAAGTTGTAAGACACAGACTTTGATGAATTTGAAAACCACGAATAACGATTCAAAGCTTATTTTGAAAACCATTTGACTTAGGCACGATGATAAGTGTAGATCCAACATGTCATTGAGAATAAGTTTAGGAATTATCGGAAAGAGTCAAGAGTTAAAGTTATGTTTAGGAAAACAACTATCTAAGTTTAAGCATATAACTTCTTAATCTTAGTCAATCTCTAACTAAGGCAATTTACTTTGTGCAACTATTGTGTGTGGCTATAGGCTAGATGCAATTCCTAACTCACTATAACCAATGGCTCTGATACCAATCTGTCACACCCTCAATTCCGGGTCTGGAATTTATCACGGAGGGGTGAACAAACAGGATCGAACACAGTAGTTACACATGAGATGCAGTATCTATATGATAAGTTTTAGATAAACATTTCATTAATATTCAGAGTAGCGGAAATAAAAGATAGATTGTTTTCTTGACAACACGTCTTAATCATATTTCAGATAATCAATAGGTATCTTGAGCTCTTATATGATCCTACGTGCATGTCCATAAGCTCCTAGTAGATATCTGAGAATACATGTAAATCAAGTGTCAACAAGGGTTGGTGAGTTCATAGGTAAGTAAAACATAATGATAAATCATCAATTATCATCCAGTAGGATTTACATCAAAAGTGTGAGTTTAATTTACTCACCGGTATATGAATAGCCTGTCGGAACCCTTTTTAATAAGGTGAACCCGCTATCCCACATACCCACTATGTACAAGCCAACAAATCCTTCACATAGGATTTGCCCATGTATCATAGTTTAATGTCCTTTTTATGTGTATATTATGTTATTTATAATAATTCCAAACCAGAGGGAGCAAATCCTCCTTTACATTTATCCTCATATAGGTTGTAAGTGGAACTATAATGGCAAACTTTATATAGTGCACATATGCCTTCCCACACCAGAACAGTCATCCCGAATGACAATAAGTGACAGGATCTCAGCCTCTCTCGTTGATCAATTAGATTATGTATGCAGCGGATTTAGCTCATTAATTAGCAATTAAAGCAAGAACATAAAAGATATTTCAAATTAAAGCATGAACATAGAGAGAAGAGTTTCTGCAAAACAATAAATGTTCTATTGGTTCGCACGTTTCGGCCATTAAAACAGTATGGTTACCCATCCTTTTATAGGCGGCAAAAGGATGGGCGTGATGTCCTTTTTCTGACTCACTGAATATTCAAATTACAACTGACAAAACATAAAACTACTGAAGATGTCAACAACTGACATCCTCTTACAAAAGTTCCTAAGTGCTGACAAAAGTAAACTACTGAAATCCTACAACGACTGAAGAACAAACTCTTCAGTCGTTTATAACTACTGATACTATAACAACTGAAGAACATGCTCTTCAGTTGTTGTACAACTACTGAAAGTAAATAAACTACTGAAAAGGAAAACCACCACAACAACTGAAGAAGACTTCTTCAGTTGTTGTGACAAACTCTGAGTCTTCAGTACTTGGTCTTCAGACTTGGCTTCAGATGATATAACAACTGATGACTTCAGTAGATATCATCAGTTGTTGTCTTCAGTCTTTGTCTTCAGACTTTGTGCTTCAGTAGAAGGTCTTCAGTTCTTTAGTTCTTCAGCTTTTGATTCTTCAGTACTTGTCTTCAGTACTTAAGTCTTCAGTACTTGTAAGATCAGTACTTCAGACTTCAGTGCTTGGTCTTCAGTACTTTGGAGTCTTCAGCTGATGTTCTTCAGTTCTTTGATCTTCACACTTTGTTCTTCAGACTTTGTCATAACAGCAGAAGGCTGGAGCTAAGATGCTCTCGAGTTTGACATTCAAGCAAGAGAACACAATAGCTGATGAGAGTCTTCAGATGTTCTCGAGTCTGACATTCAAGCAAGAGAACATTGTGACTGATGGGAGTCTTCAGCAGTTGTAGTAGTGGCATGTGGGACTTAGAGGTTTTCCTGATCTTGGCTCATTGGTTCTTTTGGTCCAATAAACTCCCCCTGAACCAATGCAGCCAAAACCTCTAATTATTGGATGTCCCACTTATTGATGGCATAAAGATTGGTCTATTTCCTTCTAGATCAGATTAGAAGTTGACCCAGATAAGCACTGGCCAGAGAGGTAGTCTCAAGTGTTTGTTTGGCTAAGTATGGATGGGAGCTCTGTCTTGGGGAATTGGACACAGAGCTGTTGCCCCATCCATGAGATCTACCTCCCACGTACAAGTCGGTAGGATTCTCGGTGTAGGCCTGAAGAAAGATCAATTGTTCTTCTTTGGACAGGTCTTCAGGCATACCATCAAATAATCCCTCCCGACCGTACAGCTCTGAGATGAACTTGACCTGTTTACCATTATTGAGCTCAATTGTTGTGATTTGCCTATAAGCAAACTCATCAGGATGTTTACCCTCCAACAACAGGTTGAGCTCATTTCTCTGGAAATTCTCAAGCTTCTTATAGACCAGACCCTTCCTAACTACCCTATTATCTAGCATTGAAAAGGGTGATTGGCCGGCTCTATAAGCTTTCTCGAATTCCTCTACTATTTCCCAGGGTGGTATTACAAGAGCCACAGAGATCTCTTCATCTACAATTCTCTTTAATTGGCTCTTGTACCTCACAGGCATGTCCTTCTTGACTATCCTGTGAGCCACCCTTGGGTCAGGCCAAGTTCTCACCTTATCCTTTTCATATTGAAAAGTTTGTTTCAAGGTGAATATCTCATAGCCTCTTTCTGCATGTTTATTATAGAGGTCGAAGCAGCATAACATTTGTCAATGCTTTTCAGCATTTCCTCATCATGTTTCTTTTGCTGCTCCTCCTCTTCTAACTTAACCCTCACAGTGTCCTGCTGTGAGGTGGGAGTGATGGTTTGTGGTTTAGCTTTGGGTAGAGGTATAACTGCTGAAAGTGGCAGACTATCCTCCTCATCCTCCTCATCTTCTTCTTCTTGCAGCCTCAACACCCTTCTCTTCTTCACCAAGGGTGGATCATTGGCTGCGGGTTTTGATGGTGAAGGGGTTGGTTTTGTGGGTTGTGGTTTGGTTGTTGGTGTGGGAATGTTGGCAGGCACTGCTAGTAGCCTAGAGATAAGTGCTGGTTTGGTTAGCTTTACTAGCAGTGTCCTGTTCCCAGCACCGGCTTCAGATAGGGCCTCAGCAACCAGTCCTTTGGTAAAATCACCAGCCGAACAGATCTTGGTGGTTATTGCCAAGAGTCTGTCCCTGGTCCATGCCTTAACATCAAGGACTGGTCTGCCCAGATACTTCGAAGTGAACCTACTCATAGCCTCAAGTTTTGTCTTTCTTCTTGGCTATGAGTAGTCCATCGGTATTCATCTCTTTCCTCTCCATGTTCCTGATCTCTTGATCTAGCAAAGCAGTATCCTTGTCAAAGCCTTGCCTGAACAGCTGTTCAATGACTTTGTTCATTGAACGGTTATGTTCAGCATCAGCCTCCTTGACAAGGGCTGCTAGATCAGGATCAGCCACCTTCTTTCCCTCTCCCTTATTCTTATCAGTGAAACTGAAATCCTTTTGGATTTTAGCCACTCCTATCTGCTCTACCTCCCTCACTTTCCTCTTCCCCTTCTCCCTCACCCTACTGGTCTCCTCAGCCAACTCCCTCTCTACCACCACCTCTTTCTCTGCCTCTTTCTCCTCCTCACCCCTCTTCCTCTTGTCTTGCACTGATGTCTCCCCCTTTTTGGGTGCATTGGTTGGGGTTTGACTATCAGCAAGAGCCTTAGATATGGCAACCTCCACCATGGGTTGTATGTATGTGGGAAGCCTCTCATCAAGGGTTTGGTTAACTATATCTTTAAGCATGGGTGTGATGAGAGGGAGGGATTTTTGGAGGATAGCATCCAGCTGCTCAGGGGGGTTCTGTCCCTGAGAGCTAGTGCCAGAAGCAGGGGCTGGTGGCTGAGTTTGTGGAAGTGGCTCAGTGTATGTGAGACCTTCAGGTGAAGGTGCCATCTGTGGGGTAGTGGTGGCAGATGGACTTCTATCCTGAGTCATCTGAGCAAGCAGCTCTTTGAGTCTGCTTATCTCATCCTTAAGGATAGTGTTTTGAGCAACTACATCAAAGAAGAAGCTCAGGTCATCATCAGCATAAGCTGAATCACCTGACCTCCTGACATTGTCAGGATGAACATGTCCTAAGTGTGGCTCAGTAATGACATGTGCCCCTTGTTCTTGGTACTGGGGACTTCTGGCCTCCGGATTGGATCCATCATCGGCCACTGCCTCTGGTGAGGTCTTAGAGATGTTACCAGCTTCACCCTGCTCAGATGTTGATGCAGGGGAAGTGGCAGCCTCACCAGATTGTTCTCTCTCCTTAGCCACACTGGGAGAGTGAACTGATTCTCTGTGCTGTGGGCTCTGATCAGCACTTGTGCCCACCCTCTCTTCGGTTGGAGTCTCCCCAGTTGTAATAGGTTTCTGGGGAGAGGGTGGAGTGCTCAGATCAGTCAGCACTCTGGCTATTACCAGTGTTGGGCTTAGTGGGGCAGTCTCCTCAGTATGTGGGCTAGAAGCAGTATGCACATGGGGAGGACTGTGCTCTTCAATGGCAGCCTCCTCAAGTGAGGAAGACCCCAGTAATGTGGTTGCCCCAAAATTGGTTGCATCAGGCTCCTGTTGAGAGGAAGCCTGTGCGGTTGTGGTGGGTGGAGTCGTGGTACCTGCTGGGAGAATCGAGCCAGCAGGCACATCCTGCCTTTGTGTGGCAGGGGCATCCTCAGGGGACTCATCTCCCTGAGTAGCCTTTGTGGGCTTCTTTTTGGCTTTTGGCTTGGTGGGGACTCTGGATTTGGAGGTGGAGGCTGTGGGTTCCAGCTGCGTGGGTTTTCGCAGCCGGCCAGCCTGTTTGAGTGTGGGGTCAGTGTTGTGCCTGGACTATACCTCAGCTTGAACAGCCATGGCAGGGACCCCAGTGCCAACTAGTCCCTCAGCCTGAAGCTGGTATTCGATCATGGCCATTATGAACCATGGATATAAGTTCCAACGGTTAGAAAAAGGTTTTGTGGCCATGTCCTTGAGTTCCAAAAATAAAAGATCAGTAAAATTTAAAGGTTGTTTCTCAAGGATAGAATACAATACCTGCTGCCACCTTGTGGACATCTGGTCCCACGAAGAGGTCTTGGGAGCCAGACATACATTCACCATGTGGAAGATCAAGCGTTGAGGATCAGGAAAGTGTTTCTTCAACAAGGTAGAGGCGGAGAGGTTACCCTGATAGTCATGAGATGTGAAGGAGAGATCAAGGGTACCTTTGGGGTAGGAAGTTGGGTGAGTGGCATCATCCAGCTCTAGGGTTTGGCGTAGAGCAGCTGGAGTGATAACCACGGGTTTGCCGTTGACGGAGGACCGGAGAGAGACCTCGGCATTCTGCTCTCCGGTTTGGACAGTGACATTGGTCCAAAACTCCGTCAAGGAGTCAGTGTATAGTGTGGGGTTCAAGAGAAAAGCCGTTTTGTATGGTGAGTCATACATAAGGTCGACGGCTTGGTGAAATTTGGGCCATAATGGCGATTTTGTAAGGTGGGCGACACAGTTGTGTCGAGGTTTCAGTTGCATGTTCGCCATTAATGGTGTATGGAATTTCAGAGGTTTGTAAGGATTAGGTCAAGTGAGGAGTAAATGCTCTGAAGGTGGGGTATTTATAGGGTAGGGCAAAGGTTGAAAGAAAACTACTGAAGGTTTTGGTGTTAGTGATCAGTTGTTGTAACAGCTGATGACGTGGTTTTAACCTTCAGTGGTTGTAACATCTGAGGACTTGGTGTTAGCCTTCAGTAGTTGAAACTACTGAGACCTTGGTTTTGTCCTTCAGATGTTGTGAACGTCTGAAGAGTTACTGTCAGTCTTCAGTAGTTATAAACTACTGATGCCCTAGTATTCTTCTTCAGACGTTGTAACAACTGAAGACTTGGTTTTAGCCTTCAGTAGTTGTGAACTACTGAGATCAGTAGTTGTGAACTACTGAAGACATGGTATTGCTTCAGTTGTTGTAAACAACTGAGGACTTGGTGTTAGCCTTCAGTAGTTGTGAACTACTGATGTCAGTAGTTGTGAACTACAGAAGACATGGTTTTGTCCTTCAGTTGTTTGTGTATGAAACATCAGCTGTCGTTATCAGCTGATGAGAAATTACTCATCAGCTGTTTCCGTCAAATCAGTTGTTTCATACTAGCCTCCACATTTACTCATCAGCTCTTTGGCTGACTTTCAGATGTTTCATTGACCCTTCAGCTCTTGGGAATATGCCTTCAGCTCTTGGGATCAGATGTTCACAAGTGCTGATGAAATTCTTCAGAGCTGGTGAACAAATTTTGTCTTCAGTATTTGTGTAAGATTACACATTAGTACTTGTGAGCAAAATTTGTTCTTCAGTACTTATTTATTGAAAATCATACATCAGTAGTTGTAATCCACTTCACTACATCAGTGTTTTTTCAATAAATAATGTACATCAGTACTTTGAGTCAGTTTAGTCTTCAGTAGTTGTAAAAGAGCTGAAGACTAAATTACTCATCAGTACTTATATTTGACCTTTGCTCTTCAGTAGTTGTGAACTAAGAGTACCAGCATAGGTCAAATCATTCAAGCTGCAGCATACCAAGCCTTAGTACCAAATTTTGGAATGTGGCACTATCTAAAGGCTTAGTAAAAATGTCTGCAAGCTCATCAGCACTAGGCACAAACTTAGGATCAATCAGACCTTTCTCATAGCAATCCCTGATAAAATGATGTCTGATCTCAATATGCTTGGTCCTAGAGTGCTGGACTGGATTCTTAACAATACAAAGAGCTGAAGCACTATCCATTAATAATGGAGTCTTAGTCTCAGTAATGCCATAATCCAGAAGTTGGTTCTGAAGCCAGAGTATTTGAGAGGTACAACTTGCAGCAGCAATATACTCAGCTTCAGCAGTGGATGTAGCAATTGATGTTTGTTTCTTACTCTGCCAAGAAACTAAACAATTGCCTAGGAATTGGCAACCACCAGAAGTGGATTTTCTGGTGACTTTGCATCCTGCATAGTCACTATCAGAGAAAGCAACTAATTTGCATGAATGCCCAGCTGAATACCAAAGTCCTAGTGATTGGGTACCTTGCAGATATCTAAAGATCCTTTTGACTGCAATCAAATGGGATTCTTTAGGTGCAGCCTGAAATCTAGCACAAGCACATGTTGAAAACATGATGTCTGGTCTAGAAGCTGTAAGGTACATCAAGGACCCAATCATACATCTGTAAAGGGTTTCATCAACCGCTTTACCTTTCTGATCAACATCTAGTTGTGTGATGCTGCTCATGGGAGTAGAACAGGGCTTACAGGATTGTAAATCAAACTTATTCAGCAACTCTTTGGTATACTTGGACTGATGGATGAAGATTCCATCATCCAGTTGTTTGATTTGCAAGCCCAGAAAGTACTGTAATTCTTCCATAGCACTCATTTCAAATCTCAGCTTCATAAGCTTTGTAAATTCATCACACAACTTTGGATCAGAGGATGCAAAGATGATATCATCAACATAAATCTGAACAAGGAGCTTATGTTGTCCCACAGTCTTGATGAATAAGGTTTTATCAATGGTGCCTCTAGTGAACTTGTTCTCTAGAAGAAAGGTTGAGAGTGTCTCATACCAGGCTCTAGGTGCTTGCTTCAGCCCATAAAGAGCCTTATCAAGCTTGTACACCCAATCAGGATGTTTATTGTCCTCAAAGCCTGGTGGTTGACACACATAAACCTCTGCTTTGATTTTTCCATATAGGAAGGCACTTTTGACATCCATTTGATAAACCTTGAGACTGTGAAAGGCAGCATAAGCTAAGAACAGTCTAATTGCTTCTAGTCTGGCCACAGGTGCAAAGGTCTCATCATAATCGATTCCTTCCTCCTGTGCAAACCCTTGAACAACCAGTCTGGCCTTGTTCTTGACAATTTGGCCCTTCTCATCAGTTTTGTTCCTGAATACCCAATTGGTGCCTATAGCACACTTACCTTTGGGTAATGGAACAAGCTCCCACACTTGCTGTTTCTTGAATTGAACTAGCTCAAGCTGCATAGCTTCCACCCATCCATTGTCTCTTAAAGCAATATGATAGTTCTTTGGTTCTTGCTGACTGATGAAGAGAGCATAGAAGCAGAAGTTGGACAATTGATTCCTGGTTGAAACTCCAGCATGAATATCACCAATGATTTGTGAAGTGGGGTGATTCTTGAGCTCTTGATAAACTATGATATCTGTGCAAGTGTTTGTAGACCCATCAGCAGCAACAGATGGTGATGGAGATTCCTGAAACCATGTAGAGGATGGCAGCTCAAATGAAGTAGAGCAAGCAGAAATCTCATCAGCATTTGTAGTGGATGGAGCTGCTGAGGCTACAGGAGCATCAGGTTCAGTGGAATTAGGCAGGTTGTCACTGAACTTGAAGAGGTGAGTACTGACTTCATCATCTTCAGTACCACCAGGTGGAGATCTGTTGACAGGCTCAACAGATGGAGGTTGATAAGGAACATATTGCAGTATGTCCAGATCAAACAGCTCCACAGGGTTTTGTGGAATCTTGTCCTTTGGAGATTCATTGAACTTAACATGCAAAGTTTCTTCAACCCCTTTGGTTCTACAGTTGAAGACTCTGTATGCTTTGCAAGTTGATGAATAACCAACAAAGTACCCTGCATCCACCTTACTAGCAAACTTATGGAGTGGGTTGCTAGTGTTGAGAATGAAACAAGGACACCCAAAGGCTCTAAAGAATGAAATAAGAGGGGCCAAATGATGAAGAACTTCATAGGGAGTCTTCATCAACCTCTTATTTACTAAGGCTCTATTCTGTACATAGCAAGCTGTATTGACAGCTTCAGCCCAAAAGGTCAGTGGCAGCCCTGAGTCTGCAACATTGACCTTGCTGCTTCAATGAGGGTCCTGTTCTTTCTCTCCACCACTCCATTCTGTTCAGGAGTTCTTGGAATGCTAAACTGCCTTCTAATTCCCTTGGACAGGTAGAAGTCATCAAGTGTGTGGTTTCTAAATTCTGTTCCATTGTCACTCCTCACACACTTGACCTGTAGGGAATACTGCTTTTCTACTTGTAACACAAAGTTCAATATTGTCTTTGCTGCTTCATCCTTGGAGTGCAAGAAGAAAGTCCATACAAACCTGGAGTAATCATCCACAATTACCAGGCAGTATTTCTTCTTTGCCATGCTCATTACTCTGACAGGACCAAAGAGATCCATGTGCAGAAGTTGTAAGCAGGCAGTGGACTTTGGTTCTTCTATTGAAGGGAATGAAACTTTGTGTTGTTTTCCTTTCAAGCAAGCAGTGCAGTCATCTTCACACTTGAACTCCTTCAGAGGCAATCCTCTTACTAAACCATGGCTTATAAGCTGATTCATGTTCTTGAAATTAACATGACCTAACCTTCTATGCCATAGTGTAGACTCTTGAGGAGATGCCTTGGAGAATAGGCAAGGATGGCCTTTTAGATCCATCTTTTTGGAAAGATCTAAGGCATACACTCTTCCTGTCCTGTTGGCCTTCAGGAGAGTGTGTTCATCCAATGCCTTGTCAATCAAACTCAGAACTTTGGATGACAGAATCCTACAGTTCTGGCTTGTGAAAAGGGCAACATGGCCTTTGTCACACATTTGACTGACACTCAAGAGGTTGTACTTGAGATTCTCCACATGGTTAACATCATCAAACCTTATTTCCCCGTTGGAAACAAAGCCTTTTCCGACGATGTAACCCTTTGCATCATTGCCAAAAGAAACAAATCCCTTCTTTCCTTGAGAGTAGTCATTAAGAAGGGAGCTGCTTCCAGTCATATGCATGGATCCTCCACTGTCTACATACCAGATGCTTCTATGGCATGTTGAAGAACCCTGCAAACACAACCATGTGTTAGTTAGTCTTGGAGACCCAAACCTGCTTGGCTTTGGGTCTGTTCTCAGCTACAGGTGTAGCACTAACAGGTGTGTTGTGAGTGACAGCTTGAGGTGAAGAAGATGGTACAGAAGAGGAACCCTTTGGCTTGGACTTCCTTTTCTGTGGTTTCAACACAGGAGCATCTAAGTGGTTGACTCTTCCCACTAGCTGCTGAACCATCATCACCAATTGTGTCTGATTCTGTGATAGGGCTTTCAGCTCTTCAGACACATTGGAGTTTGCTGATGATGAGTTCCTATGTTGTACCATCTTTTTCTGAGCAACCTCAGCTGTTGCCTGAGTTATCCCTACCTTCTTTTTAGATTTAGCTTTGGGCTTAGGGATTTCAGGTTTGGATGTTGCTAATACAAACTTGGTTTCAAACTCATTTTTCATTTTATTGATGCTCTCAGTGATTTGCTCCTTCTGTTTGAGTTTGGAACCCCTTTTGTACCAGCAATCATCAGTAAGATGATTGAATAAGCCACATATCTCACATGGCCTTTTCTTCATCTTATGCTGATCATCAGCTGAAGAGGATTTAACTGCTGAAGTCTTGTTCTTCAGCTGTTTGTCATCAGTACTAGCAGTTTTCTTCCTAGTGCCTGCTTTCCTGGTATCCTCTTTAGCTGTCTTCAAACCTTTCCTACTGTTAGTTTTCTTCTCTTTAGTGCTAACAGTATTTGAGGTATGAACTTCAGGTGTTGTCACTTGCTCTCCAGTACCTTCAGTACTTCTAGTGACAACTCCTGAGTTGATCAGCCTTTTGGTCATGTGACAGTCTATCTCTGATGATGCTGATTCAGAGGATAGTAAGTCACATGATGAGAAGGATTGGTTACTGCTCTCCCCATCAGATTCAACTTCTGCTCTTGAAATGAAGTCTGTGGGTGGAGCAGTGTGATTGTAACCAATGCCAAACTTCACATTGGAAGCAGTTTGCTTGCTAAGAAGCATTTCAAAACCCTTGCATGATTGCACCCATCGATCACACTCAACTTGGGTGGTTGCAAGAGTTTCCTTGAGATCTTTGTACTTCTCAAGAAGTACATCTTCCCTAGCTTTAGCATCTTTGATTTGGCAGTTAAGCTTGTAAATCTCATCATTTTTATCTTTTAGAACAACCTCAAAATCAGCTTTTCTTTTGGAAATAGTGTGCTCAAGCTCAAGATTTTTATTTATTAAAGCTACATTTGCTTCTCTAATAGAAGCAAATGCTGCTATGCATGACTCTGAACAAAGCTTGGCTTTTGCCTCAGTGGATACCTGAGATGAGGCATTAGATGATGACCCTTCAGCAGAATCAAGGGCCATCAGAGCAAGATTTCCAAAAGGTTGATCACCACCATGTTGACCAGCACCTTGGAGTAGTGGTTCCTGACCAGATAGCTCTTCTGGTAGACTACTCCAGTCAACAGCAGTTGGGGTGAAAAAGCTTTGTTGTTGAGGTTGTGTGTGATGATGAGATTGGGAAGAATGAGGCTCTAGAAGAGCATGAGGTGGTTGAGCCGAGGGTGCTTGAGGTTGACCAGGCTGAGGCATGTAGTAACAGGGGTAAGAATAAGGCATATGACCCTGTGGCACAAAATAAGCAGGTGGTGCTTGTGCTTGAGATGGATGGGGAGAACTGTAGGAAGGTTGCCCTTTGTGCTGTGAGCTATTGCTGGGAAAAGTCACAAAGGGTGCAGATGAGTTAGATCTAGATGATCTACACTCTCTTGCAAAGTGTCCAAGCCTTTGGCACTTGTGACACCTCAACTTGCTCTTGTCAAAACCAACTTTGGTTTTGCCAGAGAGTCCTGGGAATTTCCTACCAGTTCTTTTGTAGAACTTCTGAGATCGGATATTTATCATTGCCATTTGGTTCAAAATATCCATCTCTTCCAGATCATCATCTGGAATGCCCTTCAAATCCTCCATCAGAAAACACAAGTTGTCACCACCTCCTCCTGAACTACCGACACCAACAAAAGCTTGTTCTGAGTTTGTAGAGAAATCAATATGCTCATCATAAGAACTTTCTGATGAAGCATATTCTGACTCATGACTTATCAAGGCAGCATTACCTTGGACAAAGTCATCAGCAAGTTTGCCAGAAGATGACAACTTCCTCTTTTGCTCTACCTCTCTCTCAAAAGTGAGTAGTTTCCCATGAAGTTGGGTGAGAGATAGAGTGTCAAGGTCAGCACTAGAGCGTAGGACAATGGTATATGTGTCCCATCTCTCAGGCAATGACCTGAGGAACCTGTTGTTCATCTGGCTTTTGGAGTACTCTTGTTTAACCATCTTCAGCTCAGAGATTAAACAAGAGAACCGCTCAAACTGCTGGGTCAGAGTCTCACCCTTTCTATATGAGAAAGTTTCATATTGTTGGGCAAGGATTTCCCTATTGTTTGCTAAGACCGAATCAGTTCCTCCAAATTGTTCCTTTAGAGCAACCCATAGGTCATGAGCAGACTCATGATGCAAAAGCCCTGAATATATCTCGTTTGGAATGGCCATGGCTAAAATTCCATGGGCTCTGGCATCAATTTCGAACAGCTTTAGATCTTCGTCCGAATATTGTTCAGGTTTCTTGGCAACCTGTTCATTAGACTCCGGGACGCTCACCATAGGCTTGTATGGCCCATGCACCACTGACTTCCAACAACCAGCACTGTTGACAGCCAAGTGGTGTAGCATACGTCTTTGCCATATGTTATACTCGTTCCTAACCAGCATCGGAGGCTTGGTTGCGGAACCAGTATTGTGAGGATCATTGGTTGGTGTTGTCATCTCAAGTTTTGGTCAAAAACAAGTTTAAACACGACAAACGTAACTCAAAACCACCAAAAGATCTCAAGATTTTGGCCGGAAACAGCAGAAACTTACTCTCTATGACTAACTCTTGCAAATTGCTAATTCGATCAAACTGAGAGATCAAAAGAGCAGTTTCAAATGATCAATGATGAAATCGATCAATGATTAACCTGCTCTGATACCATTTGACAGGATCTCAGCCTCTCTCGTTGATCAATTAGATTATGTATGCAGCGGATTTAGCTCATTAATTAGCAATTAAAGCAAGAACATAAAAGATATTTCAAATTAAAGCATGAACATAGAGAGAAGAGTTTCTGCAAAACAATAAATGTTCTATTGGTTCGCACGTTTCGGCCATTAAAACAGTATGGTTACCCATCCTTTTATAGGCGGCAAAAGGATGGGCGTGATGTCCTTTTTCTGACATCACTGAATATTCAAATTACAACTGACAAAACATAAAACTACTGAAGATGTCAACAACTGACATCCTCTTACAAAAGTTCCTAAGTGCTGACAAAAGTAAACTACTGAAATCCTACAACGACTGAAGAACAAACTCTTCAGTCGTTTGTAACTACTGATACTATAACAACTGAAGAACATGCTCTTCAGTTGTTGTACAACTACTGAAAGTAAATAAACTACTGAAAAGGAAAAACCACCACAACAACTGAAGAAGACTTCTTCAGTTGTTGTGACAAACTCTGAGTCTTCAGTACTTGGTCTTCAGACTTGGCTTTAGATGATATAACAACTGATGACTTCAGTAGATATCATCAGTTGTTGTCTTCAGTCTTTGTCTTCAGACTTTGTGCTTCAGTAGAAGGTCTTCAGTTCTTTAGTTCTTCAGCTTTTGATTCTTCAGTACTTGTCTTCAGTACTTAAAGTCTTCAGTACTTGTAAGATCAGTACTTCAGACTTCAGTGCTTGGTCTTCAGTACTTTGGAGTCTTCAGCTGATGTTCTTCAGTTCTTTGATCTTCACACTTTGTTCTTCAGACTTTGTCATAACAGCAGAAGGCTGGAGCTAAGATGCTCTCGAGTTTGACATTCAAGCAAGAGAACACAATAGCTGATGAGAGTCTTCAGATGTTCTCGAGTCTGACATTCAAGCAAGAGAACATTGTGACTGATGGGAGTCTTCAGCAGTTGTAGTAGTGGCATGTGGGACTTAGAGGTTTTCCTGATCTTGGCTCATTGGTTCTTTTGGTCCAACAATAAGATCTTTGTGCATCTTGGTAAGGATCACATGTCCAAACCTTTTGTGGGGGTAAGTCACTCCCTGATAGTACTATCCAAAAGATTCCTGCTTGTTTATAGTCCAGTATACAGAGAAGGATTTTCATAGTAATCATATGTAATCATAAATGTGATTCAATTATTATTTAACATAATACACAAAATAATTTGTAATTACAACATGTATTCCAGCCCCAAAACATTTAATGATTAAAAAGGGGAACAGTTAAGTATGAACTCACCTCAGTCCTTGTGTGGTGTTGACAAGCTATTAAATTCCTCCTAAGGAATTATAATTCACATAAGCAAACAAATACAAATCCATAACCTAAATAAATTAGATCTTGAACCTGGCATTCAATTGATCTAAGGTTTGGTTTTCGGGGATTTGTTATAAACATATAACTAATCATTTAATTATCTTTGTTAATTCTTTAATAATTAAAGATTTATATTTCATAAAATTTGATTAGTTTAATAATGATTTTAACATATCATTATATTCTAAATAAATTGTAAACATTATTTAACTATGTAAGTTTATATTTAATTTTGTAAGATTTTATAAATATTTAAATTTATAAAATCTAATTTGTATTTATCTTATCAAGATAATTCATAATTAATATTATAACTTTCATTAATAATTTGATGATTTAAATTATTATTTAAAATCTATTTTATAAAAATAACAATTTATAACATTTGTAATAATTTTTATAAATAAATAACTAATAAGATTTTTAATGAAATAATTTTCCAGAATATAATTAAATAACTTATAAAATTAACAAAGTTTATAAAAATTATTTTATAATTTTTAATAATTTTTAATAAATTTTCTATATTTTAAAAGACCAAAAAGGCTTTCAAAAAAATAAATGTTGGTGGCCGGGTTCGAACCCGTGGCCACAAACACATACTCCCACACCCAAACCAGTAAACCAAGTCATCCAGCCGCGGTTTATGCTTGGTTTCAATTAGTTTTAACCCATGTTAATCCATTTCCCCAAAATTCATATAACCCTAATTCGAATTCGATTAAATTGAACCTAAATCCGAATCTGTTATCAGTTGGATTGATGGGGCTTTGGATCCCCATGTAATAACGAGTTTATTGGTATGTTCAATTACCTGAATTGATTCGAGATGATGCTCAGATTACTCGAAGAACAAGCCGCGACAGGGGGAATTGGTTCGAGGTGCTAGAGAGGATAATAATCTAATTAAACTCGTGTGAAGCTTCTGAGAATGATCACTACCAAAAGCCCCTTATCAATTGAGACTCAATATGTCGAATTGATAATGTTCCAGTCGGTTGCAGGTCGCGGTATAGGAGAGGATCAGATTGATTGTTTTCGAGTGTTTTAGATGAAATTGAATGTACAATCAGTTTAGGAATGATTATATAACTGTTTTTGTTCGATTAATTTAAATAAAATCGAGTGGTAGTGCGATTTAAAGACTGTAAAGTGGCCGAAAGTTTGCACGTGGGTTCAGATCGATCGCACTCTGTTTGTTTTCAAATTAATGTGGGGTTTTGGTTCGAATCGTCCACATGGGAGTGTCGGGAACATTTGATTTAGTCAAAACCGGGTATTTTTGATGTTTAGAAGTCGCCGGATCGTCTCCGGTGGCCGGCCAGAGGAAGGTGATCGGCGGTGGGGGTGATGGGTTTCAGAAATTACTGAAATGGTCCCTCATCTTTCCAATCTTATTATTTCATGTGTAAAGCTTTTTAAACAAGTTTTAAAATGACACAAACACCCCTGAACTTTATTGTTATGTATTATTATTATTATTATCATTATTATTATTTTTAACAATATTATTATTATTATTGTTATTATTATTTTTTATTAACAATATTATTATTATCATTATTTTTATTAAATTAATAAATAATAATAATAAAATATAAAAATCACATAAATGTTATATGAATTAAATCACAAATTTTTCGGGTTGTCACAGGTCCGGTTATCGGTCCGACCGCCGGTTCGACCGGTCTGACCCCCGGTTCACTGTTAAACCAGTTTTAAGCACCGAACCGGACCTGATTGGAGTCCGGTTCCCGGTCGAACCGGTCGGACCGGCCGGTCCGGTCCGGTTTTCAAAACATTGGTAATGATCCTAACCCTATATATATATGTATATATATAGGGTAAGGTTCCTTTATTAACCCTTGTTTATTGCGATAACCCGTTAACCCTAATGTAGCGAACACTTAAACCGCTGTAACTAACATTTACATCGCGTTACACCACTGATGTAATGATTTTCCCTCCATTTTAAAAAACTCCACCATTTTTTATAACGTTTTTAACTTTTTTGTATGATGTTATTTTTTAAACAAATTACACCATTAAATAGATCGTTTTAATATCTTTAATTTGAGTATAGTCTTGCTATATTTTTTCAAAAAAAATTTTAACGTTCGTTTTGGACCACTAGTTTTACCACCGTAACTCTAAGTTACAATGGTGACGTGGCTTGCTGTGGACCACTAGTTGGGTTAATGGGTTATAGCAATAAACAAGGGTTAACATTTGATCTCTACCCTATATATATATATGTATATGTATATATATGTATATATATGTATATGTATATATATATATAGAGAGAGAGAGAGAGAAAGAGAGAGAGAGTTGTGAGGGGAGGGTGGGGTGGGGTGGTGTGGGGTGGTGTGGGGTGGTGTGGGGTGATAACTTAATTAATATTATTTTTATTTAAGGGTACAAAAAGACCATTATGTCCTCACATGAGGGGCAAATGATCTCATTAACGGACAAATTTAACATTCATTAGAAAAAATGGCGAAACGTACAAGTTTTTTAGATGTAAAGGATGTTACTGTAATTCCTTAGTTTAAGGTCGAACCTGAAATTTATTACAAACTAAATGACGAAAAGTATAATTTACTCTTAGATCAAATATACCATACCTCCTTGATAAAAGTGTACTAAAAAGAAATACGCTCTTAACAGATTTTGTTTCTTTTGAGTAAAAGAACAAACAACCGAGTTAAGGCCGAATACCCTAACAATGAAATTGGACGATGTTGAGATTCTATCTTGTAAAAGTCTTCAAGTGAAGCATGTTATATTAGAGGAAACCTATTTTATCTACTTAAAATCTTGAACCACACTAACCACATGTGAAGTAGTATTCATATATTTTTTGGCAGCTTGGAGCTTCCATTTTCTCCACCTAGAACTAAAGCATTTAAGCCATTAAGCATTCTATCTTGTAGCAACAACCTGTCAGCAATGAGACATTTTTTTATTGTCCCTCATGGTATGTGAAGTGCATTAATGTCTATGTGAACGTTGTGAAGTTCAAGGACATCACGTCTATTAGCCATTAGGAGACTAAGTATGTTTTATAAAAGAGGGTTCAAAAGTTACACCTACCTATTATGCAACACTCAACCATTGAATTGCAACTAAGAACTTGTATGTATGGATTGATCTACATTCATACATGGGATTGGTGGAAAGAAAATATTAATAACGAGTTTTAACAAAATAGGAAAATAAGTTTTTTCTAACTTTGAACATAAATAAATATAACTATTGTTGTTATATATAGTTTATTATGAATGTGTTGATACGTTACAGGATCATGACAAACCAAACCACGTCCATTCGGAGTTAAAATAATGTGAATGTTTAAAATAAACAAAGCTGTCAAAACTCATTAGATATATTTAATGGGTGATACTTTGTCCTATGTAGGAGGAGCGACAAAACTTAAAATGGTATGTAAGAAGAAGCATTCCTTAATAAAAAAATTCCTTTAGTAAGACACACAAGTGGGGACCACAAGGGTGCGAAGCACCTTTACTCGCACATGTGCACTCGCGACGTGGGCGATAGGCATAATGTGGCGCACTTTGCACTTCATGTACTCATATATCCTTGAGCCGCTTGAGAGTTGCAGAGGATTTGGCCCTTAGATGATCCTCTAGTGCGAGGTTAATAGATTATCTTATGATATTTTGGGATATTCTTATGCGACCCGAGCAATGGATCTTTCCTCTGATTGTCCTTCGCTTATGGGTTCCTATGATCAATGTTGCCCATCAGACCATGACAAGTTTCTCTTCTGCAATGACATCAAAGGTCTATACCACTAGTTGAGTTGGCAGCTTAGTTTTATGAATTGAACCAGAATATTTAAATTCTTTTTTCCAATCATTAAACCAATTAAATTCACTTTGAAGACATGAAAGCAATTTAAATTTTCTTTTTAACTAAGAGGATAATTTTTGACTCATGCTTCAATACAATTACAAGGGTGAGCAGTTGTTAGCAACAAACAAACAGAACAAAAGAAAAACTCTCTTTACTTTCTCTTTCATTCTTGATATCACCTCTTTCATTCTTGATATCCTCTCTTTCATTTTTGATATCCTGGAATATTTTTATGAGGTATAATTTGGGTTTTCTTGTCTACCCTGAAAACCCAAATTATACCTCATAAAAATCTCTCTCTCTCTCTCTCTTCCAACGTTCAACAAAGCTTCACCGGCGACCTCCGCCGACACACACCTCGCCAGCGACCTCCACCGGCGACCACACCGACCGCGGACCAAACCCCAACGACCGCGGACCACATCGACCGGCGACCGTCTCTCTCGCCCAGGTAAGTAACCCACCCCAAAGACCCACCGCCCTCACCGCCGACCTCCTCACCGCCAGAAGCTTCATCTCCGGCCAACCACAAGTTCCACTCACCACCGCCTAGCCCCACCTTCGCCTAGCCCCACCTTCGTCTAGCCACACCTAGCCCCACCTTCGCCGGAAGCTCCATCTACGCCTAGCCCCACCTTCGCCTACCCCCACCTTCGCCTAGTCACCACCGCCTAGCCCCACCTTCGCCTACCCGACATCTACCCACAGCCGACCACCCATTCAACGCCTACCCGAACACCCCAGCTAGCATCCACCAACCTCACACTGCCCCACCGCCCTACCCGCACCAGCCACCCCCCATCCCACCGCACCCACCTACCACAACCATCACAGCCACCAGCAACGCCCAATCCATCGCCCCTCCCCACAGCAGCAGCCTTCACAAACTGGTCATCGGGGCCTAATCGAAGAACTTTAACCTGGGTGTACTTTTGGTGAGATCTTTTCATCTCGGTTTCCCATATTTGCTTTTACTCTTGTTTATTTTATCTTCTCGTTTAGACTGCTTGGCTGGGTTAGGGGTACCAGCATCTGCTTTTAACAGGGAGAGTCATCCCCTATTTCTGTGTGAATTCTGCTTGCTAGTGATTTGTTGTTTTTCTGTGTTGTCCGTGTTTTTTTATTTCGTGGTGGTTTTAGTAGACTCTGTCTGGTATAATAGATAGTAGGAGCCATTATGCTGCCCCGAGATCATGTTCGGTGAGGAGAGGTGCGAGGACAGGGAATAAGGTTTCTAGATTAAGAGTGGCATCGTGGAATGTAGGAACCTTAACTAGTAAGTTACTAGAGTTAATTGATGTGCTGAAGAAACGTAGGGTCCACATAGCATGCTTCTTGAATTTGCAGTAGCGCATGACTTAGGCATCGTAAATTCGTTCTTTAAGAAAAGAGACTCGCATCTAATCACGTTTAGCAGCGGCGGGAGACACACGCAGATAGATTATTTATTGATGAGGAGAGAAGATCATGGCTCGTGGAAAGACTGTAAAGCAATCCCGGGAGAGACGGTTGTGACGCAACACCATATGTTGGTGGCGGATATACGCGTCAAGAGGCCAATTGCCCAACGGAACAGGA
>CM044005.1:42286156-42496156 GCA_024085815.1 Flaveria linearis | reverse complement strand
GAGACACATAAAAGTCAGCGTTGCTGAGTGAGTTCTAATTTTATAATAAAACATACTTTTCTTTCGTAAAACTGTTCATTACTTTCATGCGATCATACATCATACGTACACATAGATAATATTATTATTATCTTCATCATTCGTTCATCTTTACATTCGTTCTTACGAGTCTGTTGCGACAACAGGGCCGCTCACCTCAATATCGATCTCTCACGATCGTATGCTAGCCGAGTCTGTTGCAACAACATGGTTGCTCACCTCAGTGGCAATCTCACGATTGCATGCTAACCGAGTCTGTTGCAACACAAAGTCGCTCACCTCAATATCTGCTTGCAAGCCTTTTCTTTGTTCATTCATTATTCATTAATGCATGCATTCATCATGTTCCTCTTTTCATTATCTTTCACTTTACGTTACATAATACTTTCGATTCATTTCATTAATGCAACACATAACGCCACGAAAAGATAAACACGTATCGAAATAAGAAACATCGACATTTACCAGTCATCACCATCTATCATGGCAACAACATACTTAACATAACATACATCATGCATAAACATGCAACCTCAACATCATGCCTAACATAACCTCTAAGGCCTCAACAGTCATCTACATGCACTTACAGGAACTTCCACGTCAAAACTTACATCTGCACTTTCCCCCGAAAGACAGATATCAAACTATGTATCTCCTCGGGTACAACAGCCCTGTTCGGGCGATTGGACACCCTTCAGTCGCATGGCCTCCATGCGACTAACATCATGCGACTAGACTAATGCGGATGAAGTCCCATGCGACTGCACCTCCAATCGTGCGAATGAACCCTCACTCGTGCGATTGGATACTAAGCAAATGGACCTATGCGAATGGACCTTATGCGAATGAGCACCTATGCGACTGAGCCTCAATCGCATGACTCCCCATGCGACTGAACCCCCAGTCGTACGACTGGACCTCAGTCGTGCGACTGAACTCCAATCGCCCCTCAGTCGGCCATATAGCCTCCAGTCGGTCGCCCAGCCCTAGCTGTGCAGAATCCTTTTCATCCCGAACCTAATTTGCCATTTTCGACCTCCAAACTCATCCAAACCCATTCTAAGCTCAAATAAATCATCCTAAACCTTAGGGATGCATACTACAACACCATTCAAACACACACAATCCCGAAATCATACTCCAAACACATCACACACAAACACATTCAAATGGGTCAAACACACACACATACAAAAACAGGTTTTCTATGTGTTCCAGCCCAAAATCAGTTGAAAATGGTTAAAAGAGGGGTCCTAGAACTCACACAAACAAGAATAAGTTGAAGAGCTTCGTTTGGACTAGCTACACAACGAATTTTGAGCACGAATCGACCCGAACCAACCCTTTCTTCCTCTTTTCTTCCTTTCTCTCTTCTCCTCTCTTGTTTGGGCTTAATTTTGTGGGTGTGGGGAGAGGGTAAGGGCTACCCTCTCCTTTAAATACCCCCACTCACACGACTTTCTTTCTTTGGCGAGTTTGCTCCCTCGACTTTGGACTTTATTTCTTTTCTTCCTTCGTCGTCTTCAAAATAGATAAATAACCGGGTGTTACAAGTCCACCCCCTTATATAGGTTTCATCCCCGAAACCTGTTATTCCTCAAACAAGCGTGGGTAATGCTGTCTTATTTCCTCTTCAGTCTCCCATGTTGACTCGGACCCCTTCCTGTGCTTCCACTATACACGCACAAGAGGAACCACTTTATTTCTCAGCCTCTTCTCTTTCTATCGATGATCGCCACTGGTTGCTCTACGTAATTGAGCGTTCGTCTACTTCGATATCCTCCAGTGGAATAATCATATCCTCATCCGCCAAACACTTCCTTAGATGAGATACATGGAATGTCGGATGAATTCCACTTAACTCATTTGGTAACTCCAGTCTATAGGCCACCTCTCCTACTCGAGCAATGATTCGGAAAGGGCCTATATACCTCGGGCTCAACTTGCCTTGCTTTCTGAACCGAATGATACCCTTCCATGGTGAGACCTTCAACATAACCCGGTCACCCACCTAGAACTTAATCGGTCTGCGTCGTTTATCAGCATACGACTTCTGTCTGTCTTTGTCTGCCTTCATGAAGGCCTTGATCATTTCAAGCTTTTCAATCGTAGCCTCGATCACCTCGACGCTCCCTAACTCTTTATGAACAATATCACCCCAACATACGGGTGTCCTGCATCTCCTACCGTATAGCATCTCATAAGGTGGCATGCTAATACTGGCATGATAGCTGTTGTTGTATGAGAATTCATCTAACGGTAAGTGGTCATCCCAACTTCCCCCAAAATCAATCACACATGCCCGAAGCATGTCCTCCAATGTCTGAATGGTCCTTTCTGACTAACCATCAGTTTGGGGATGATAAGTTGTGCTAATGTGTAACCTCGTCCCCATCGCGTCATGGAATTTCTTCCAGAATTTGGATGTAAACCGGGTGTCACGATCAGACACAATAGACACCGGCACACCGTGACGAGTCACAATCTCCTTAATGAAAAGATCCGCCAACCTCTCGGATGAAAATGTCTCGCGCATCGGTAGGAAGTGAGCACTCTTCGTCAAGCGGTCAACAATCACCCATATAGCATCATACCCTTTCGGAGTACGTAGCATCTTCGTAATGAAATCCATGGTGATGTGCTCCCACTTCCATTCTAGTATATCCAAAGGTTGGATCTTCCCAAACGGCTTTTGATGCTTGGCCTTCACTTGCAGACAAGTAAGGCACTTACTCACATACTCCACCACATCACGCTTCATACCCGACCACCAATAATCTTTCTTCATGTCTTGATACATCTTTGTAGCATCGGGATGAATAGAGTATCAAGTCTTGTTAGCCTCATCCATAATCTTCACCCGTAGATCCCCAAAACGAGGAATCCATATCCGCCCTAATCGGGTTTTAATACCGAGTGTGTTTTCACCCAATTCCGTAACCAGACCTCTCATCCTTTCGGAGTTAAGATAATCGTCTTTCAAAGCCTAATCTTGAAACTCCTTGACCTGCTTCGTCACATCAGAGGTCATGATCAGCTGGTACGCCTTCACCCGAATCGGCTCGGGCCTTTCCGTTCGGCTAAGGGCATCCGCCACCACGTTGGCTTTGCCCGGATGATAATGGATTTCGCAATCATAATCATTTATGGGCTCCAACCATCGCCTCTGCCTCATGTTCAAATCCTTTGATGTCACACCCCAACCTTGACGGCGGAATCGTCGAGATGTGAGGGATAAGATTGTTCATAGCCACATAACGCTATTATTAAATCCAAATATATTAATCAAGATTTGATTATAACATTACAAGTAGAAGGTTCAAACAAAAAGGTATCAAGTATACAAGTATAAATAACAAGTTCATCCATTTATCTCTAGGTCCAATCCTAGATGTGATATGCTTCAAAAGTCCACTTTAAACTTGGGGGTTTTTCTGAAACATGATAAAATAAAGGTCAACTAAAAATAGTTGGTGAGTTTCCAAGGTTTTCATATAATAAAAGATTACAAGTAGCAATTCATGTCATAGGTTATAAGCTAGTAAGGTTATAGAACACATATCGTTACAACCAAACCTCGACTTGATTACAAGTATATAAGATTGGCTAAGTGTATTTGGTTCCCTAGTGCACAAGCATACGGCTCCTAGGAGTCGTCAATACATCGACTTTAGCACCAAATAAGCTTGTAAGGCCCAAAGATCTAAGACGTCGTCAGGCTAACAATAGTTAATGATTGTAAACAAACTATGTATCTCATATAAACACTTACAACACACAAATAATCATGACAAAATAATAAGATGAATTGCAAGTGCTTTATAAGTCTCAAATTTATAAGTGTATGATGTATAAGTATTATGTTTCACCCCAAAATAGTGTGAAAAATGTAAAAAGGGGCAAGGAAAACTCACATGGCAATAAGTATAATAATGATGATTAATAAGAATAATAAGCAACGTTCCAACGTAAACCTTCACGAGGTACCTAAGAATATATATTTACAATATTTAAGTTTAATTTTAATGAGTTTTAACGTTTTAACGAAAACTAGAGTTTTGGATGGAATTTGGGGATTTTTATAAGTATGTTAAATATTTTAATAAAGAATTTACCACCTATGTACTTTAATAGAGAGAAATAAAATTGAACCATTTTTAACAACTAATAGAGTCTAAATATAAAATTTAAATAAATATTTAAAAATAATCATGATTTTTAAAAGGTATCATTTGGTTCAATAATTTATTATTTATTATTGAAATCCATTTTATTAGGATTAAACCAAGTATAACCTTTGTTAAAAAGTTTTAAAGGAAATTATTTAATTATTTAATTTAATAAAAATACAAAAAATTATTTGGTGCCTATAGAAATATTTAAAGTTTACAAAAATATTTTTTATATTTATTAAAAATTTTATATAATTCATTTGAGGGCTAAAACCCCTTAAAGAATACATGAGGGTGCCCGGGTTCAAACCCGGGACCTCGTGGATGGAATGCAACGTGCTAACCAATGAACCAAGGCTCTCAGCCGCGGTTCTTTTGGGTTCTAAATGTTTTTAATATGCAACTTCCAACAACCCCCAAATTCCATATAAACCCTAGAATCAATTTGATTACAATTGAACATCAAGATGATTATGATAACGAAATTAAACATAGGGCTTTGCTTCCCTAGATGATTTCGAGCAGGGGGATGTGTTTAATTACCCGAAATATGTTAGAAATCGATGGCCACGGATGAAGAACAAGTCGCGACTATGGTGAAAACGGTATGAGGTGCGAGTGATGATCATAATCAAATTCATGGTGCCAGAAGCTTCTAAACGTATAGATAAATGAAAGCCCTCATTTAATTTAGAATTACAATGCCTCGAGAACAGCTGGCGACTAAGTTGTAGGTCCGAAATGAAGATGATGATCGATGGTGGTGTGTTGTTGTGTTGCAGATGTAATTGAGGGTTCAGTTTAAGAGTATTGTTTGATGATTTACCCTCGGTTACTAAGGTATTATTCGATCAATTTCAAGTCAAATGGGTTCATGCTTTGAATGTAGATTTTGGTTCGAGTTAGGATTGTTTAACGAGTGTTTAATCCAAATTAATTTGGTGCTTAATTCGAAACTGATGCGTGAAGGTTAAGAAGCGGTTTAATTGCATTTAAATCAGGCGTTTTGGGGGTTTTGGTGATCGCCGGAGCGATGGCCGGAGTTTGGCCGGCGAGTGGTCGGGAAAACGGGGGGGAAGGTTTGGATTTTAACAATTTTTACACAATGGTCCCTGTAATTCTTGTTTTTGTTATTTTATGTAATAAACTTTGATTTAAAGTTTTCAACTTGACATAAATGCCCCTTAACTTTAAGTTTAGCATTAATCTAACATGTTAACCTTTATTATTATTATTATTATTATTATTATTATTATTATTATTATTATTATTATTATTATTATTATTATTATTATTATTGTTATTATTATTATTACTTTATGCTAAGTTTTATAATAATAAACGAACGTTGTAAACATTAATATTATCTTTATTAACATTATTATTGTTATTATCATTAGTATTATTAATATTGTTATAATAATAATAATAATAATAATAATAATAATAATAATAATAATAATAATAATAATAATAATAATAATAATAATAATAATAATAATAATGATATTATTTTTTTAAGATTATTATTATCTTAAATTTTATAATAATAAGTAAACATTATAATACTTATAATGTTATCATTATTTATTAAATTAATTTGTTATCCACCAAATTAAGACTTAATTACACGGATGGTCCCTGTGGTTAGGCCATATTTCACTTTTGGTACTTAGCTTTTTGAAACTACATGGTTGGTCCAATACTTTGTAAATTTGTTATGCGAATGGTCCCCAACTTGGACGGCCGTCTATTTCTGTCGTTAAGTCACCCCACGTTCCTCCCATGTGGGGGTATTCTTGTCATTTCATCTATATTATATGTGTCTTTATATGTATGTCTTTCTTGCATTAGAACCAGTCATCATCGTCGACTGATCAAAACCCACAAGCATGGCCGTTTGCTTCTGTGGGCGATCTGCAATCATCCGAACCTCGTGGACTGATCAAAACCCAGGCCGACGCTTCTATGCTTGTCCTGTAACAGTAAGTATGTGTATACGTCTTCAATTTTGAACTTAATCTCAAACATGTGTGCATTGTGTTGCAGAACTCAAAGTGTCGATTTGTTGGATTGGTTGACCCACCAATGTGTCCTCGTGCAATGGAGATTATTCCTGGGCTGTTGAAGTCAAAAATAAACTTAAATGTCACGTGAAGGGACTAGAAGCCGAAATTCATCTAAAGAAGACTCTCATCCATTTCCTAGTTATAGGATTAGGGTTCTTATTTGCTGTAATTGCTTTTAGACATTGATGTAGTTGTGGTCTTTTAAGGTTGTTCATTTGATGTACAAGCAGTGGCCTTTTGAGGTTGTTCATTTGGTCTACTTTATTTAGTTGTCATTTTCATGTTTGTTATGTACTTTGACTATGTTTAATGGTAATGAAGTATGTTTAGTTTGAGTTCTTGTTCATTTCACCTTGTACCAAAATACCAAAATAAGTTACTTTGTTATTTACTACACATTGTTGCTACAACCAAAATACCAAAATACCAAATGCATAGCATAATAAGTTACATTGTCCAGTAAAATAGTAGCATAATAGACTACACAAAAGTTGCTACAACCATAAACTTAATTCTAACCACACAAATGAGACAACCATCAAACATTTGGAGCTCCTTGACCTTTGCGTCCTTTTGCATTGTGGCCATAGTGATGAGATTTTGAACAAGTCACAGACCTACCCTTCCTTGTTAGCTTCCCACCTTGTTCCAGATCATCTTGTATCTCCACTGTATCCTTCCTTCGCTTCTTTTTGGGCCTACCAATCGGTGTGTTGTGCAATGGGGGTGTGAGGGTTGTAGGACATTGTGATTTAGGCCATATGTTCTTTCCATTGATAGGACCTATTTTGAATGAGTACACCCTTCTCCACGTTTCTAACAGATAACAAGGATCTACCCATGTTTCAGGTATGCCCACTTTCTGTCCATTCAAAGACATATCCCAATTAACAGCCACTGCGTGTTTGCATAGTAGTCCTGTCAGCTCCCACCTTCGGCAACTACAGGTCTTCTCCACTGAATCAACAACACATTGGTCACCCCAAGGACCACTAACTTGGTATTTGCTCCCACCATTCCACAAGACTGTGTATTTAGCTGCCTCTGTCTTTATGCTATCCAATAGTTTTGTGGCAGTAGGGGTCAATGGACCATCACACTTGTCAATAACCTTCAGTACATTCACTATCCTCCTTATTAGATACTCTCTAACATAATCTATTGCTGATATAATAGGCTTGTCCCTGCCTTCAATAACCTTGCTGTTGAACACCTCACACATGTTGCTTAATAGTACATCAGATTTGGCTCTTCCTATAATAATATGAGGTACAAAATTTAAGTTAAACTAGAATAAGTCATTTATGTCCAGTGTACAAACAAGTATAAGGGGTAACCTGTGAAATGGGATCTTGTCCAGTGTTGTGGTGGAATACTTGATACCCAATTATAAGCCTCAACATTCAAAGACTTTAATTCTTCCATCTTTGCTTGGAATTCTGAAACTGTTGTTGCTGTAGCACAACCCCATAACACATCCTTGAAACCCTTGCCTCTCCATCTTAGCTTCATGTTCTGATGGATATGCCTAAGGCAATACCTGTGCTCAGCAGCAGGGAACACTTGGGCAATAGCAGGTATGAGGCCCTGCTTACATGTACAACAACCTTTAATTAAACAACAATTAAATAATAACAATATTTAATTAAAGTTAGAAAATATACCTTTTGTCTATCAGAAATGAAGGTAAAATTACTGTTGGTGCTCAAATCTAAATCATCAGCCAAACACTGCAGAAACCAGATCCATGAGTTCTTATTTTCAGTCTCTATAATTCCATAGGCCAAGGGGTAAATCCCATTGTTTGGATCTATACCTACTGCACTAATCATTTGACCCGGATAGGGTCCTTTCATGAATGCCCCATCAAGACCCAACAATTCTCTCTTACACTCTTTAAAACCCTCTTTCAAAGCCCCTAGACAAACATATATCCTCTTAAAAACTCTAATTGCTGAATCTGGGTTGTCTTCATGCTCTACTTGAATCTTAACCGTTGTGTTTGGGTTGGTAGCTTGAACCTCCATAATGTAGTCCCTTAATCTTGCATACTGGTCTTTATAGTCACCCTTAACATGATATGTAGCTTTTGCCTTTGCCCTAAAAGCCTTCATCTTTGAAACAGCAAGTTCGTACTTTCTTTGAAGCTCCTCTTGAATTGATTTAATTGAAACTTTGGAATTTGTCTGAATTTGGTTAATAACCCAACTTTCTTTGGCCATAAAGTCAGCAGTAAATGCCTTTATCTTCCTGGATTTAAGACATGTGTGGTTGGGTATGTAGGCCTTTACCAACCAACTCTCACTGTTGTTTTCTTTAGTTGCATAAAAGACCCAAGGACAGAATACATCCTTCATTTTACCTTTTTTTTGTCTTGACCTGCCCCACTTGCATCCCCACATGCATCCCCACTTGCATCCCCACTTGTACCACCAGGCCCATCAACCTCTTTACTTTGCCCATTAGTACCACCAGGCCCATCAACCTCATTATGTGGAACAACACCCTTACACACAACTCTTATTCTCCTCTTGTCATTCCTTAAGAGGGATAGTTCCCTCCTGCTTTCAATTGCATGCTTCTTAATCAACTCTTTAATTTCTATTTTAGTCCCAAATACTTGGCCCACATAAAACCTTACATCTTCAACCCCACCAGCATTCACCTTCTTTTTTTTTCTTTCTTAATTTCCTTAGTATTTTGCTTCTTATAGATTCAACATCCCCAGATGACCCATCAGACCCATTGTCTAATGACTCCTCACTTAAACCACACACATCTAGTTCACTAGTATACTCATCATGCAAGCTTGAACCATCTTCGATATTAGCATTGCTATTACATCCTATGAACTCTTCCCCATGATCAACAAACTCATTATAATCCCTCATGTCAACATCAACCTCATCCACATCATTATCTGTATCAATTATGAAGTCACTATCCTCACTATCATCAATCTCATTATCATCAACCTCATTATCATTAACCTCATATTCAAACTCTTTAGGCATTGGAAAGTCTGTGGAAAAGTCCCCTGCATCAAAATCGTATTCAAACTCTTCTAAATGTTCCATCCCCATGTCATTATCATTATCCCCCACTACATTAATATGATCCTCTGAATTAATATTCCCAATTTCATTAACATTATCCTCCTTTGATCCAACATTAGCCCCTACTTCATTAATATTATCCTCCACTGATCCAACATTATCCTCCATTGATCCAACATTATCCCCTACTTCATTAATATTATCCTCCACTGATCGAATATTATCCTCCATTGATCCAACATTATCCTCCATGGATCCAACATTATCCCCTACTTCATTAACATTATCCTCCATTGATCCAACATTATCCCCAACTTCATTAATATTATCCTCCACTGATCCAACATTATCCCCTACTTCATCAACATTATCCCCCACTTGAAGAGAACTACTTCCTTTCTCATGCCAGCCTATAAGTAGCCTCTTTGAAGCAGACTTACCTTACTCTTAGGAATGAAATTTTGGCTTCCAACATCCTCCAACTCCTCAATAACAACATTGCTTTTTAGTGGGATGTGAAGTACGTACACACCTTTGTTTCACCATGCTCAATATAGACATCCATCAGCTTGTGTTCAGTTACATACTTAGCCAACTCTAAAACATCACGATCATTTCCCAAAGCAACTAACACAAAATCTAAATCAGTCCCAGGAATCATGAAATGATAAAATAACTTTTTATCTTCTTTAGCTAACCTAACTCTTGCATCATCCAATCTATTTCATGAACTGAAAATATCTCAATGTCACAAAGATCAACATAGGAAACTCTACCATTAGCATACCTCCTACCAGGGAACTTTGTAAACACACCATCGTGATGAATCTTCAAAGAGAACATGTTTGGATAACCAACTATTAAATAAAAGAAATGCACCAAATCAAAATCAAAAATTTACATTTACAAGTTCAAAATACATATTTAAACATAGAGGATTGGGTTGCAGTATGGTACCGTATGCTTCAACGACATCAACCTTAGTGCCTCTACCTCTAATATGCCACACCATTTTCTGTTACTCGTTCTTCCTACAAGATCGTAATTTCAAATTGTGGTTTGATTAGGGCATAAATGGTTTCACGATTTGGCTTGCTGAATGATTATAGAGAAGACGGTAGGTTTGGAGGGAAATTGTGGGGAAGTGAAACAGACACAAAGGGATTAATGGAGAGTGTGGAAATTTATTAGACAGAGATGAAATGACAAGAATACCCCCACGTAGGAGGCACGTGGGGTGACTTAACGACATAAATCGACGGTCGTCCAAGTTGGGGACCATTCGCGTAACAAATTTGCAAAGTATTGGACCAACCATGTAGTTTCAAAAAGCTAAAGAGCAAAAGTGAAATATGGCCTAACCACAGGGACCATCCGTGTAATTAAGTCCCAAATTAATTATCAAGTATATTAATTCCACAAAGTTTCAAAATTGACATAAAAGGTCCTTTTAGAATTTAACAAAGTTAACTTTCAAGTTAACAAAATTATGAGATGTCACAGTCTCCCCAACTTAAAAGAATTTCATCCCGAAATTAAGAATGAACTTATATGAGCAAAAGAGTTAAAATGAAAGATAAGTGTACAAACTAACAATGGTTGACGTTTAATTAAAGATGAAACGCTTCACTTTATGGAATCTTACAAGATTCTTGGCATAATGCATGCCAATTTGAACCCTTTCAGTGAAATGTGAGACGTTTTGAGATGAAATGTTGGAAAACGATGACGAGTTACCGTGGTATATTAGACTTATAAGTCACACTACTCTCAACATCTAGAATGAAATTATGTATTAAGGTGATGTCTTGAAGCTAAAGGAAAAAGTCCCATAATTGTATGAAAGTTTGACTAACGGAATTTAAGAATCCCAAGTGTCACCATCTATAATGGCACAAGCTTAACGCATATCTAGTGAACATGTATTGTTCCTTTGGTTAAACCGTTGGATTAAGAATGATACGATATGCTGAGATTTTGAGTTGGGTTCCCAAAGATGGTTAGAGACATTGCTAATAACAGAAGATGGATTGATCATCAAAATTAACGATCGATGTTTAACGACACACCACCTTGACCGATTATTTGAGGTAAGTACGAGTCAAGTTCTCGACTCGTTATCTCACATGAGTTATGAAATGCGTGAAACTAGTCAATCGATCAATAATGCACCAAATATCATTATGTCATCAAGAAATACGAGGCAATTTGGAACATATCCCAAGTTATGTACACATCGGAATGAATGTAATAACAAGTCTTGTGAGTCGCAATCAAGATAGAGTTTTAAAGATTTCTAAGGTTAAGGATTCAAAAGCGATTCAAGAAGTGATACTAACAATAAGAAAGGTATTTGTAACCATGTTTTGCAAGGTAACAAATTTCCAAATGCAGATTGCATACGTAATTCTTCAAACCCATAAGTACAGTCGAGAACATTCGTATGTCTAGAAGGACATAATTATAAGTTGATAATGTCTTTAATTAGCAGAAAGATTGATTAAGAAAACTACCATCACTCAATCATGTGTTGATGATATCTCAAAATGATAGTTGATACGTAAGGAATAAATGGTTCCATATAGCTAGATCAAATCAAAACATGAGAATAAAGGGAAAAAATCGATTTAAGAATTTAAATGCTCCAAGCTTGGAATCAAAATAAACCTAAAGCGATCGGGTCTCCTTTCAAGTTCAGAGATCATGCTTTGGCTTGATAGGTCAAAACACTAACATTGTTTCACCCTTCAAGTTACTACATGCTTCTCGTCACTTGATTACAACCTTAGTAAGTTGAAGATCAAGAAATGAGAATAGTCATCAAGGTGTGGTTTTCACTCCTAACTTGATGGTGTATTCCCAAGGTATGACCACTAACTTACCAATCAAAAAGTTCGATCCCAACTCATTGTTGAGGATCCACAGAAATAAGACGAGGTAACTCACCATTAAGGTAAGGGAAATCACTCCTATCTTAACAATGAAGTTTTACAAAAACAAAATATAACAGGATGAACTTCTTCATAAAATCCAGAATTCACTCCTACTTTGATGAGGTCGCTTCATTTGAGAAAATACCATCTATGAAAATGAAATTATCATCAAGGTATGGAATTCACGCCTATCTTGATGATTGAATTTCATAATAACAAGAAAACAATCACAGATTGACGTTTGTCACCAAAGTACGGGTTTCAATCCTATTTTGATGAGATCATGTCGTTTGTGTTATGCAAGTTCTAAAGAAAATAATTGGAGTCAGTCCTCAAGATAAGGAATTCACCCCGATCCAGAGGGTGAAATTTTATAAATCACAATTGGAAACCATTTATCAAAACGATTGAAGAATCATCACCAAAGTGAGGGAATCACTCTTGTTTTGGTGAGATAGAATCATTTAGGAGATACGAGTGTTCTTAGTCATAGGTTGACCTGCAAACACTCGCATCTCTCACGGTGCAAACGGTATGAAGCTCGACATAACAACAAAAGAAAAGAATATCAATTAGAAATTTGGAAAATTTCAAGTTACACCAATGTAACAAAAGGGAAATCATGCTTACAAAATTTAAGGTTAAAGTTCGAGGTAACAGGATTAGTTATGATGGTGTTCAAATCTTGGATGGTTTAAATCGGGAAGACGAAATCAAGGACAAAAATGATTCGACATCACAATGAGATGTGAACATTGGATACACAATCGAAGGGAATACATGGACTTCTCAAGATATGAGGTCAGCCATAACCTTATTAAAGACACGCGTACTTATAAGTGGTCACTCATCTCAAGGGTTTCAAGTCAAGTAAACGGATTCAATGATCGAATCAGATCACCATTTACATTTTGCCTAGACAAAGTATCCTGAGATGTAAGAATTTCACCTTACAACATTGAATGTCTTTAGTTATGGGACAAACCCTTAAGAAGATTTGAAAACCATAAGTAACGATTTAAAGTTTTGAAGACCATTCGGTTTAGATTCCCAATATCTTTGGGTATATTAAGATTCATGTTCACGTTGGTCAAGGTATAGAAATAGTTACATGAAACGCTCAACGTGTAACGGTGTTTAAACGTGAGAGTTGAAATGTAGGATGGGTTCAATATTAACAGGGACATTATGTATGATAAGAATGAGAAGAAACCAGTTTAAGGAATCAAAGATTTTTAAGATACAAAGAGAATGGTTCCATTTGGTAACGCATTACCATTTGGGTTCGTTGACACGTCAAGGTAAATTGACCCACTTGCCTTAGAGACTTGTGTATGTTGACCATAGTTTATCACTCATCCCAGAAATCCCCAGGTAAGCATAACTGGTCTCGCAATGAGATTTATACGATATGCTTGCCTTAGCCCGAAGGCCTTTTGCCAGGAAATCCAGAATACAGGTGTCTATGTGTCACACAAATTACTTTGGTTCATAGAATCAAAACCATGATGAGATTTTCATAGATTAGACATAGAGTCTAAGGAATTAATCCCACGATGATAAGTGTAGATTCCACATGTCCTTGAGAATAGGTTTAGGAAGTTCATTTGTCGGGGAGAGTCAAAGAATCAAAGTTAAGTTTAGGGAGACAAGTAACTAAGTTTTAAGCATACATAAGGCAATCCTATGCTAAGGCATCAAGTTGCACAAAAGGCATAGCATTATGTGGCATTCAAACAATATGTAAGCACAAAAGTATAAGGATCTTCCTATGAGGTTCATGCAACTATAGTCTAGTTCACCATTTCTAATAACCTAAATCCCTATAGTTATGGGCTCTGATACCAATCTGTCACACCCCAAACTTGACGGCGGAATCATCGAGATGCGAGGGATAAGATTGTTCACAACCACATAACGCTATTATTAAATCCAAATATATTAATCAAGATTTGATTGTAACATTACAAGTAGAAGGTTCAAACAAAAAGGTATCAAGTATACAAGTATAAATAACAAGCTCATCCATTTATCTCTAGGTCCAATCCTAGATGTGATAAGCTTCAAAAGTCCACTTTAAACTTGGGGGTTTTCCTGAAACATGATAAACATAAAGGTCAACTAAAAATAGTTGGTGAGTTTTCAAGGTTTTCATACATAATATGAAAAGATTACAAGTAGCAATTCATGTCATAGGTTATAAGCTAGTAAGGTTATAGAACACATATCGTTACAACCAAACCTCGACTTGATTACAAGTATATAAGATTGGCTAAGTGTATTTGGTTCCCTAGTGCACAAGCATACGGCTCCTAGGAGTCGGCAATACATCGACTTTAGCGCCAAATAGGCTTGTCAGGCCCAAAGATCTAAGACGTCGCCTGGCTAGCAATAGTTAATGATTGTAAACAAACTATGTATCTCATATAAACACTTACAACACACAAATAACCATGACAAAATAATAAGATGAATTGCAAGTGCTTTACAAGTCTCAAACGTTTATAAGTGTATGATGTATAAGTATCATGTTTCACCCCAAAATAGTGTGAAAAATGTAAAAAGGGGTAAGGAAAACTCACATGGCAATAAGTATAATAATGATGATTAATAAGAATAATAAGCAACGTTCCAACGTAAACCTTCACGAGGTACCTAAGAATATATATTTACAATATTTAAGTTTAATTTTAATGAGTTTTAACGTTTTAACGAGAACTAGAGTTCTGGATGGAATTTGGGGATTTTTATAAGTATGTTAAATATTTTAATAAAAAATTTACCACCTATGTATTTTAATAGAGAGAAATAAAATTGAACCATTTTTAATAATTAATAGAGTCTAAATATAAAATTTAAATAAACATTTAAAAATAATCATGATTTTTAAAAGGTAACATTTGGTTCAATAATTTATTATTTATTATTGAAATACATTTTATTAGGATTAAACCAAGTATAACCTTTGTTAAAAGGTTTTAAAGAAAATTATTTAATTATTTAATTTAATAAAAATACAGAAAATTATTTGGTGCCTATAGAAATATTTAAAGTTTATAAAAACATTTTTTATATCTATTAAAAATTTTATATAATTAATTTGAGGGCTAAAACCCCTTAAAAAATACATGAGGGTGCCTGGGTTCGAACCCGGGACCTCATGGATGGAATGCAACGTGCTAACCAATGAACCAAGGCTCTCAGCCGCGGTTCTTTTGGGTTCTAAATGTTTTTAATATGCAACTTCCAACAACCCCCAAATTCCATATAAACCCTAGAATCAATTTGATTCCAATTGAACATCAAGATGATTATGATAACAAAATTAAACATAGGGCTTTGCTTCCCTGGATGATTTCAAGCAGAGAGATGTGTTTAATTACCCGAAATATGTTAGAAATCGATGGCCACGGATGAAGAACAAGTCGAGACTATGGTGAAAACGGTTTGAGGTGCGAGTGATGATCATAATCAAATTCATGGTGCCAGAAGCTTCTAAACGTATAGATAAATGAAAGCCCTCACTTAATTTAGAATTACAATGCCTCGAGAACAGCTGGCGACTAAGTTACAGGTCCGAAATGAAGATGATGATCGATGGTGGTGTGTTGTTGTGTTGTAGATGTAATTGAGGGTTCTATTAGTTAAGAGTATTGTTTTGATGATTTACCCTCGGTTACTAAGATAATATTCGATCAATTTCAAGTTGAATGGGTTCATGCTTTGAATGTAGATTTCGGTTTCGAGTAAGGATTGTTTAACGAGTGTTTAATCTAAATTAATTTGGGTGCTTAATTCGAAACTGATACGTGAAGGTTAAGAAGCGGTTTAATTGCATTTAAATCAGGCGTTTTGGGGGTTTTGGTGATCGCCGGAGCGATGGCCGGAGTTTGGCCGGCTAGTGGTCGGGAAAACGGGGGGAAGGTTTGGGTTTTAACAATTTTTACGCAATGGTCCCTGTAATTCTTGTTTTTGTTATTTTATGTAATAAACTTCGATTTAAAGTTTTCAACTTGACATAAATGCCCCCCTTAACTTTAAGTTTAGCATTAATCTAACATGTTAACCTTTATTATTATTATTATTATTATTATTATTATTATTATTATTATTATTATTATTATTATTATTATTATTATTATTATTATTATTATTATTTATATTGTTATTATTATTATTATTATTACTTTATGCTAAGTTTTATAATAATAAACGAACGTTGTAAACATTAATATTATCATTATTAACATTATTATTGTTATTATCATTAGTATTATTAATATTGTTATAATAATAATAATAATAATAATAATAATAATAATAATAATAATAATAATAATAATAATAATAATAATAATAATAATAATGATAATTATTTTTTAAGATTATTATTATCTTAAATTTTATAATAATATGTAAACATTATAATACTTATAATGTTATCATTATTTATTAAATTAATTTGTTATCCAACAAATTAATTATCAAACATATTAATTCCACAATGTTTCAAAATTGACGTAAAAGGTCCTTTTAGAATTTAACAAAGTTAACTTTCAAGTTAACAAAATTATGAGATGTCACATTTGACTCGAAGAAGTACTTCAGGCTTTTATGGTCAGTGAAAATGGTGCACTTCATCCCATACAGGTAGTGCCTCCAAATCTTTAACGCAAAGACCACTGCTGCTAGCTCCAAGTCATGAGTAGGGTAATTAATCTCATGAACTTTCAACTGTCGGGATGTGTAGGCTATGACCTTTCCTCTTTGCATTAACACACACCCCAACCCCGAGTAGGAAGCATTAGAATAAACCACCAGATCTTCACTTCCATCGGGCAATGATAGAACATAAGCTTGAGTCAATCTCATCTTCAATTCTTCGAACGTCTTCTCTTGAGCTTGACCCCATACAAACTTTACATCTTTACGGGTCAACTTGGTTAGTGGAGAAGCGATCTTAGAGAAGTCTTGAATGAATCTTCTGTAATAACCCGCCAAACCCAAGAAACTACGGATCTCGGATGGCGTCTTTGGAGACTTCCATTGTATCACCGCTTACACCTTTGCCGGATCCACCATAATCCCCTCCGGATTCACCACGTGACCCAAGAATTGGACTTCGCGTAACCAAAACGCGCACTTGGAGAACTTGGCATACAGCTTCCCCCTTCTCAACGTTTCCAACACCTCCCAAATGTTGATGGTAGCCAAAAAACATTGGTCAAACCATAAAAGCAGTGACCGTAGCGCGTGCGAAAGACATGACAAGAAACTCATAGTGACCGTAGCGCGTGCGAAAAGCTGTTTAGGAATATCCTGCTCTTTCACCTTTAGTTGATGGTAGCCAGATCGAAGATCTATCGGTGAAAACCAACTGGCACCTTGAAGCTGATCAAACAAATCATCAATCCTCGGTAACGGGTACCGATTCTTCACTGTCAGCTTGTTCAGCTCACGGTAGTCTATGCACATCCTCATACTACCATCTTTCTTCTTCACAAATAAGACCGGAGCACCCCAAGGTGAGATACTCGGTCTAATGAACCCCTTATCTAGCAGCTCTTGCAACTGCTCCATCAACTCCTTCATCTCTGTCGGAGCCAATCGATACGGTGCCTTAGCGACAGGTTGGGCACCTGGTATCAGATCAATCTGAACTCAATCTCTTAGTCAGGTGGCACTCCTGACAAGTCTTTGGGAAACACATCTGGGAAGTCACACACAACCAGTACATCAGTCAGTTGTGGTGTGGGCGTATCCACATCCTTTACATATGCCAAGTAGGTACCACATCCACGCCTCATGCACTTTCCCGCCACCGCCATTGAGATCCCTTTCGGGGATCGTCATGACCCGATCCCCATAAACAATTACCGAACTCCCGTCAGGCGCTATCAGACGAATCATCTTCTTTCAACACACTATATTCGCCTCGAAGTCCGCCAACCAATCCATCCCAAGTACAAAGTCAAAACCACCTAAGGTCATCACAAATGGTTTAATCGGAAATTTATGACCCTCTAATTCCACATCGCAACCTTCTATCACCTTTGAAATCCTGGTAGACTTACCTACGGTAATTTCTACATCAAACGGCACGTCAACACGTCTACTACTAACAGGCAGTTCAACACAGAAAGCAGCAGAAATAAAACTTCTACTGGCACCCGAATCAAACAACACAGAAGCTAAAGTTTGGTTCACCAGAAACGTACGGACACAACATCAGGGTCCGTCCTAGCCTCCTCCTGTGTCATCGTGAATGCCCTGGCGCTCGCCCTCGATCCTTCACCTCCAGTTTTCTTCACTCCAGAACCCTCAGCCCTCGGCTTCTTGCAATCCCTACTCATATGACCACTTTCCCCACAGTTGAAACACTCACACCCCACAGTCTCTAGCCATATGACCAGGCTTCCCATACTTGAAGCAGATGTTTGATCCCCACTTGCATTCCCCCGAATGCTCTCTCCCATATTTGCCACACCTCTTCAATCCTGCACCTGGCGTGACCACACGGCGGTCATCCACCCGTGCCTTCTTGTTACCCGTCAAAGTATCACCCCGACCAAACCTCTTCCCCTGCCAGTTCCTCTCACCACCACCCTTCCTGCTACCCTCAGCCACCGCTACCACAGCCCGCTCATCATATAACCACCCGGCCAAATCCACCTCCGACCTAAACATGCTTGGTCGGGTAGCGATCATATGACTGCGAATATTTGCCGGCAACCCCTGAATATACCTCTTGATCTTTCACGACAGAGGCGTCACCTGATCCGGCACCAGACGTGCCATCTCATTGAACTTTGTAGTGTACTGCTAGTATGTCATCGTTCCCGCCTCCAGCTGTAGGAATTCTCTCTCAATTTTGTCCATTTCCCGATGAGGACAGAACTCCTCAATCACTAGTTTCTTCAGTTCGGACCACCTCATCCTCCCGATTGCCCGACTACCCTCAGCTTGGACAATATTGTCCCACCAGCATAAAGCCGAGTCCAAAAATAAGTGGGTAGCAAACTTCACCTTTTGGTCCTCTCGACACTCGCTGATATTTAAAACAACCTCCATTTCTCTCACACACCTATGAGCAGCAGCAGTAGTGCCGTTACCATCAAAAGTAGGGGGCTTGCACCGTTGAAATGCCCCATAATTACAGCCCCGTGCCGCCGCCCCCGGCGCAAGCTCTTCGTCCTCCTCTTCTTCATCAGAAGGAACCATTTCAGGCTCCGTTTGTTCCCGTCCTCCCGAGGACCGGTTCCTCCCCTTCCGTTCTCCTTCACGTACAGCCTTTATGACTTCGGTCACTACAGGCGGTAAGATCGTCTGCATGACCTGGTGCACCTCCTCCACTACAGCCTCATTTACCGAGGCTCTCAGATTGGCGCTCTCGTCTACACCCTCCGGATAAGGGGTCTCGGGTTCTTCAGGAACCACCTTCTCAACTCTAGGCCTGCCACTTTTGGGTGCTGATGCCGTAGCAAGCCCACCACGTGAGGCTTTGGATGATCTACCACCGGCCATCCTCTATAACACACTGAAAGATTCTAACACCAACACGGTCATTCAAGGAAATAGCTCAGTTTATGTCAAGTATAGTAAGTCCCTAATTACAGTGGCCAGTTATGATTAGCCACTTACTTTACTCTTCGCACCCCGAGCATAACCTGTCCTGACTACATCAGTATCTAAATCTACCAGCAACACATAAACCACATAACATGCGCACATAATTCCAATTAACATTAAGAAAAATACCTGATGGCACGCAGCTACTCAATTTGGCATCCCTTCCCTTTCTGTCCCATTTTCAGTTTAAGTTAAGGTTTATTTTGAAAATTTAACCGTTTCAGTTAAACTTTTGCTCTGATACCAACTTGTAAGGCCCCGTTCCGGGACGCTTACAGTTGGATCCTCATCGCTCTTAAAACATATAATTTCATTTATCCTTCATAAACATTTCAGCGGAAGCATTCAAAAGAGACATCTCATTTCATCATAAAAGCTTTTGCAAAGTAATACATCGTTAATCAATTACAAAATACATTGTTGCATTACATCACAAAAACATTATATAAATGGACGTCATCTAAAAAGAGCTGAGTAGCCACCCCGTGCCATCCTTAGTAATCATTACCTGCCAACTGGAAACACATAAAAGTCAGCGTGGCTGAGTGAGTTCTAGTTTTATAATAAAACATACTTTTCTTTCGTAAATCTGTTCATTACTTTCATGCGATCATACATCATACGTACACATAGATAATATTATTATTATCATCATCATTCGTTCATCTTTACATTCATTCTTACGAGTCTGTTACGACAACAGGGCCGCTTACCTCAATATCGATATCTCACGATCGTATGCTAGCCGAGTCTGTTGAAACAACATGGTTGCTCACCTCAGTGGCAATCTCACGATTGCCTGCTAACCGAGTCTGTTGCAACACAAAGTCACTCACCTCAATGTCTGCTTGCAAGCCTTTCCTTTGTTCGTTTATTATTCATTAATGCATGCATTCATCATGTTCATCTTTTCATTATCTTTCACTTTACGTTACATAATACTTTTGATTCATTTCATTAATGCAAAACATAACGCCACGAAAAGATAAACACGTATCGAAACAAGAAACATCGACATTTACCAGTCATCACCATCTATCATGGCAACAACATACTTAACATAACATACATCATGCATAAACATGCAACCTCAACATCATACCCAACACAACCTCTAAGGCCTCAACAGTCATCTACATCACTTACAGGAACTTCCACATCAAAACTTACATCTGCACTTTCCCCCGAAAGACAGATATCAAACTATGTATCTCCTCGGGTACAACAGCCCTGTTCGGGCGATTGGACACCCTTCAGTCGCATGGCCTCCATGCGACTGAACATCATGCGACTAGACTAATGCGAATGAAGTCCCATGCGACTGCACCTCCAATCATGTGAATGAACCCTCACTCGTGCGATTGGATACTAAGCGAATGGACCTATGCGAAAGGACCTTACACGAATGAGCACCTATGCGACTGAGCCTCAATCGCATGACTCCCCATGCGACTGAAACCCCAGTCGTATGACTGGACCTCAGTCGTGCGACTGAACTCCAATCGCCCCTCAGTCGGCCGTATGGCCTCCAGTCGGTTGCCCAGCCCTAGCTGTGCAGAATCCTTTTCATCCCGAACCCAATCTGCCATTTTCAACCTCCAAACTCATCCAAACCCATTCTAAGCTCAAATCAATCATCCTAAACCTTAGGGATGCATACTACAACACTATTCAAACACACACAATCCTGAAATCATACTCCAAACACATCACACACAAGAACATTCAAATGGGTCAAACACACACACATACAAAAACGGGTTTTCTATGTGTTCCAGCTCCAAATCAGTTGAAAAGGTTAAAAGAGGGGTCCTAGAACTCACACAAACTTGAAGAAGATGAAGAGCTTCGGTTGGACTAGCTACACGACGAATTTCGAGCCCGAATCGACCCGAACCAACCCTTTCTTCCTCTTTTCTTCCTTTCTCTCTTCTCCTCTCTTGTTTGGGCTGAATTTTGTGTGTGTGGGGAGAGGGTAAGGGCTGCCCTCTCCCTTAAATACCACCACTCACCCGACTTTCTTTCGTTGGCAAGTTTGCTCCCTCGACTTTGGACTTTATTTCTTTTCTTCTTTCGTCGTCTTCAAAATAGATAAATAACGGGTGTTACACAATAGGAAAATTATTAAAAATCTGTATAATGTTTTTAAAATAAAAAGTTTTAATTTTTAGAACTAAGAGTGGATTGCGTGCATATGCAGGATTAGACTTGTCCTACAAGGTCCAATTACATCAATCAAATAAATAAAACTGAAAACTTAACAATTAAAGTTTGTACCTTTGACAAATCTTTTAAAGATTAGACACGATGCTATCAACAAACGTTCTGCTAGTAAACTAATCACGAAAACCCGAAATAAAAACGTTTCAATCGAATTAGGCATGAAACAACGACTAGGGCTGTAAACGAGCCGAGCCGAGCCAGCTCGAAGCTTATCGAGGCAGCTCAGCTCGGCTCCAAAATTTTAATGAGCTGGAAACTCCGGCTCGAGTTCGGCTCGTGAAAAGCTCGAGCCAGCTCGTGGCTCGTTCGAGCCGGCTCGATTAATTTTTTTATTTTTTCACATTAATTTATTTATATAAAAACACAAAAAATATATGTGAAGGTTTTTTTCTCTTGTTGGTAACTCCGTACTTAGGGGAACAAACATCATTATTTTAAAAATAAACAATTTACTATCAAGTTATATATTTATTTAAATAAAATACTTAATGTTTCTAAATATAATACATTTTTAGTTTAAGAAAACATTTTCAAAATCCTAATATAAAAAAACAATCATAATAATAGTAGTAGTAGTATTAGTAATAATTATTATTATTTTTAATATATATACACACACACACACACATTATATGCACCGAGTCACGAGCCGAGCCATCGAGCCGAGCCATCGAGCCGAGCCAACGAACCGAGCCACGAGCCGAGCTCGAACCGAGCTAACCCTGGCTCGAGTTCGGCTCGTTTAGAATTCGAGCCGAACCGAGCCGGCTCGATTAGATACGAGCTTTTTTCGAGCCGAGCTTTTTTTCGAGCGAACTTCGAATGAACTTCGAGCCGCGAACTTTTTGTAGAGACCTAACGACGACTAGAGGCATTAGATTGTGGCAATCATTTGGCCGGCGGTGATAGGGTGACCGGCGACGAAGAGTGGCCGGCGTAGTCGCGTAGATGTAATCTACGGTGAAAGGGGTTGTTGCTTGGTTTTGCAACTTAATTTTCTATTAGGTGTTGACTAGTTTAGTTTTGTATTTATAGTGACTTGCAAACTTGGAATCCAAGTCTGAATAAAGTACAAAATCTATTATCCTAATTAAATAATACATATATTTATTGTAATTATATATATATATATATATATATATATATATATGTGTATATATATATATATGTACATATATATGTAGGGATGAGTTCATGTGAAAAGCTTATATAATTATGAGAACTGGTTAACCCTTATCAACCAATAGGAATGCGAGACATCATAATCAATAAAATAAATTGTTGGGGGTATTTTTGTAATTTGTCGTGGGTGTACAACCCTATGTACTCTTTTCACCTGACAACCATCATCTCTAATATGTACTATGATGTGATAGTTGCTTTTCACATACTCTAACTTTCAAAACATTTCAAAAGGCGTCGATTAAACCATTTTTTCAACATGCACCCATACATTTTTTCCATCAAAAAGCCATCATTTTTTTCTATTTAAAATTCACACTTTTTTTCTTCCCATATGTCTCTCTCTATGAAAACTCATTAGTATCTAAAAAACCTACTATAGTTTGAGCCCTAAAATTTCAATGTTAAGGCTTCCAAAGAGATAAAAAAGAAGAACAGGTAAAGGGATAAAATGGAGGAAATTGATCAATCGAAGAGCCGAAAAGGATTACTTGAAAGATATTGAGATGACATGTGGTTTAATTGATTTCATCACTGTTGGTTGTTCCTCTTCAAGTTCAGGTTAGCGCCCGTCGATTTGTCCCTATCGACGGTTGGTAGTCGTCTTCGATGATTGTCTCACATCTAAATACTATATGCTTCCTCGTCACATGTTCTGTCATGTTTTTTGATTCAAGCTTCATGTGATTTGGTTGTTTATAAATGAAATCTATGAATTTTATGGTACAATCTCGTGATTTTTAATGATAATTTGATAATATAAGGCTAAAGGTTGGACTGTGATGTTCACTCAAGTGTTTATAAGCTTTTGTGACCACAATATGTCATCATTTTTAGATATAATTTTTGATGTAATTACTTATTTTTTATAGTTTTTTATTAGAATACAGTTACATTACTGTAGATAAGCAATGTGCTAATTTAATTTATATAATGTAATCTCTTCTAACTTTATGTAATGTAATCTTCTACTGTGTAATACAATGTAATCTCCATTTATGTTTACTCTTTGTTTTTCAGTTGCTTTTTATGCTCATTTATCTAGCATTATTTACAATGTAAAGTGTAATGTGTGTAATATAATTTAATGTAATCTAATGCAATGTTAGTGTGATGTAGGGTAAATAATGTTTGGTGTTAATTAATGTAATATATTATTAATGAAATATGCTATTACTTTAGTTTAATGTAAGTAATTTAAGTGATGTTATTAACATAATTTAGGTAATGCTAGTGATTATAATCAAGTTGTTACATTAACTAATAATATAAGTTGGGTGACAAGTTTTAGTGTAGGGAAGAGTTTTGATACCGCCAAACCAATAGCCAATACTACATCACACATTTCATTGTAATCTGATTTACTAACTAAGTGTAATAGATTTGTAGTAAATAAGTGTAGCATATTGTAATCTGATGTAATGTAATGTAAAACATAGGTAATAAGTGTAAACCTATGTACGCTTAACACATTTATAGTAATTAAAAGTTGCACATTGTAATATTATGTAATGTGGTGTAAAAAGTAGATAATAAGTGTAAACTGATGTAAATTTGAAGCGTTAAATCTCTTTTGGGGTCATATTTAAGTTTAATGTTTTTAATTCTACCCCAGCATATGATGTGATTTATTTTATTTTTATTCAAATGTACTAAATAATTTTAATTTTACTATAAGTAAGTGTAATGTAAATGTAATTTTAACTTTTCCACCGTAGTATTATGTGTTAACCCTAGCGGGAGCATTAACTATGTAATTAATCTAGAAGATAACATGCTCTGGTGTAAGTTAATTGTAATCTCATAGTAATTAAATGTAATGTAACTTTAATTTTAAATTCAAACATGACATGCCCTGATGTAAGTGTATGTAATTATCAGTAGTCGGATGTGATTTATTTTCTAGTTTTTGTTAATGTTTATATGTTTACTATTTAGCTTTAATATTTCTTACTATTAATCATACATTATTATAATGTTAATGCATATTTATTATTGTTAGATGTCAGACTTTTATTTGTAAGATGTAACCTATTTTTTATTTTTGTTTACCTTGTCTTATGTTTTTCGCCTACACTATTGTTAGTAGTTCCACTAAATTTTCATCTTTTTCTATCACAGGAAGTCACTGTAGTAAGATATCCAGACCCCAAATGGCAGTAGGTATTGGGTTCCTAAGGTTTCTGTTGATCAGAAGCCGTACGTTGGTGCTATTTTTACTTCTTGGGAGCAGGTGTTGAACATGTACCAACGCTATGCGAAGTCATATGGGTTTGTTGTACGTGTGGGAGGGTTTAAGAGATAGGAATGGTATCATTACTCATCGCACATTATTATGTAACAAATGGGGTAAGCCTTTAGGGAAGAGTTTTGATACCACCGACCAATAGCCAATACTACATTACACATTTCATTGTAATCTGATTTACTAACTAAGTGTAATAGATTTGTAGTAAATAAGTGTAGCACATTGTAATCTGATATAATGTGATGTAAAACATAGGTAATAAGTGTAAACCGATGTGAACCGTAACACATTTATAGTAATTAAAGTTGCACATTGTAATATGATGTAATGTGATGTAAAAAGTAGATTATAAGTGTAAACTGATGTGAATTTTGTAACGTTAAATCTTTTTTGGGGTCAAATTTAAGTTCAGTGTTTTTAATTCGACCCCTACATATGATGTGATTTAATTTATTGTTTATTCAAATGTACTAAGTGATTTTAATTTTACTATAAGTAAGTGTAATGTAAATGTAATTTTAACTTTTCCACCGTAGTATTATGTGTTAACCCTATCGGGAGCATTAACTATGTAATTAATCTAGAAGATAACATGCTCTGGTGTAAGTTAACTATAATCTCATAGTAATTAAATGTAATGTAACTTTAATTTTAAATTCAAACATGACATGCCATGATGTAAGTGTATGTAATTATCAGTAGTTGGATGTGATTTATTTTCTACTTTTGTTAATGTTTATATGTTTACTATTTAGTTTTAATATTTCTTACTATTAATCATGCATTATTATAATGTTAATGCATATCTATTATTTTATCGCATTTAACACACAAGTGTGTCTCTCCTACTTTTTCATAGTAGTAAATTGTAAAGCACATTGTAATTTGATGTAATGTGATATAAAACATAGGTTCCCACCGTAGTAGTATGTGTTAACCCTAGCGGGAGCATTAACTAAGTGTAATTAATCTAGAAGATAACATGCTCAGGTCTAAGTTAACTGTAATTTTACAATAATTAAATGTAATGTAACTTCAATTTTAAATTCAAACATAACATGCCCTGATGTAAGTTTATGTAATTATCAGTAGTCGAATGTGATTTATTTTAAGTTTATGTAATTATCAGTAGTCGAATGTGATTTATTTTCTACTTTTTATGAATGTTTATAAGTTTACTATTAGTTTTAATGTTGCTTACTGTTAATCATATGTTATTATAATGTTAATTGATATCTTTTATTATTATGAATTTTAACACACAAGTGTGTGTGCCTCCTATTTTTTCATAGTAGTAAATTGTAAAGCACATTGAAATATAATGTAATGTGACGTAAAACATAGTTTCTCACCATAGTATTATGTGGTAACCCTAGCGGGAGCATTAACTAAGTTTAGTTAATCTAGAAGATAATATGCCCTGGTGTAAGTTAACTGTAATTTCACAATAATTAAATGTAATATAACATTAGTTTTAAATTCAAACATGACATGCCTTGATGTAAGTGTATGTAATTATCAGTTGTCAGATGTGATTTATTTTTATAATTTTTGTTAATGTTTATAAGTTTACTATTAGCTTCTATGTTGCTTAATGTTAATTATACGTTATTATAATGTTAATGCATATTTATTATTGTTATGGCATTTAACACACAAGTGTGTGTGTCTCCTACTTTTTTATAGTAGTAAATTGTAAAGCACATTGTAATATGATGTGATGCGATGTAAAATATTAATAATTAGGGCCATCCAAACTAATCGATGCTCGAGGATCATTCGATGATCGTTCGGAAAATGCTCGTTTGAATTCTGATCGGTTGTAAACTAATAGAGTTGTAACACCCGGAAATTTTGTTTGAAGTGTCATGCGACTGGGAGTCCCATACGCATGGAAGTCATGCGACTGGAGTCCCATACGCATGGAAGTCATACGACTGGGGTGTCCATACGCATGGAAGTCATGCGACTGGGATGTCCATACGCATGGAACTCATGCGACTGGACTGGGGTTTTTGAGGGAGAGGGCAGCCTATTTTCCCCTCTCCATACACTCATTTCAGCTAAAGAAAAGAAGAGAAGAGAGAAAGAAGAGAGGAAGAAGAGCAAAAGAAAGAAAAGTGGTGATTCGGGCTCGAAATTCGTCGAGTAGCTAGTCCAAACGAAGCTCTTCATCTTCTTCTTGTTTGTGTGAGTTCTAGGACCCCTCTTTTAACCATTTTCAACTGATTTGGGGCTGGAACACATAGATAACCGTTTTTGTATGTGTGTGTGTTTGACCCATTTGAATGTGTTTGTGTGTGATGTGTTGGAGTATGATTTCGGGATTGTGTGTGCTTGAATGGTGTTGTAGTATGCATCCCTAAGGTTTAGGATGATTGATTTGAGCTTAGAATGGGTTTGGATGAGTTTGGAGGTCGAAAATGGTAGATTGGGTTCGGGATGAAAAAGATTTTGCACAGCTAGGGCTGGGCGACCAACTGGAGGCCATACGGCCGACTGAGGGGCGAAGGAGTTCAGTCGCACGACTGAGGTCCAGTCGAACGACTGGGGGTTCAGTCGCATGGAGAGTACTGCAATTGAGGCTCAGTCGCATAGGTGCTCATTCGCATAAGGTCCATTCGTATAGGTCCATTCGCTTAGTATCCAATCACACGAGTGAGGGTTCATTCGCACGATTGGAGGTGCAGTCGCATAGGACTTCATCCGCATTAGTCTAATTGCATGATGTTCAGTCGCATGGAGGCCATGCGACTGAAGGGTGTCCAATCGCCCGAACAGGGCTGTTGTACCCGAGGAGATACATAGTTTGATATCTGTCTTTTGGGGAAAGTGCTGGTGTAAGTTTTAACGTGGAAGTTCTTGTAAGTGCATGTAGATGACTGTTGAGGCCTTAGAGGTTGTGTTGGGCATGATGTTAAGGTTGCATGTTTATGCATGATGTATGTATGTTAAGTATGTTGTTACCATGATAGATGGTGATGACTGGTAAATGTCGATGTTTCTTTTTTCGACACGTGTTTATCTTTCCGTGGCTTTACGTGTTGCATTAATGAAATGAATCGAAAGTATTATGTAATGTAAAGTGAAAGATAATGAAAAGAAGAACATGATGAATGCATGCATTAATGAATAATGAACGAACAAAGGAAAGGCTTGCAAGCAGATATTGAGGTGAACGACTTTGTGTTGCAACAGCCTCGGTTAGCAGGCAATCGTGAGATTTCCACTGAGGTGAGCAACCATGTGTTGCAACAGACTCGGCTAGCATACGATCGTGAGAGATCGATATTGAGGTGAGCGGCCCTGTTGCCGCAACAGACTCGTAAGAACGAATGTAAAGATGAACGAATGATGAAGATAATAATAATATTATCTATGTGTACGTATGATGTGTGATCGCATGAAAGTAATGAACGGTTTTACGAAAGCAAAGTATGTATTATTATAAAACTAGAACTCACTTAGCAACGCTGACTTTTATGTGTTTCCAGTTGGCAGGTAATGATTGCTGAGGATGGCACGAGGCGGCTACTCAGCTCTTTTAGGATGACATTCTTTTGTTTAATGCTTTTGTATTGTAATGCAAACAAATGATATTTTGTAAGGAGTGTTGTATTACTTTGCAAAAGCATTAATAGTAAAATGAAAAGTTATTTCACAGTTTCCATTGCATGTTCTATTTAAGTTAATGAAATTATATGTTTTTGGAATGATGAGGAATCAACTGTAAGCGTCCCGGGAACGGGGCCTTACAAGTTGGTATCAGAGCCAAAGTTTAAGTGAAACGGGTAAAATTTCAAAATAAACTGAAAATGGGACGGAAAGGGAAGGGATGCCAAACTGAGTAGCTGCGTCCCATCAGGTATTTTTCTTAATGTTAACCGGAATTATGTGCGCATGTTATGTGGTTTATGTGTTGCTGGTAGATTTAGACACTGATGTAGTCAGGACAGGTAATGCTCGGTGTGCGAAGAGTAAAGTAAGTGGCTAATCATAACTGGCCACTGTAATTAGGGACTTACTATACTTGACATAAACTGAGCTATTTCCTTGAATGACCGTGTTGGTGTTTGAATCTTTCAGTGTGTTATAGAGGATGGCCGGTGGTAGATCATCCAAAGCCTCACGTAGTGGGCTTGCTGCTGCATCATGGCCCAAAAGAGGCAGGCCTAGAGTTGAGAAGGTGGTTCCTGAAGAACCCGAGACCCCTCATCCAGATGGTGTAGACGAGAGCGCCAATCTGAGAGCCTCGATAAAGGAGGCTGTAGTGGAGGAGGTGCACCAGGTCATGCAGATGATCTTACCGTCTGTAGTGACCGAAGTGATAATGGCTGTACGGGAAGGAGAACAGAAGGAGAGGAACCAGTCCTCAGGAGGACGGGAACAAACGGAGCCTGAAATGGTTCCTTCTTATGAAGAAGAGGAGGAAAGCCTGCGCCAGGGCGGCACGGGGCTGTAATTATGGGGCATTTTAACGGTGCAAGCCCCCTACTTTTGATGGTAACGGCACTACTGCTGCTGCTCACCGGTGGGTGAGAGAAATGGAGATTATTTTAAATATCAGCGAGTGCCGAGAGGACAAAAGGTGAAGTTTGCTGCCCACTCCTTTGGGGACTCGGCTTTATGCTGGTAGGACAACATTGTCCGAGCTGAAGGTAGTCGGGCAATCGGGAGGATGAGGTGGTCCGAACTGAAGAAGATAGTGATTGAGGAGTTCTGTCCTCATCGGGAAATGGACAAAATTGAGAGAGAATTCCTACAGCTGGAGGCGGGAACGATGACACACCAGCAGTACACTACAAAGTTCAATGAGATGGCACGTCTGGTGCCGGATCAGGTGATGCCTCTGTCATGAAAAATCAAGAGGTATATTCAGGGGTTGCCGACGGATATTCACAGTCATATGATCGCTTCCCGACCTAGCACGTTTAGGTCGGCGGTGGATTTGGCAGGGAGGTTATATGATGAGCGGGATGTGGTGGTGGTGGCTGAGGGTACCAGGAAGGGTGGTGGTGAGAGGAACTGGCAGGGGAAGAGGTTTGGTCGGGGTGACACTTCGACGGGTAACAAGAAGGCACGGGTGGATGACCGCCGTGTGGTCACGCCAGGTGCAGGATTGAAGAGGTGTGGCAAATGTGGGAGAGAGCATTCAGGGGAATGCAAGTCGGGATCAAACATCTGATTCAAGTGTGGGAAGCCTGGTCATATGGCTAGAGACTGTGGGGGTGTGAAGTGTTTCAACTGTGGGGAAAGTGGTCATATAAGTAGGGATTGTAAGAAGCCGAGGGCTGAGGGTTCTGGAGTGAAGAAAACTGGAGGTGAAGGACCGAGGGCGAGCGCCAGGGCATTCACGATGACACAGGAGGAGGCTAGGACAGACCCTGATGTTGTGTCCGGTATGTTTCTGGAGAATCAAACTTTAGCTTCTGTGTTATTTGATTTGGGTGTCAGTAGAAGTTTTATTTCTGCTGTTTTCTGTGCTAAATTGCCTGTTAGTAGTAGACATGTTGACATGTCGTTTGATGTAGAAACTTCCATAGGTAAGTCTACCAAGATTTCAAAGGTGATAGAGGGTTGTGATGTGGAATTAGAGGGTCATAAATTTCTGGTTAGACCATTTGTGATGAACTTAGGTGGTTTTGACTTGGTTCTTGGGATGGATTGGTTGGCGGACTTCGAGGTGAATATAGTGTGTCAAAAGTAGATGATTTTTCACATCCCGGCGGAAGCGTGAATGATACGGGTGGAATGTGACTAGCTTTTATCAAACAGATATAATAGAAACATAACACAGACATGCTTTTATTAATATTAGAGGAATTACATCTTTTACATAATATACCAAAATTAGATGTAATTAGTTACAACTAGGTTACAACATGTCTAAAATCTATGAAAATGCGCGTCTACGTACACACTTCCGTCAACGATGTTGACGGTCAGTGTTACACAGACCCGTCCTACGACTTCGCCCCAACCATCATGAACCTCAAAGCTGAAATCAAAGGTGTTACTCATTTCCTGAAAAAGTACACTTAAACCAGTCAACAAAAAAATGTTGGTGAGAACATAGGTTTAATCCAGACAAAATATTTTGTTGATGTATCAATTACAACCAAACCTGCTCACAACATAATCATACTGTCACGAAATAATCATAAAATCAGATAATATTACATCCTAACCCCCATTCGGTTAGATGCAGGAAAATAGCAGTAACCCTCATCCGGTTAGTGCAAATATTCTCCCAAGTAGCGCTACCAATATTATTGACCGGTTCCTCATTCGAACTAATGGTTGTGTCGCAAATGACAGTAAGTAAACAAAAGTATTTTCAAAATAATACATCAACCCAACAGTATACTTTTCCCCCCAAAACTTTACTAAATATCAAACGGTTGAAAATGGGGCTATGAACTCACCATGTCTTCCCACTTGAACCTAACAAGATAGTTCACAGTGTCAGACAATACTTCAAATATTTTTCTGGTTTTCATTGACTGTAAAAGATTAATAGAAACACATTCTGGCTTCAAAAAATTCTTAATCCATAATAGTTTGTGATTTATTCCAAACTTCTCAAAAATCACAAAAATAGCTACTGATGTCCAAAAATCACCAAATTTTTATAGAACATAATTTGGACAGTTTGTAGCTTCTCATAAATTTCACAACTTCAAATTCCCAACAGATTATTTTATATAAATTCCACAATATTCCTAAAATTCCTCAAAATACCTACTGCTGTCCATTAAATCCTCAAAAAGTCAGTAGCATCACATAATTTTTACAGCATCCAAACCTTAACAGATTATTTTCTATAAATTTAATAATATTCCCATAAATGATTAAAAATAGCTTCTGCTCAGAAAAATTCCCAACATTTTACAGTAGATTTCTGCTATAAAATAAATCATTATATAATTATCTCAAAGTCCAGATCATAACATATTAGTTTCTAAAATTTTCATAACAATTGCAATATTTAGTAAAAATACTTATTCTATTTCAAAAATTATGAAAATTATATATTATGTATTATCTTATTTAATATTGTATCTATGATTTTATCAGAATTTATTATTTACATTAAGTATTTATTATGATTTATCTGCTGCAGAACATATAAAAATTTCATATCTTTGTTATAACAAGGAATAAAATTTTGAAATAATTTCAGAGGCTTTTATACCTCAAAAGAATTATTCTGTAAATTTATTATAATTTTCCCGAAATTATTTCTATTTTTGATATTTTCTTCAATTTTTCATTTATAAAATAATTTATATAAATTATTTCTTTATCAAAACTTTGTCAAAACTTCAGTTCAATATTTCAGTATAAATATGAGAATTTCTCAATGGTTATTCCTACAATTGCAGTTACTTAATATTAATTTAATTTTTTTAAACATTTACAAGAATTAATCCTTGCAAATTCCAAATATATCTTTTTATCATAAGTTTCTGAGTTTTTATAACTCATTGCTTATGATTCATGAATTAAAACTTTTCAAATTTGTTTTGGTGTTTGAACACCAACTAATATGTATATATATAGATTTTTGTTACATATATGCAACAAGAATCATTGTTATCACCTTGTGATGATGACTTTGATTATATCCTAGCTTCTTGAATCCGAGAGCAAGGCTGTGAAGGTTGTGGATGGTGATGGTAGGTGCTGGTGGTGCGTGGTTATGTTTGTTTGGTGCTGTGGTGGTGGTCGGGTTGTTGTTGTTGTTGTTGTTGTTGTTGTTGTTTGTTGTTTGTGTTGTAATCCGAGAGTGAAAAGGCAATGAATGGTGGTGATGTTGGTGAAGCAAACCGAGGGTGGGAGGGACAGAAGGTGGCTGGAGGTGGTGGTGGTCGAATGAAGGTGATGGTGAACGGATGTTGGTGGTGTTAAGGAAGCCGAGGGAGATAAAGAAATGTTTGGAAGTTGTGGTTTTGTTGTGATGTTGTTTGTGTTTCAAAGGCTGCTTATAGCCTTGGTCCACCGCCCCTTGGAACATATTCCCGTATCTAGCTTTGATGACTCATTGAAGAGTCTAGACTTTAGCCTAGATGAGTCAACACTCATAAGGTTGCTTACTCAACCCCTTAGATAAGGTGGCAACTAAGGAGAAGGGTATGGTGTGAATGCTTTGATGTAGGATGATGTGGTGGCAGTTTATGGCAAGGAACCGAAGCATGGGTGTGAAAGCAAGACTTATAGATGCATGGTGGTGGGTCTTGGTGAGATGAATGCATGGATAGAGGTGCAAAACCGGGTGCATGTGGCGGTTTTAAGAAAAAAAAACAAAATGAGACAAGATAGCTAGAAGATAGGATTAAAATTTGACTTTAGAGTGTAAATATTGGGTATAGGGTGGCGGCTTTGGTGTGATACATGCGTAGAACCGAGGCTAGCTTAGGGATTGCTTCTCTTTTTGTTAATAAAACATGAAACTTGGGCTCCAAGGTGACTAACATTCATTCAATGAATATAGCTTAGGTTAGTGGTTTTAATGGTGTGAAACATGAAAATAAAACCAAAGGCATGGTTGTGGTATAGTGGTTTTTGGGTAGTAGTATAAGGTGGTAGTTTTCGAGGTAGTAGTGGTTTAGGTTATTAAGTTTTGGTTATTAGGTTTTTGATTTTTGTTTTAGTTAAGTTTTATTGTGTAGATATATATATATATACTCGAAACACATATATATATAAGTGAGCTTTATGTACATAAGTCACAATTATTCATATATATATAACATATATATTTCATGTTTTTATATGTATACAAACATACATACGTAAAAATTTGTATATATATACATGTGGTTGTGAGTTTTGGGTATATAACATACATGCATACGCGAATTTTAATACATAGGCATGCATGTAGACATGCATACGTATATCCATATATATATAATTCATGGTTGTAACATAATATCATAGAATTTTTACACGTAATATAATGAAATAACTTTTAGGGTTGTCACATTCTCCCCCCGTTAAAAGAATTTCGTCCCGAAATTCAGTGGGATATGCTTTAGAAACTTAAATAAGTATTACCTCTGAACAGGTGAGGATACTTCTTCTTGATTTCATCTTCCCTTTCCCAGGTGTATTCTGGTCCTCTTTTTGCATTCCACTTAATTTTCACTATGGGAATTTTACTTCATCTTAACTACTTTATTTCTTTTTCCACAATGCTATTGGTTTTTCCATAAAATGTAGTTTCTTATCCACCTGTATTTCTTGAGTTGGCACTACTAGAGTTTCATTGGTTAAGTATTTCTTGAGATTGGACACATAAAATGTGTTGTGTAGTTCACTTAATTCCTGTGGTAATTCCAACTTATATGCTACAGAACCAATTCTATCAACGACTTTAAATGGACCAATGTACCTAGGGTTCAGTTTACTAGATTTTCCAAATCGAAAGATACCTTTAGAAGGTGATATTTTTAAATAGACTCTGTCTCCAATTTGAAATTCCAATGGTTTCCTCCGTTTGTTTGCATAGCATTTCTGTCGATCACGAGCTGCTTTCAAACTGTTTTTAATCTCAGTGATCTTGTCTGTGGTTTCTTGGATTAGTTCAGGACCTGTGAGTTGTCTATCACCTATTTCATTCCAACATGAAGGTGATCTACATTTTCTTCCATATAAGGCTTCAAATGGTGCTAATCCAATGCTAGAGTGATAACTGTTATTGTATGAAAATTCTATTAAAGGTAAGTGACTATCCTAATTTCCACCAAAGTCTATAGCACAAGCCCTTAACATGTCTTCTAAGGTTTGTATGGTTCTTTCACTCTATCCATCGGTCTGTAGATGATAAGCTGTACTTAAGTTTATTTGAGTTCCTAAAGCTTTTTGCAAAGTTTGCTAGAATCTAGAAGTAAATCTGCTATCCCTATCTGATATAATGGATACATGTATTCCATGTCTAGACACAATTTCTTTAATGTAGATTCTTGCTAATCTCTCAACCTTGTAATCTTCACGGATAGGTAAGAAATGAGCAGACTTAGTTAGCCTATCTATTATAACCCAAATTGTCTCCAAATCTTTAGTGCAAATATTACAGCTCCTATTTCTAAGTCATAGGTGGTATAATTCTTTTCACTACCTCTAGGTTGTCTAGATGCATATGCAATCACTTTATCTTTCTGCATTAAAACACATCCAAAGCCTTGAAGAGAGGCATCACAATAGAATATGAAGTTATCTGTTCCTTCGGGTAAAGCTAATACAGGTGCACTACATAATTTATTCTTAAGAAGTTCAAAGGCTTCGTTCTGCTTTTCTCCCCATACTTTTTATCTTTTTTAGTCAATTCTGTTAATGGTTGAGCTATTCTTGAGAAGTTTTCTATAAATCTCCTGTAGTATCCTGCTAAACCTAAAAATTGACGTATTTCTGTCAGGGTTTTTGGAATTTCCCATTTCTTAACTGTTTCTATTTTTGCTGGATCAACCTGAATTCCATTTTGGTTGACTATATGCCCAAGGAATTGTACTTCTCTTTTCCAAAATTCACATTTAGAAAATTTCGCATATAACTTTTCTTTTCGTAACAGTTCCAAGGTTAACCTGAGGTGTTGTTCATGGTCTTCCTTACTTTTAGAATAGATTAGAATGTCATCAATGAAGACTATAACAAATTTATCTAGGTAAGGTTTACACACTCTATTCATTAGGTCCATAAATACTGCTGGAGCATTGGTTAACCCAAATGGCATCACAAGGAATTCATAATGACCATATCTAGTTCTAAATACAGTCTTAGAAATGTCATCTTCTTGTACCCTTAATTGATGATATCCAGATCTTAAGTCTATTTTTGAAAAATAACTAGATCCCTGTAGTTGGTCAAACAAATCATCAATTCTAGGGAGTGGATACCTATTCTTTATGGTAACCTTATTAAGTTCCCTAAAATCAATACACATTCTAAAGGTTCCATCTTTCTTTTTAACAAACAGAACTGGTGCTCCCCAAGGTGATACACTAGGACGTATAAATCCTTTATCTAATAGTTCCTGTAACTGAGTCATGAGTTCTTTCATCTCAGTTGGTGCTAAACGATAAGGTGCTTTAGCAATAGGGGTTGTTCCCGGTATCAATTCTATTTTATATTCTACCTGACGAGGAGGTGGTAATCCAGGTAGTTCATCAGGAAAAATATCAGCATATTCATTTACAACAGGAACACTTTCCAAATTTTCCTTATCAAGTTGTGTATCAACAATATGAGCCAAGAATGCTAAACAATTCTGGTTGAGGTATTTTCGTGCTTTTTCACAAGTAATTAGTTTCACAGTGTTACATGGCTTGTCACCATAAATGCAGAGGGTTTATTTTCCTTGATCAAAGGAACCTTAATCATTTTCTTATCACAAATAATTTCAACATGATTTGTACTCAACCAATCCATTCCTACTACAATATCAAATCCTCCTAACTTAATAGGTATCAGATTTATATCAAAACAGTATTCATCTAAATTTAAGATGCAATTAGGAATAATTTCATCAGCTTCTATAGTTTTACCATCAGCTAATTCTATCATATAGATGTCACGTAATTTCTCAGATGCTGAACTAATTGATGGTCTAAAAGTATGTGAAACAAAACTGCGGGTTGCTCCTGTATCAAATAATACTTTAGCGTACTGGTTATTGATAAGGAACGTACCCGTGACTACTTCTGGTTCATGACGAGCTTCGTCAGCTTGTATCACAAATGCCCTTCCACGGGGGTTGTTCTGATTAGCTGGAGCCTTACCCTTTCGTTGTGGACATTCACTCCGGAAATGATTTTCACTTCCACACTGAAAACAAATGGTTTTAGGGTTAGTAGGGTTTTTGCAGTCTTTAGAAATGTGTCCCTTTCTTTTGCAGTTATAACACACCACTGTCATACAGTTTCCTGTATGATATCTTTGACAGATGTTACACTGTGGTGGTTTTCTACTTTCTTCCCTTGAGTTATTCCCAAAAAGTTCCTTGGTGAAGGTCGGGCTACTCTTTTCTGGGAACTTTCTCCAAATCTTTTTCCGGGATGGTTTTCAATCCATTTTCTTTTCTCTCCTACCTGTTGATGACCTAATGATCCATTCCTGATCATTTCATCTGTCAGACTTCCTGACAAGATTACTGCTTCCTGGAAGGTTTTGGTTCTAGCAGATTTCACTAGTCCTCTTATTTGTGGCACTAATCCCCAAATATACCTTCCTATTCTTTATGATTCCGGGGTTATCAAATGTGGTACTAATATAGATAATTCATTATACCTATCAGTATATTCCCGGTGTGCAGACCCTTTCATCTCTAGTGCTAAGAATTCAGCCTCTAGTTTTTCTATCTCATTGTAAGGACAATATTTTTCTATCACTAGATTTCTAAATTCTTCCCAACTTAGCTTATTCATAACATTTATACCCCTAGTGTGTACCTACATTTTCCACCAGGATTGTGCTTCTCCTTTAAGGGAATGGGAAGCAAACAGTGTCTTGAAGTTTTCAGCACAGTTGCTGATTTCCAGGACTCCTTCCATGTCATCTAGCCATCTTAAAGCTTGTACTGCTCCACCTTTTTCATCAAATTCCCGAGGTCTACAGGACATAAAGGTTTGTAGGAGCATCCCTTTGAAATTCCATTTAGAATCTCTTCTTCCTGTCTTTCTTCTATATTCATATTTTCAGGCCCTGCTGGTGGGTTGAGGTAGTTCCAATATTCAGATTTTGTTGGAGTTGAGTAATTAAAGTAGGTAGGGTAGCTTCCAGTTGTTGGGCTACTATCTGAGATATCCTATCATTCTCAGTTGTATCAGGGTTCACGGGTGTTTCTTCCCCAAGTCTGGTCCTGGGTCGTCCCACTCGAGCTATTCTCCTGACAGGCTGAGTGTTTCTTTTTGGCGGCATGATTCACTATAGTGAATTTTTAATGTCAGTATCATAATTAAATATCTTAACATAAAATTATTTAACATAATTCAAACAAACATGTTATCAAAAAAATACATATATCAGTTAAGCTCTTATTTCTTTTTATTCTAAAGAGTTAAACTATAACTATTAGTTTCTACTGAGCCATTTCCATATCCTGGTAAAAATATTTCTCTTGGGTGTCTTGAGCTTTTTGATGTCCTTCTGAATTTTCCAGATTCCCAGCTGTATTTTCTTAAGTTTCTTAAGAGTCTGTCGGGCTGTCTTTACCTGATCCAACTTTGGCTCAATAATTCTATCTTCATCTTTGGGATCATCAGGAAGTTGTCTTTCTAAATCCTCAGATTGCTTAACTTTAAGTCTATGTCCATGTAGTATCTTTTTCCTAGGAGTCTTAATTGTATATCCTCCCACGTGTACTGGTGCACGTCTAACATAATTTTTGTCTTATTCTCCATTTCTGTTGGGTTAACATCCATAACCTGTTGAGGTTCTGGTTCAGGTGTTATTTCTTTAGGGCTGCTATGGTATGAACCTTCGGAAGGATCGGTCTCGTAGTGATAACTATCTGAATTCATAGCTGCACAGATCTCTTATCAATATTTCACAAAAAGTTAGTCAATTAACTTATCAAAATTTTATTAGAATCTTAATCATAAAATCATAGAATTTCACGTAATTCACATAATTCACATAATTCACATAAAATCATAAAATGATATATTTGAGCTTATGGTTATAGTCTAGTTATTTACTTAAAATAACTAATTCTCTATAACCAATGGCTCTGATACCAACCTGTCACGTCCCGGCGGAAGCGTGAATGATACGGGTGGAATGTGACTAGCTTTTATCAGAGTGCAGTTGTTTATAGTAAATAAACACAGATATAACAGAAACATAACACAGACATGCTTTTATTAATATTAGAGGAATTACATCTTTTTACATAATATACCAAAATTAGATGTAATTAGTTACAACTAGGTTACAGCATTCTAAAATCTATGAAAATGCGCGTCTACGTACACACTTCCGTCAACGATGTTGAGGTCAGTGTTACACAGACCCGTCCTACGACTTCGCCCCAACCATCATGAACCTCAAAGCTGAAATCAAAGGTGTTACTCATTTCCTGAAAAAGTACACTTAAAGCAGTCAACAAAAAATATTGATGAGAACATAGGTTTAATCCAGACAAAATATTTTGTTGATGTATCAATTACAACCAAACCTGCTCACAACATAATCATACTGTCATGAAATAATCATATAATCAGATAATATTACATCCTAACCCCCATTCGGTTAGATGCAGGAAAATAGCAGTAACCCTCATCCGGTTAGTGCAAATATTCTCCCAAGTAGCGCTACCAATATTATTGACCGGTTCCTCATTCGAACTAATGGTTGTGTCGCAAATGACAGTAAGTAAACAAAAGTATTTTCAAAATAATACATCAACCCAACAGTATACTTTTCCCCCCAAAACTTTACGGAATATCAAACGGTTGAAAATGGGGCTATGAACTCACCGTGTCTTCCCACTTGAACCTAACAAGATAGTTCACAGTGTCAGACAATACTTCAAATATTTTTCTGGTTTTCATTGACTGTAAAAGATTAATAGAAACACCTTCTGGCTCCTAAAAATTCTTAATCCATAATAGTTTGTGATTTATTCCAAACTTCTCAAAAATCACAAAATAGCTACTGATGTCCAAAAATCACCAAATTTTTATAGAACATAATTTGGACCGTTTGTAACTTCTCATAAATTTCACAACTTCAAATTCCTAACAGGTTATTTTATATAAATCCCAAAATATTCCCAAAATTCGTCAAAATACTTACTACTATCCATTAAATCCTCAAAAATTCATCGAATTTTTCCAAACGGTCAGTAGCATCACATAATTTTTACAGCATCCAAATCTTAACAGATTATTTTCTGTAAATTAATAATATTCCCATAAATGATTAAAAATAGCTTCTTCTCACGAAAAATTCCTAAAATTTTGTAGAAAATTTATTTATGAAATCAATCATCATATAATTATCTCAAAGTATAGATCATAACATATTAGTTTCTGAAATTTTCACAATAATTGCAATATTTATTAAAAATACTTATACTATTCCAAAAATTATAAAAATTATATATTCTGTAGTATCTTATTTAGTATTGCATATATGATTTTATCAGAATTTATTATTTACATTAATTATTTATTATGATTTATCTGCTGCAGAACATATAAAAATTCATATCTTTGTTATAACAAGGAATAAAATTCTAAAATAATTCCAGAGGCTTTTATACCTCAAAAGAATTATTGTGTAAATTTATCAGAATTTTCCCGAAATTATTTCTATTTTTGATATTTTCTTCTATTTCTCATTTATAAAATAATTTATATAAATTATTTCTTTATCAAAACTTTGTCAAAACTTCCATTTCAATATTTCAGTATAAAATATGAGAATTTCTCAATGTTTATTCCCACAATTATAGTTACTTAATATTAATTTAATTTTTCTTAAACATTTACAAGGTTTAATCCTTGCAAATTCCAATATATCTTTTTATCATAAGTTTCTGAGTTTTTATAACTCATTGCTTATGATTCATGAATTAAAACTTTTCAAATTTGTTTTGGTGTTTGAACACCAACTAATATGTATATATATATAGATTTTTGTTACATATATGCAACAAGAATCATTGTTATCACCTTGTGATGATAACTTTGATTGTATCCTAGCTTCTTGAATCCGAGAGCAAGGCTGTGAAGGTTGTGGATGGTGATGGTAGGTGCTGGTGGTGCGTGATTGTGTTTGTTTGGTGTTGTGGTGGTCGGGTTTTATTATTGTTGTTGTTTGTTGTTTGTGTTGTAATCCGAGAGTGAAAAGGCAATGAATGGTAGTGATGTTGGTGAAGCAAACCGAGGGTGGGAGGGACAGAAGGTGGCTGGAGGTGGTGGTGGTCGAATGAAGGTGATGGTGATCGGATGTTGGTGGTGTTAAGGAAGCCGAGGGAGATAAAGAAATGTTTGGAAGTTGTGGTTTAGTTGTGATGTTGTTTGTGTTTCAAAGGCTGCTTATAGCCTTGGTCCACCGCCCCTTGGAACATATTCCGTATCTAGCTTTGATGACTCATTGAAGAGTCTAGACTTTAGCCTAGATGAGTCAACACTCATAGGGTTGCTTACTCAACCCCTTAGATAAGGTGGCAACTAAGGAGAAGGGTATGGTGTGAATGCTTTGATGTAGGATGATGTGGTGGCGGTTTGTGGCAAGGAACCGAAGCATGGGTGTGAAAGCAAGACTTATAGAAGCATGGTGGTGGGTCTTGGTGAGATGAATGCATGGATAGAGGTGCAAAACCGGGTGCATGTGGCGGTTTTAAGAAAAAAAACAAAATGAGACAAGATAGCTAGAAGATAGGATTAGAATTTGACTTTAGAGTGTAAATATTGGGTGTAGGGTGGTGGCTTTGGTGTGATACATGCGTAGAACCGAGGCTAGCTTAGGGATTGCTTCTCTTTTTGTTAATAAAACATGAAACTTGAGCTCCAAGGTGACTAGCATTCATTCAATGAATATAGCTTAGGTTAGCGGTTGTAATGGTGTGAAACATGAAAATAAAACCGAAGGCATGGTTGTGGTATAGTGGTTTTTGGGTAGTAGTATAAGGTGGTAGTTTTCGAGGTAGTAGTGGTTTAGGTTATTAAGTTTTGGTTGTTAGGTTTTGATTTTTGTTTTAGTTAAGTTTTATTATGTAGATATATATATATACTTGAAACACATATATATATAAGTGAGCTTTATGTACATAAGTCACAATTATTCATATATATATAACATATATATTTCATGTTTTTATATGTATACAAACATACATACGTAAAAATTTGTATATATATACATGTGGTTGTGAGTTTTGGGTATATAACATACATGCATACGTGAATTATTAATACATAGGCATGCATGTAAACATGCATACGTATATCCATATATATATAATTCATGGTTGCAACATAATATCATAGAATTTTTACACGTAATATAATGAAATAATTTTTAGGGTTGTCACATTGGTTCGACTGATAGCGCCTGACGGGAGTTTGGTGACTGTTTATGGGGATCGGGTCACGATGATTCCAAAAGTAATCACGATGGCGGTGGCGGGAAGTGTATAAGGCGTGGATGTAGCGCCTACTTGGCGTATGTAAAGGATGTGGATACGCCAACACCACAACTATCCGATGTTCCGGTTGTGTGTGACTTTCCAGATGTGTTCCCAGAAGATTTATCAGGAGTGCCACCTAACCAGGAGATTGAGTTCCAGATTGATCTGATACCGGGTGCCCAACCTGTTGCCAAAGCACCGTATCGATTGGCTCCGACAGAGATGAAAGAGTTGATGGAGCAGTTACAAGAGCTGCTCGATAAGGGGTTCATTAGACCGAGTATCTCTCCTTGGGGTGCTCCGGTCTTTTGTAAAGAAGAAAGATGGTAGTATGAGGATGTGTATAGACTACCACGAGCTGAATAAGCTGACAGTGAAGATCAGTATCCGTTGCCGAGGATTGATGATTTGTTTGATCAGCTTCAAGGTGCCAGTTGATTTTCACGGATAGATCTTTGATCTGGCTACCATCAGTTAAAGGTGAAAGAGCAGGATATTCCTAAAACAGCTTTTTGCACGCGCTACGGTCACTACGAGTTTCTTGTCATGTCTTTTGGTTTGACCAATGCGCCAGCGGCTTTTATGGACCTGATGAACAGAGTGTGTCGGCCGATGTTAGATAAATCAGTGATCATGTTTATTGATGATATCCTGATTTATTCGAAAAGCGAGGTAGAGCATGCCAGTCACATTCGAGAGGTGTTGGAGACGTTGAGAAGGGAGAAGTTGTATGCCAAGTTATCCAAGTGCGCATTCTGGTTGCGCGAAGTACAATTCTTGGGTCACGTGGTGAATCCGGGGGGATTATAGTGGATCCGGCAAAGGTGGAAGCGGTGATGCAATGGAAGTCTCCAAAGACGCCATCCGAGATCCGTAGTTTCTTGGGTTTGGCGGGCTATAACAGAAGTTTCATTCAAGACTTCTCTAAGATCGCTTCTCCACCAACCAAGTTGACCTGGAAAGATGTAAAGTTTGTGTGGGGTCAAGCTCAAGAGAAGGCGTTCGAAGAGTTGAAGGCGAGGTTGACTCAAGCTCGGTATTGTCATTACCCGATGGAAGTGAGGATTTGGTGGTTTATTCTGATGCTTCCTACTCGGGGTTGGGGCGTGTGTTAATGCAGAGAGGAAAACTTATAGCTTATGCATCCCTACAGTTAAAGGTTCATGAGGTTAACTATCCTACCCATGACTTGGAGCTGGCAGCAGTGGTCTTTGCGTTAAATATTTGGAGGGACTACATGTATGGGACGAAGTGCACCATTTTCACTGACCACAAGAGCTTAAAGTACTTCTTCGAGCAGAAGGATTTGAACATGAGGCAGAGAGGCGACGGTTGGAGCTCATAAAGGATTATGATTGTGAGATCCATTATCATCCGGGCAAAGCCAACGTGGTGGCGGATGCCCTTAGCTGAAAGGAACGCCCTGAGCCGATTCGGGTGAAAGCGTACCAGCTGATCATGACTTCGATGTGATGAAGCAAGTCAAAGAGTTTCAAGATGATTGTTGAGTAGAAACTTTGGTTGAGCTTAGATTATGTATGATTGTGTTAATTTTTTATTTATTTTTCTTCTTTCCTTTCCTATGATTGTGTGTTAATTTTTTTTTATATTTTATATATCTACGAGTGTGAAAATAAAATAAAAAAAAAAAATAGAATGTGGTAGTTGCAGGTCCCGTCGCCGACGGGCCAAACCTGCGTCGCCGACGCCAACGCGTAGATTAGCATGCCCGTAGGCAGCAACATACCCCGTCGACCAAATTACACACCTGAAGCCCCGTCGCCGACGGGCTATCACGGCGTCGCCGACGCCCCTTCCTTCCACCACCCGAAAAATTTCCCTTTTCTTCAAATTTTAATCCATTCTCAACCACACAAACACCCCTTACGGATTTTTCACCCACACAACCCCTATGTCACCCCAAAACACACTCCCACTCCCATTTTCATCCATCAAATCCAACTCTTTCTCTCTTATTCTCCAAAGACTTCTCAAGAACCCTAATTTCTCCATAACCCAACTTCTTCCAAACTTAACCAAATCCAACCATTCTTGTGTCCAAAGTGTTTAGTTTTTCGTGAGGAACAAAACCCCTAGCATAGTTTTTGCTAATTCTTTGTTGTTAAAGAGAAATCTAAGGTGCAAAATTCGGGTTTCTTGGGTTTTCTTCAAGTATCTTTCTATTGCAACTTGTTGGGTGAAACTCTAAGCACAGAAGGTATGATTTCTTCTCATTCTATTACTAGCATTACATAGTTTGTAGAAATTGTCTCTTGAACATGAATGTGATTAGTGAAACTAGTTTAGGGTATGTATGGATTGTTGAGTAGGAACCTTGGTTGAGCTTAGATTATGTATGATAAATGTAGATACAAAACAAGTGTGGGGAGAGGGTTCTAGCACAATTACTCTTGAGAAATAGGCATAGAACAAAGATGAAGGTTATGAAAATTTGTATACATGGTTGTAAGCATATGATAGTATGTCATGGATAAACATAAAAGAAAACCTTATTGTTGAAAGTAAACTTGAAATTTTGAAGATAATGCAACATATTGTTGTCAAGAACATACTTGTTTATTCAAAATTGCAATAGGAGCATATGCTTACAAAACCATGATCTATGCCTATTTGTTGGAATTGTTTGAATGCAAGTAATTAATGGGTGCATTTGGTTGTTGTGTTGTAGTTCAATGGCGAGTAGAAAAAGGAGAAAGGCCTCAAGAGCTACAAGTTCATCCTCTCGTAGGGTGATGAACTGGGAACAAGAAAGCTCTGTTACTGAAGATGATGCAAGGCTATTTCACCAAGATTGGACGTGGACACACACAAGAATGACAGGATCGGGGAGAAATGGAATCCGAAGCCCAAAAACGATTATCCGACTTTCACAATAGAGCTACTGAAATCCGTTTGTGGAAGTGGAAAATGGCAAAGGTCCAATATGGCGTCCCAGGTGTATGTGTGCCGGAGAGAGTGGTTAATACTGAAGAGCTCTCGAAGATAGGGATAACACAAAAATTCGAAGCTCTAGGGTGGGAGAGAGCTTTAGATTGGTGTGCTGCAAATATACATCGGGTTTATTTGGGGGCAGTGGCCGAATGGATGGCGTCATTAAGATTTGAAAACAAAAGCAGTCATCCATCACAATGGAGGTTATCAGGGGAAACAGGTGCAGGTACTATGGTGATGTCTTTTGAGACGATGAACCGGATCGCCCAATTTGATTCTTTGGGCCAGGGCAATTACTATTACTATCATATGGATCGATTTTTTCAAGGCCCGTTCTAGAAGCAGATCCGGTAAATTTAATCAGCTTGACTGTTCCTTTCCGGGAAGGTTCTGAACTTGAGAGGAATCACTTATCTCTCGAAGGAAAAATTCTACAAAATATCTCCCTTGAAAATGTGATGGTAAGATTGGGAGATCGAGGGAAACTAAGAACCTGGGATTGCAGAATCTTACATTCTTTACTGTATGGAAGCCCCAAACTCTCATGGAGACATATAGTGATGATGAATATTTGGGAATCAAGGGAGCTATATGCTAGGAAAATGGTCCCATATATTCGATTGATTAGTGCTATGATCGTGCAACAAGATTGCCTTCCTCCAGAGGCACTCTGGGTCAGTAAACCGTTGGACTACTTTGATTTTAAGAAGATGAGAGCATCAAAGATCTTTGTTGAACAGCAAGGGTTTACATTTGTTGTCCGGGATACTGAAACCGGACAGTCTTTTACTGCAAGAGACCCAGATGCTCCTCCACCGGATGAATTTGAGGCCATGGAGGAAGAAGAGGAACAACCCGAGGAAACAAGGCCCTCAAGAAGGCGAACTGCCCGTCAACATCGAGAGGTGTCTGATAATGTAGCTGAATTCACTGTGAGACGAAGGCAGCCGGGTTGGGAATCTTTGCAGGTCGGGCACAGGCAGACATATGACAATGTGTCTGCTTTGATGGGAGAAATGAGAGAAGTGGAGGAAGCAAGAAGAGAGAGTGAAAGGGTGTGGAGGCTGCAGCAAGAGGAACATTGGGCACAACAAGAAGCCCGAAGGATGGAAAGGGAACAGTTAGAAGACAGGCGTTGGATGGCCCTTGCAACAGCCCAACAAATGGCTGTCAACAACGCTACATTCTCCAAGAACAAGAAAGGCATCACCGGGATCTTGAAGCAGGTCGAAGCTATCAAGAGTTTACCCCGTGGACAGACTATTCGACCATCAGGGACCAACCAGAACAGGTGCAACAGTCAGTGCATTGGCCCCAGGGCGTGGCGTCCAGCTTCATTCCCATTCCTGCGCCACCACCAACTGAAGGGGGAGCATTTGACAACTTCAATGAGATGTTTTCTGCCCTAACTGGCTATCCTTATCAACCATACCCGCCAAGAGATCCAAATGAGCGCTACCAAAGATAGGTGGCGAGGTATGACTTATGTGTTTGTACAGTTTATTTAAATGTTTGAGGGTGTTTGTTTTTCTGTTCCTTTTAATTCTGTAGTTGTTTTTATTAAGTGGTTATGAGAGTTCCACAATTCATGCTAATAGATTGGTTGTCAAAGAGGTGAGAAGCTTGCTTCTACACAATTTGTTACAATTGCAGGTTTTGTGCTACTAGGATTGAAAAGCTAATGCCAAGAAAAAGTGAAGAAATCCAGGTGCACATGTTCCTTTTAGCATGATTATCTTAGTATCTTGAATAAGTGGAACGTTGTTTTAGGCCGGGGAAACCTTTGGGGAAGAAATTTGTATCACATCTCTTATGTTTTGAAAAGATTTCACCCACATTGAGGACAATGTCAACATTAAGTGTGGGGATGGGGGAAAAATAGAAAAATTTTCAAATTTTCAAATACTTTTTGATCCTCATTCTATGCAAACAACCTAGAATGTCACTAAAAGAATTTCAAACCAAGAAAATTGGGTAAAAGGTCGTTAGTCATGGTTGCCTTGAATAGTCTCACCAAGTGCCTTTAAAGAAAACTTTAAGTGAGATGCCTAACTAGTTTTAGCATGCTTAAAATAGTCACACATGCTAAATGTCGGCAACCCATTTCTCCTCCATCATGTGAGTTTTGAGCCATACTTACCTAGATTGCTAGATCACTTACATATATATAAAGTTCATTTGTTGAGGTTGATCATTATGCGCTTAAGTGGTAGAACTTGTATGGTTTGATACGTGCTAAGACCGCAAAGGAATATGTGAACGGAAATGAAAAGGCATTAGGATCCCCCATTATTCCTTATTACCCATAAAGATTACAAAACTATACCCTAGTTGCCAATTTTGAGCCTATTTATGCGAACACAAGTGTGTGTAATAAATTGCCCTTTCGTTTGTCGACCCACTAGCCGAGCATCAAAGACTTATCCTCTTGAAAATTTTGATGAGAATCCAATTGATTTGGTCCATGTGTTAATCAAATTAGTGTTCTTTAGTATATAAAAAAAATGAAATGAAAAGAATATATACATCGTGTTTGAAGAAAAGATGTCAAGAAAAAAAAAATAGAATAAGAAAAGCGTTGGGATAGAAATTACCCGAATACCGTTATTAGTAGTTTGTATTGTTTTGGATTTATCATCACATTAGCCACTAAATAAAGCCTTATTCCTCACCCAAGCCTAAGCCCAAAAACCACAAAAGTCCTTTGATCTGGGAATTATTCCATTAAAGCAGTGGAGGCACGATTGCTTTACAAGCTTATGCTCACATTATTGCATATGGTTTTGAGTGAAAAACATACTAGCACATCACATGCTAGTCCACAAAATAGTCGAGAGGAGCGTATCATTGTGAGGGGCATGAAACATGAGTGCAAGAGTTTAAAGCATGGTAGGATTAGTTAGGCAAGTCTTGGTTTGTTATTACATATATCATTCACTTATGAACTTGAGGGGCGGGTATGACTTTGGACCTTAACTTGATAGAAGGTGAGAAATTCTAAATGTCTTGTAATGTTTTGAAAAATATTGTATGGTAGTTTGCTTGAGGACAAGCAAAAGATAAGTGTGGGGATGTGATGCGCGGGTAAAAGCTCGGGTTTAAAAGCACACAAAACGGCATATTTATAGCATAACTTCGAGTTCAAATGATCTATGTTGATGTGTTTTGTGTTTGTTAGGGCCGGAACAATTAAGAATACACTTCAGGGGTCATATGGGATGTCGGAATGGAGCCCGGAACAGTCGGATACGCGAAACAAACAAAAGAAAAAATGCAGTTTCTGGAGCCCGTCGTCGACGCCCTAATAGGCCGTCGCCGACGCCTTCTAGTTTGTCATATCGGATTTTAATGCCCACTTGTGTTGTTTGACTTGTTTAAACGGGGTTTTTCAAAGTGGAAGCTAGAAGGGCATATAATAAGGAGGAAAAGGAGGAAAAGGGGGAACACACAACATGTTATGATCCTTTCATTATTTCTTGTCTCCAAGATCCTCATCTTCATAATTAACCATCTTCTTCATAAACATTCATCTTCATATCATCAACATCCATCCATGGAGTTTTAGGAAGAAACTTTTACAATTGGAGCTTTTCATCATCAATAAAGGCAAGCAACATCAAAGTGATATGGAATTACAAACAAGATCATCACCCGGAATCCAAGCCTCAAACAACATGAGAGGCTAATCTTCTTTGGGTTTTCCCCCGGTTGCATATTGTAAGACTATGGTTTGTTAACATTTGAAAACTAGATTGCATCCTTGTGTTTTGTATTTGATTGCTTGAAACATTTATGCTAGTACTTTGAGCTTAACTTGAATTCCCAAATTGAATGAATGATTATGAAATTTGTCTTTGAGAAATGGAGTTGTTCATGTGTGCTATGTATATGTAGAGTTTGAATGTTCTTGTGTAATGAAGTGTATTATTGTCCGTGTTAACGTTGACAATTCTTGACACCTAAACCTTGTAACGATGAACTCATTAGCATAAATCATACCTTTGATGCAAGTTAGTTGGATTGGTAGAACCATAACTTAGGATATCAACCGGGGGTGAACCTTATTATTAAACTTAGTTTTGTTAACCATTGTTCTAAGTTCTCAAGCTTTATTAATCATTTTAAGTAACCTTTGTGTTTTGTTCATTTCTTTGTGTTGGACAAAGTTTCAACACCATTTCAAGTAAAATATCAAGCTTTTCTAAACAAAATAGCAAGCTTCATAATTAACTCGATAGTCCAATTCAAGTCTAAACACAAACCACATACTCCTTGTGATTCGACACCCTTCTTACCATTTGCTACATAGTTTTGGTACTAAGGAACTATACAAATACTATCTTTGACTAGTGCACGCGACAAGCCGGTCAGCGGTTGGCGGATCTTTTCATTAAGGAGATTGTGACTCGTCACGGTGTGCCGGTATCTATTGTGTCTGATCGTGACACCCGGTTTACATCCAAATTCTGGAAGAAATTCCATGACGCGATGGGGACGAGGTTACACATTAGCACAGCTTATCATCCCCAAACTGATGGTCAGTCAGAAAGGACCATTTAGACATTGGAGGACATGCTTGGGCATGTGTGATTGATTTTTAGGGAAGTTGGGATGACCACTTACCGTTAGCTGAATTCTCATACAACAACAAACTATCATGCCAGCATTGGCATGCCACCTTATGAGATGCTATACGGTAGGAGATGCAGGAAGCCCGTATGTGTAAGGCCCCGTTCCCGGGCAACTCACAGCTGGTCATTCATCGCACTCAAAACATAATTCTTTATAGTTCTTCATAAAAACATTGCAGTGGAAACATTAAAACATTCTTTTCATTTCACCAAATGCTCTTACAAAATAGTCGTAAACAGGGACCTCTAGTGGTTCAGGTTCCCCGTTCTCATCTTTGCTCTTACAAAATATTATTACAGTTCATTGCATAAGAACATTTCATTATAAAAGCATTATAAAAATGGATGCCATCCTAAAGGAACTGAGTAGCCGCCCCGTGCCATCCTCAGCAACATACCTGCCAACTGAAAACACATCAAAGTAAGCGTTGCTAAGTGAGTTCCAGTTTTATTTTAAAAACATACTTTTCTTTCGTATATGAACACATATCATACGTACATACACATAGATAATATCATATTATCCTCTTTTTCTCATTCATTCTTTATCTTTAACTTTCATTCATTCTCTGTCTTTTACTGCTATATGGATCCGTCATACTTTACCCTATTCATGGCACACAAGCCATGATTACTGAGGTCGAGTGATAAGGATCCCATTTCATGCGTTATCACTACGTTCCTTCCGTTCATTATTTTCATTCGTTCGTTCTTTAGCTTTCATTACGTTCATTATCTTTCGTTCGTTTCATACTTTCTTTCTTTCACAATTATCTCTCTCATTCATCAACTCACACGATACTCCCGACTCATGTCCGAAGATTGATACTGTGCGGGGCCTGCTCACAAACCCCCGACTCATGTCCGAAGACTGACACAGTAACGGAGCACGTGACCCGTTCCTCATTCGTCTCGTCTCACTCTCACGCACTACTCCCGACTCATGTCAGAAGACTGATACTGTGCCGGGGCCTGTACACAACCCCCGACTCATGTCCGAAGACTGACACAGTACCGGAACATGCGATCCTCTACTCATTCAGCTAGATCCTGTCTCATGCAATATCCCCGACTCATGCTCGAAAGCTGATGCTGTGTCGGGGCCTGCTCGCAAACCCCCGACTCATGTCCGAAGACTGGCACAGCACCGGGATACGTGATAAGATCCCGTTTGAGTCAATCACCTGAATTGAACTCTATCCGAGTCTGTTGCAACACAAAGTTGCTCACCTCACTATCTCTCTCATGCAATACCCCCGACTCATCTCCGAAGACTAATACTGTGACGGGGCCTGATAAACAAGCCCCCAACTCATGTCCGAATACTGACACAGTATCGGAGTATGCAATAAGGACCCATTTCAAGTCTGTTGCAACACAGAGTCGCTCACCTCATACATATGCTTACGAGCCTTACTTTCGTTCATTCATATGTTAGTGCGGGCATTCATTTATTACGTTCCTCTTTCATTATCTTTCATTTGATTTACATAATGCTTTCATTACAGTATTAATCATAACACGTAAAGCCATGGAAAGATAAACATGTTTTGACACAAGGAACCTCGACATTTACAAATCATCGGTCACCACCATCTAACATGGCAACACCATACTTAACATACCTACGGAAAAGATGGACATACATCGATACAAGGAGCATCGACATCTACAATCATCAGTCATGAGCATTATATAGGGCCTCATCATACTTAGCATACAAACATCATGCATAAGCATGCAACACTATCATCGTCATGCCAAACATCACTTCGAAGGTCTCGACCACCGTCTCACACGTACTTACAGGAACTAGCGCACCTTTACTTACCCCTGCTCTTTTCCCGAAGGTGAATAATCAAACTAGGTCTCTCCTCGCACACAACAACCCTATTTGGGCGATTGGGCATCCTTCAGTCGCATGGCCTCCAGGCGACTGAACACTATACGATTGGACCAATGCGGATGAGCATCCATGCGGATGAACACCCAATCGTACGAATGGACTTCCTATCGTGCGAATGAATACTATGGGAATGGGCTTCTATGCGACTGAACCCTCAATCGTGCGACTGAACAGCTATGCGAATGGACCTATGCGACTGAACTCTCAGTCGTATGTCCTGTCGTGCGACTGAACCTCCAGTCGTACGATTGAGCCTCAGTCGTGCGATTGAACCTTAGTCATCTCTCAGTCAGCCGATTGGCCCACCAGTCGGCTAGCCCTAGCTGGGCAGCGACTGTAGTTCATCCCGAACTGCAGCCGTGACATTCGGTCTTCAAACCCTTTCAAACTCATTCTAAGCCTAAATCAACCCTCCTAACCTTAGGGAATCATACCTTGACCTTTTTCAAGCCTATCCAAGCCCGAAATCAAGCCCTAAACACACCATACACATAGACATACATACATACACGGGTTAAACACCCAAAAACCTGAAAATAGATTTCAGATGTGTTCCAGCCCCAAAATTGGTTGAAAACAAGTAAACGAGGGGTCCTAGAACTCACACAAACAAGAAGAAGATGAAGATCTTCGTTTGGACTAGTTACTCGACGTGTTTCGAGCCCGAACCACCACTTTCTCTCTTTTTCTCTTCTTTCTCTCTTCTTTCTCTCTTCTCTTCTTTTTGGCTGAGTTTTGCAAGTGTGGGGAGGGGAGATGGTTGCCCTCTCCCTTAAAAGCTACAGTCCAGTCACCCGATCTCCAAGCGTATGGGCACTCCAGTCGCCTGAGCTCCATGCTATTGAACACTCCAGTCGTGCGACTTCCATGCGTATGGAGCTCCAGTCGTGCGACTTCCATGCGTATGGAGCTCCAGTCGCATGACACTCCAAACAGAATTTTCTGGGTGTTACAGTATGTTGGGGTGATATTGATCATAAAGAGTTAGGGAGCGTCGAGGTGATCGAGGCTACGACTGAAAAGCTTGAAAAAATCAAGGCCTTTATGAAGGCAGCCAAGACAGATAGAAGTCGTATGCTGATAAACGACGTAGGCCGATTGAGTTCCAGGTGGGTGACCAGGTTATGTTGAAGGTCTCACCTTGGAAGGGTATCATTCGGTTCCAAAAGCGGGGCAAGTTAAGCCCGAGATATATAGGGCCTTTTCGAATCATTGCCCGAGTAGGAGAGGTGGCCTATAGATTAGAGTTACCAGATGAGTTGAGTGGAATTCACCCGACATTTCACGTATCTCATCTAAGAAAGTCTTTGGCAGATGAGGATATGATCGTTCCACTAGAGGATATCGAAGTAGACGAACGACTCAACTATGTGGAGCAACCAGTGGCGATCATCGATCGAAAAAAGAAGAGGTTGAGAAATAAAGTGGTTCCTCTTGTGCATGTACAGTTGAAGCACAGGAAGGGATCCGAGTCAACGTGGGAGACGAAGAGGAGATGAGACAGCATTACCCACGCTTGTTCGAGGAATAAAGGTTTCGGGGACGAACCTATATAAGGGGGGTGGACTTGTAACACCCGGAAATTTTTTTTGAAGTGTCATGCGACTGGGAGTCCATACGCATGGAAGTCATGAGACTGGGGTGTCCATACGCATGGAAGTCATGCGATTGGGATGTCCATACGCATGGAACTCATGCGACTAGACTGGGGTATTTAAGGGAGAGGGCAGCCTATTTTCCCCTCTCCATAGACTCATTTCAGCTAAAGAAAAGAAGAGAAGAGAGAAAAAAAGAGAGGAAGAAGAGCAAAAGAAAGAAAGTGGTGATTCGGGCTCGAAATTCGTCGAGTAGCTAGTCCAAAAAAAGTTCTTCATCTTCTTCTTGTTTGTGTGAGTTCTAGGACCCCTCTTTTTACCATTTTCAACTGATTTGGGCTGGAACACATAGATAATCTATTTTGTATGTGTATGTGTTTGACCCATTGAATGTGTTTGTGTGTGATGTGTTTGGAGTATGATTTCAGGATTGTGTGTGCTTGAATGGTATTGTAGTATGAATCCCTAAGGTTTAGGATGATTGATTTGAGCTTAGAATGGGTTTGGATGAGTTTGGAGGTCGAAAATGACAGATTGGATTCGGGATGAAAAGGATTCTGCACAGCTAGGGCTGGGCGACCGACTGGAGGCCATACGGCTGACTAAGGGGCGATTGGAGTTCAGTCGCACGTCTGAGGTCCAGTCGTAGACTGGGGGTTCAGTCGCATGGAGAGTCCTGCGATTGAGGCTCAGTCACATAGGTGCTCATTCGCATAAGGTCCATTCGCATAGGTCCATTCGCTTAGTATCTATCGCACGAGTGAGGGTTCATTCACACGATTAGAGGTGCATTCATATGGGACTTCATCCGTATTAGTCTAGTCGCATGATGTTCAGTCGCATGGAGGCCATGCGACTGAAGGGTGTCCAATCGCCCGAACAGGGCTGTTGTACCCGAGGAGATACATAGTTTGATATTTGTCTTCGGGGGAAAGTGCAGATGTAAGTTTTGTCGTGGAAGTTATTGTAAGTGCATGTAGATGACTGTTGAGGCCTTAGAGGTTGTGTTGGGCATGATGTTAAGGTTGCATGTTTATGTATGATGTACGTATGTTAAGTATGTTGTTGCCATGATAGATGGTGATGACTGATGACTGGTAAATGTCGATGTTTCTTGTTTCGACACGTGTTTATCTTTCCGTGGATTTACGTGTTGCATTAATGAAATGAATTGAAAGTATTATGTAATGTAAAGTGAAAGATAATGAAAAGAGGAACATGATGAATGCATGTATTAATGAATAATGAACGAACAAAGGAAAGGCTTGCAAGCAGATATTGAGGTGAGCGACTTTGTGTTGCAACAGACTCGGTTAGCAGGCAATCGTTAGATTGCCACTGAGGTGAGCAACCATGTGTTGCAACAGACTCGGCTAGCATACGATCGTGAGAGATCGATATTGAGGTGAGCGGCCCTGTTGCCGCAACAGACTCGTAAGAACGAACGTAGAGATGAACAAATGATGAAGATAATAATAATATTATCTATGTGTACGTATGATGTGTGATCGCATGAAAGTAATGAACGGTTTTACGAAAGCAAGTATGTATTATTATAAAACTAGAACTCACTTAGCAACGCTGACTTTTATGTGTTTCCAGTTGGTAGGTAATGATTGCTGAGGATGGCACGAGGCGGCTACTCAGCTCTTTTGGGATGACATTCTTTGTTTAATGCTTTTGTATTGTAATGCAAACAAACGATATGTTGTAAGGAGTGTTGTATTACTTAGCAAAAGAATTTATAGTAAAATGAAAAGTTATTTCATAGTTCCGTTGCATGTCCTATTTAAGTTAATGAAATTATATGTTTTGAGAGTGATGAGGAACCAACTGTAAGCGTCCCGGGAACGGGGCCTTACAAGAGCGGTTTGGATCGGTTTGTAAACGAGCAGAGCACGAGCAAAGGTCCGCTCGCTCGACGCTCGTTCTATTTTGTGAAGACTAACTAACCGTAGTCCGTATGTTCATTAATGTCAATCTGTAAAGGGCTTCCCGCTGTTTTTTAAACCTGTTAGTGATTACGTGTTAATCTGTCACTAGTCCTTCCTATTATCAACAATAAGAAGGATCTAAAAAGAATATCCTCTTGCTATTTTAAAATTCAGTCACGAAGAAAAGACCTATAAATACAAACATGAAAAATGTGGAACAATTTGTTGCGTCATAATTCATGTCAGACACCCCTTCTGAAAGTAGCATTATGTATGGTAAGCTAGTTCATGTGAAACCTAATTCTAGGGTTTACACGGGTCTGTACACAGTACCCTTATAAAATTCATCTTTGGAGGAAAAGGTTTTCATTCATGTTAAATTATCAAACCAAATCACAACAATTCAAGGATCACGGACATGAAAAAAACCAAAAATTATACCATTTATAATTTCTTCCATTCTTCCCCAATCGAAGGCAGCCGACGAAGATCTACCTCATTTGCAATTGGTAACCTTCTTCAATGAGATTCAAGCACGCGGTTCTCACCAAAGGGACGCAAATTGTCCAATGTAGCAATACTCGCGGGTGTTTAATGCGTAGAAGATGGGAGATAAAGATGAAAACCAATCTTCAGTTTTCAAGAATGGATTATTTTTAAATTACGATTTCTATGAAAGAAAATTTTTTAAAAATGGAAGATGAAAGAAGAGTTGGTAACAATAGTGGTTGTGATTTTGATTGATTAGACACTTACTTTTTGCACAGGTACAATGGTTGCAGGAAAATTACCTTCATACCCCTAAAAGATAAGTTAAGGGTGCAGGGAAAAATATTTAAACCCAATAAAATTAGAGCCCTTAGATCAAAAAGTATAATACAAATCAATGGCCCACATGGAGTTAAAGGGTTCTTATAAAAACCTTGAGTTCTCATTATAACCCCACCCTATATATGTATATATATAGTGTAATATATATATGTATATATATATATGTACATATATATATATATATGTATATATGTATTGTATATATATACATATATGTATATATATGTATATATATGTATTCTAATAAGGGTATTTCTGTAATATGACTTTTTTACTTTATGTTTTTTGTCAGATTCTCTTTCTTGAAAACTACAACCACAACCACAACCACAACCACAACCACAACCACAACCACAACCACAACCACAACCACAACCACAAACCACAACCACAACCACAACCACAACCACAACCACAACCACAAACAACAAACCACAACCACAACCACAACCACAACCACAACCACAACCACAACCACAACCACAACCACACCACACAACCACAACCACAACCACAACCACAACCACAACCACACACACAACACAACCACACCACAACCACAACCACAACCACAACCACAACCACAACCACAACCACAACCACAACCACAACCACAACCACAACCACAACCACAACCACAACCACAACCACAACCACAACCACAACCACAACCACAACACAACCACAACCACAACCACAACCACAACCACAACCACAACCACAACCACAACCACAACCACAACCACAACCACAAACCACAACCCACAACCACAACCACAACCACAACCACAACCATACAACTAACAAGGGTATTTCTTTTTTTTTTTTGTTTACCCCTTAGATTTTATACCCTAATAACTTTTTAATATTAAGTTGTCCTTTTAAAAAATTATACCATTAAATTCGAAACATTTTTCTCTTTAATACCTATATAGTCTTGTAAAATTTTTAAATTTTTTTACGAACAAAAATAATCATAGTGAATTACATCATAACAATCCAACAATTAAAATAGGATGTTAATTTATCAGGGTTATATGATGCAGTATAATGCATGCTTACTTACAATGACTTACACCATGTTTATTTGAGTACAAATCCTAATACTTACCGTAAATTACATCATATTATAATTCTTTACGATAAATTACATTGAGAAAAATATATTTAAAAGCCAACACAAATATAAAATCCTAATAGTTACAGTAGATTACATCGTATTTATAATTATTTACATTAAATTAAATAGAAGAAACATATATAAAAACCAACAAAATAAATTTTTAAAAAATATATATCACGTTTCAATAAATCAATTATACTAATTTAGCAACCAATTTACATGTATACAATATTTATTAGAGAAACATGTAGTTACACACACTTATCAACAAAAAATTTATGGTTATATAATATTTATTTGTGAAACATATAGTTACATATATTTATACAATATTTATTAGAGAAACATATAGATACATACACTTATCAACAAAAAAAAGTAATTATATTATGATGTAATTCACTGTAATTATTTTTATTCGTAAAAAAATTTAAAATTTTGCAAATATATGGGTATTAAAGAGAAAAAATTTTCGAGTTTAATGGCGTAATTTTTTTTAAAAAGATAACTTAATATTAAAAAGTTATTAAGGTATAAAAATCTAAGGGGTAAACAAAAAAAAGAAATTAAGGTATATTAAAAAAAGATAGGTGATAACACTTGTCATTTTCCTATTAAATCTGATTTTTTGTGGGTTATATAAAAGGTCAAAAATACCCTTTTGGTAATAAATAAATACAAGATGATCTTGACCACTTAATTTTTATCAATGGTTGAGATGAGGTTAACAAGTTCTCATAAAAAGTAAGGGTTCTCATTAAACCATATCCTATATATAATATATATATATATATATATATATATATATATATATATATATAGGGTTAGGATCATTACAGAACCACTTTTATTTTCAGAACTACAGAACCATGATTTACATAAATGTATATTAAGTCTGGTAATACTTGACCTGTTTTACATATGTGTATATCAGACATAAACAATAAACTATAAAAACAACTAAATATTATCAGGTTTAACTTACATCTATGTAAACCAATGGTTTATAATTTACATTTATGTAAGTCAATGGTTCTTTTGGTTCTGAAAATAAAATGGTTCTGTAATGATCCTGATCCTATATATATATATATATATATATATATATATATATATATAATATATATATATATATATTATATATATAGGATTGGGATCATATGAAAACCCTAAGTAATTGTGAGAACCCTTTAACCCAACCACAACCACTGATTTTATATTAAAAATCTAGATGTCATATGAAGGGTTGAGATTTGATTAAGGGTATTTAGGTATTTTGTTGTTTTGGTAGTTTTTTACTTTTTGTCAGTTTCTCTCTCTATCTAAACCCAACACACATATACCACCACATCGTTCAGCTGCCCGTCAACCCTCGCCCGCCTGAAACTCCGGTGACTTGCTCGGCTCTCCGGCGAGGCGGCTAGTTGCTCCTGCTCGCCTGGACTCCCCACCCCTGCGACGACTTGCTCGCCTCTCCGAGACTCCGACCTGCCCCTGCGGCCCTGCCCCTTCACGATTGAAGTCCCTTAGCCACAACCCAGCTTCCGACCGACGCCCTGCGACTAGCCTAGCTCTCCGGCGACCTGCTCCTGAGTCTCCGACGTCCAATTTCGGCCAGGTAACAGGTTCTTTCGCAGCTTCACATCGTAGCAGTTCCACATCTTAGCAGATCTGCAACCATCGACCTTCTTCAGTGTTTAGAACTGTAGATCTGTAACTATCGATTCTTCTTCATTGATTTAAACCGAAGTACATGTGATATTTCTTTAATTTTTTACATTTGGTTTGCATGGTAAGATGATGCAAAAGTTGCATCAAGATATGGGTACAAATCGACCTAGATATTTCTTAATTGACCCACATCTCAGCTCCACAAATGCAATCAGGTATGTGTTTGGGCTTTTGCGTAGATTAGGGATTTTGATGTTGGGTGCCATCTGTTTGACTGGGCATGTTACAACTGATTTAGATGCTTTCAGGCATGTTTACAGAGTAGAAGAAGACCCATTAGACAAAATGTTGCTTTTCTTAGTTTACATTGGTTTACATTGAAAAAACTTTATTGGTATAATTTCGCTACAGTACTGTAATTATAGTGGTATTTTTTTGTAACAGTGGTTTAGTTTTTTTATTATTTAATTTTGTTATAATCGTGTAATTATAGTGGTTTTTGTTATTATTTAATTTTGTTACAATGCTGTAATATTTTTTTGGTTTAATTATAGTGCTCAAATTTCGTTACACTTGTGTAGTTACATTGTGTAATGTCGTTTGTTTGTTAGATTGTTGTATTCACAACGTTATTAATAGTTGCAGTGGTGTAATATTAGGAGTAAGTTTTTGTTACAGTTGTCACACCTCGACCGATGGCGGAATCATCGAGGCGGACGAATGTGAATCGATTGTTCATAGCACAAGGTAATAAATACGTTGAAATAACATTTAATAATCATTTATTTATTGAATAATGTCATTCAAGTCACACATAACAACGCAATTAAAGTAAAACCATGAAATATAATATTGTCTTCTTTATTTTTGACTAGGTCCAATCCTATATGAGCAGAGAGAATTCCACTAAATAGCATTTCCTGAAATCATGTGAAAAAGTAACGAGTCAGCTAAAGAATTAGCCGGTGAGTAATCACAGGTTAAACACACACAAAATTTGATTGAATATTTGAAAACAATTCAATTCACATGGTAATGTTATAACTAACATGCAACAATGTATCATAAATGACAAACAACACGATCAAACCTATTGACTGAATTGACTCGGTCCACAGACGAAGCCTTATAGAATGTATGTTTCCGGTTTCAATCACCACGCGACTAACTAAAAAATGGGGTGGTTGTCAAACCAATAGATCTATCATTGTTACCGTGGTTGTGTGAATTAATGATCATGTTATCAAGTTTATCTAGATGTGAACACATAATTGCAAGTAAATAACATAACACGTAATGAATTGAATATTAGTATGAAATAGAATAAAAATGAATAACCATGGTTGCGTATGATATCACATGATTTCCCCAAATAATAAAACATATAAAATGGGCAATGAATACTCACATGAAAATTATAAGCGTGTTGGAAATAATAGAATGATAGACGTGACACCAAAGGAAACTCCTCGAGGTTCAACCTAAGTTTTGACGTTCTCTTTGTTAGAATAACAATGGTTGAGCGACTATGTATGAATTAGGGTTTTTGATTGGGTTTTGGGACTTCAATAAAATGTAATAACTTGATTTAACAAAATAAATTAATTGAATAATACAACTTTTTTTTTAAAAATATAACACTAATGATTAATTAGTGAAATGAGTTATTATCCATAATGAAATATTTCATTTCAATAATTAGTTATGAAATGTCTTGTTAAAAATGATTGAACGAGTATTTAACTATTAGAATGTTTATAAAATTTAAGACTTATAAATGGTTTTTTTTATAACATTTACATTCTTTAAAAGATTTTAAATAAAAGTGTTACCATTAAAATTTTCAGAAATTAATTAATAAACTTCTGAAATAAATGTAATTAAGAAAATATATATTATTTTTATTTAATAGCTTTTAGAAATCTCTAGAATTTAAAATGATTAAAATAATTTTTTAAAAAAAATATGTATTGGACCGGGGTCGAACCCGGGTCTCTTTGGGTGAGTGGTGCGGCTTACCAGTTGGGCAGAAGCCCATGATCTGATTAAACTCTGATTTTAAACCTTAAGAACAATAATTAAGTACTTTCCCCCAAATCCCTATAAACCCTAATTGTCGAGTCATCAAATTGAACAAGAAATCAATGTTAATAATCGAATTGAGCATAGGGCTTTCGACTAAAATGAATATACGAGTGTAATCATGTATTCAATTACCTGATTTGAGATAGAATCGATGGTGAAAAGATTTGAACGAGTCGCGGTTGGTGAGTAGTCGATTTGAGTTGATATTGTTGATCAAAATCGAATTAGTTGCACAGAAAGCTTCTATTTGGCCAGATGATCAAAAGCCCTCAATCAATTGCTGTTGACGTTGCCTCGGATATGGTGGTTGATTAGTTGCAGGTCGCGAATGGTGATGGAGGTCGAAGTCGATGAAATATGATGTATAATTGAAATTAGGGGTACAGAAACTTTGTAAAGGTCATTTAGAAACGTTGCCCTCTATTATACAGGTTCAATTTCAGTGTTTCATGGTGAACGCGTTTGAGTTGGCATCGGTTATAATTGATTGAGTTTGATTTGGTTTATACGTTATTAGTTCAAATTGATGGGATTATTATAACCGCAATGATGATTAGTACGTTTTCGAGTTGATTACATAGATTAATTACTGGATTTCAGGTTAAACGAATTTGAATTTGATTGAGTTTCGATTGATTGTTGTTGATTCGACTTTATGGAGTGATAAAATCGAATTGAAACGGATAACGGGTTCGAATCTTGTTGCTAAACGCATAGAAACGGTTCTTATGAGTTAAAGTGTTCAAATTTTGAAGGTTTGGCCTCGCCGGCGCTTGGCCGGAAGTTGGCCGGAGGAAATCGGCCGACGAGGGAAAAATGGGGGAGTTGGGTTGTGTTTTAAAAATTTACACTTTTAGTCCCTGCATTTTGAATACTTATCATTTATGTGAAAACTTATAATTTAAGTTTTATTTTTTTACACTTTCACCCTAGACTTAATTTATATAATAAATCCATTTATTTTACAAAATATTTATAATGTTTATAAAATTTTAATGAATCTTTTAGATTTAGTTTTTTTTAATATAAAATGATATATAGACTTTCAACTTAATAATATATTTACGAATCATAACATTATTATAAATTGTTCGATTGTTTTAAATAGATGAAAGATAATTTATAACATTTGTTAACCTACACCATATTACATTATTCATTGATAAATACTCTGAAAAAATAGGGCGGTTACAAATTGAAAATGGGTCAAATGTTACAGTCCCCTATTTAAGGAATTTCGTCCCGAAATTCGATCACGAAGAGGCTGAGACAAAAAGTGAGGATACTTGGACTTCATTTGGTCTTCACGCTCCCAAGTGAACTCTGGGCCACGTTTAGACTCCCAACGAACTTTGACGATAGGGATTCGGCTACGCTTGAGTTGTTTGATTTCACGGTCCATGATCTCCACAGGCCTTTCGATAAAGTGCATGGATTCATCAATTTGAACTTCATCGAGTGGAATGCGGAGGTTCTCATCAGCAAGGCATTTCTTGAGGTTGGAAACATGAAATGTTGGGTGAATGTTGCTGAGTTCTTGAGGCAGTTCAAGCTTGTAAGCTACTTTCCCAATACGCTCAAGCACTTTGAATGGACCCACATAACGAGGGGCTAGCTTCCTTTCTTCCCAAAACGGATCACCCTTTCCAAGGTGATACCTTTAGGAGTACGAGATCACCGATGTTGTATTCCATGGGTTTCCGTCCCTTATCAGCATAATGCTTCTGACGATTTCTAGCAGCCAGCAAGTTATCACGAATCTTGTGAATCTTATCGGTTGATTCCTGAATCAGTTCAGGACCGGTGATTTGTGCATCTCCTATCTCAGACCAACATATGGAGATCGACACTTGCGACCGTACAAAGCTTCAAATGGTGCCATTTGGATACTTGTATGGTAGCTGTTGTTGTATGAAAATTTGATTAACGGTAGATGAGAATCCCAAGAGCCACTAAAGTCAATGACACAAGCTCGAAGCATATCCTCGAGAGTCTGTATTGTTCTTTCAGTCTGCCCATCGGTTTGAGGGTGATAAGCTGTGCTGAGATTGAGTCGGGTTCCCAAAGACGATTGAAGACTTTGCCAGAAATAGGAGATGAATCGACCATCACGATCGGAGATAATATTTAATGGCACACCATGACGGCTGACTATTTCATTGATATAGATACGAGCTAATTTCTCAACTCGAAAATCTTCACGAATCGGTATGAAGTGTGCCGATTTAGTCAATCGATCAACGATGACCCAAATACTATCATAACGCTAGAGGTCGAGGCAATTGGTAATGAAGTCCATGGATATGTCTTCCACTTCCACACTGGAATATCAGGTTGAACAAGTAATCCAGACGGACGTTGATGTTCGGCTTTAACTTTGAACAGGGAGGCTTTGGACACTACAAAGCTATATCCTTTTCATGCCGGCACCAAACTGATTACGGAGATTCATAACATCTTATCCGCACCGGGATGGATGGAATAACGAGTTTTGTGAGCCTCGCTCATGATGAGGATTCGAAGATCATTGCGTTAGGAATCCAAGACGATCCAGAAAATACAACAAACCATCAGGTTTTGTTTCCAATTGAAGTTCAGCGCCGCATGACATTTCATCGTACATGTTACCCTCAGTGACTGACTCGTGTTGGGCTTCGAGGAATTCGAGTTTTAAGTTCGGATTGAATCGTCACACTTTGGAGTATGACATAATCCTTACGACTCAATGTATCGGCTACGACATTCGCTTTTCCAGGGTGATAGCGAATTTCACAATCGTAGTCATGAGTAACTCAACCCATCGCCGTTGTCTCATGTTTAGTTCTTTTTGATTGAAAATGTGCTGAAGACTCTTATGGTCAGTGAATACAACACACTTGGTGCCGTAAAGATAGTGTCTCCAGATTTTGAGTGCGAAAACCACAGCTCCTAATCGAGATCATGAGTGTGTAATTTTTCTCATGGATTTTGAGTGTCTTGAGGCATAGGCTATGACTTTCCTCGTTGCATGAGGACACAACCAAGACCTTGCTTGGAAGCATCGCAAGTAAAACAACAAAATCATCATTTCCATCAGGGAGGGTCAAGATTGGAGCATTGCATAACTTTGTTTAAGTGTTTGGAATGCTTTTCTTGATCTGGTCCCCACTAGAAAGACTATCCTTGTGGGTCAAGGCAGTAAGAGCACAGCGATCTTTGAGAAATTGGGATGAAACGCGATAGTAGCCGGCCAAGCCAAGGAATGAACGGATCTCAGTGGGAGTTTTAGGTTCCACCCAACTCTTTACCGCCTCAATCTTTGCAGGATCCACATGAATTCCTTTATCATTACGATGTGACCAAGGAATTGTACTCCTTCAACCAAAATTCACACTTAGAGAATTTGGCATATAGTTTCTCCTTTTCAATAGTTCAAGAATCAAACGAAGATGATGTTCATGCTCGATCTTGATTTTGAATAAATCAGAATGTCGTCGATGAAGACGATCACGAACTTGTCCAAGTATGGTTTACACACGCGGTTCATTAAATCCATGAACACAGCGGTGCGTTTTTGGTCAAAAATGGCATAACTAGAAATTCGTAATGACCATATCTTGTACGGAAGGCTGTTTGGGAATGTCGTCATCATGCAATCGTAGTTGATGATAACCAGAACGAGGGTCAATCTTGGAAAAGTATGAAGCGCCTTGAAGTTGATCAAACAAATCATCGATTCTTGGTAGAGGATACCGGTTCTTAACAGTAAGCTTGTTGAGCTCCCGATAATAGATACACATACGAATGAGCCATCTTTCTTCTTCACAAACAATACCGGGCTCCCCAAGGTGAGGAACTTGGTCGAATGAAACCTTTATCGGAAAGTTCTTGAAGTTGACTAGCAAGTTCTTGCATCTCAGATGGTGCAAGTCGATATGAGATTTTGCTACAGGTGTTGCAACAGGCACAAGATCGATACGAAACTCGACTTGACGAAGAGGAGGGAGTCCAGTTAAGTCATCGGGGAACACTTCCGGAAAATCACGAATGATCGGAATATCCTCGACTTCTTTGACTTCTCATTCGTTTTCACGATATGTGCTAAGAGAAAGCCACATAATGCTTGCGAAGGTACTTTTGAGCTTTGGTACATGACATAAGTCGAAGGCCTTTGGAAGGTTTTTCTCCATAAATATTTAACACCTTTTCGGGCGCAAGAGGGATCCGGATGATTTTTCATAACAAACAACTTCAGCATGGTTCTTAGATAGCAATCCATGCTATAATGACGTCGAAATTCCAAGTTGCATCGGTGTGAGATCGATAGGAAAATCATGCTCGCTAAGACTAAGGATACAGTTTGGAATAATTGAATCGATTGGGATAGGTTTCCCGTCGGCTATCTCTACCGTAAAGGTTTTCTCAACTTAGTCCGTGCCATAGCAAGTAAGGGCTCAAATTCTAAGGACACAAAACTTTTGTCGGCGCCGGTATCAAATAAACTGAAGCATAATGATATTGATTAAAACATACCGTTCACCACATCGCTATTGGTTTGCGCTTGATGAGCATTGATGTTAAAAGCACGTCTTGAGCGTAGCCCGTACTGACAAGTTGAGGGCATCGATTGCGGAAGTGGTTCGGATCACCACATTGATAGCATGCACGACCTGAGTAATTGCAGGAGGATGTTGAAGAACAGGTGCGGTAGCCGGAGAGTAGCTGCGCTCTTACACACGTTGAAGTATGACCGAAATGACCACAGTTGGTTGCAGCGACGGCATTGTGCATTAGCAGGGTGGTGGTACTTGCAAATATTGCACTGTGGGAAAGTTCCGGGGTAAGGTTTCTTTGCGGGACTTGATTGTTGTAGACTGGTGGTTGGTAGCTTGGTGCGACTTGATTAACTGGAACAGTAGGGGTAACCACAGCAAAGTTTTGGGATTTAACCTTCCTCTCTTGTTTTGAGAAGGTTCAGGTTTTTTCCTCCTTAGGGGGTTCAGCTGAGGGTTTCGCGGGCACCTTCTTAGCACCCTTCCTAGTCAGGGTTCCAGCCTTGACATGATTGTCAGTTAATGAGCAGCTAACCGGATGGTATCTTCCAGAGTTGCAGGATCCTACCCCACACCGTGTCTTGAATTTCATGGGTAGACCACCGATGTACTTTTCAATGGCCGGGATAATGGGGTAACTAAGTGGGAACAAGTAGGCTCAATTCATGAAATCGGTTGGTGTAAGCTAGATTTTCTCCACTTTCTTGAGCTAAGTCCCAAACTCAGCTTCTAACTCTTGATCTCATTTCTTGGACAGAATTCCCGAGTCATGAGTTCTTTGACTTCATCCCACGTTAATGCCAAGGCAGCATCAGTTCACGGGTTCGTTTTCTCCCCGTTCCACAAGTGAGTCTCTTTTGAAGAACACTTGTAGCATAGCGAACCTTGAGATCTCGGGACACCACTATTGAGAAAAGTGTCTCGATACTCTCAAACCACTGTAAAAGACCAGTGGCTCCTTCGGTTTCTAAACTTAGTGGGATTGCAAGAACTGAAGTGCTTGTAAGTACAAACTCGTGGAGGTTTGGTGCAGCTTGATTTTGAACAACGTTGTTGCCTTGGTTCAAATGAGTAAGCAGTGTTGGGATGACCGCAGCACTTCCGTGCCACTATAGCAGCAATCTTACGGCCAGAGCTTCTAGATCGGGAGCGGTTTTGACGGGAAGACATGCTTATAATATGGAAAGAAGAACTCTATGAGAAAACGGGTAATTGGTTTTTAAAAACTTTTCAAATAATAAAAGTAATGAGATTGTTTAGAATAACAATGAGAGGGTAGGAGTGTAAACGTTCGGTTCGCAAACCAAAGCGATACGTTGACTTATCAAAGTATTTGTGTCCACCACAACCTAATGAGGACATGCGTACCTAAGCGAATACTCATCTCGAGGGTTCCCGGTAAGGTAATCAAGTTGTATTGAATACCTTGCCTAGACAGAACACCTTAAGATACAGGTACTCCACTTCCAGCATTGCATGTTCTCAGTCATGTGACACGGACTTGACGAGATTTGAAAACCATGAATAACAAATCAAAATTTTAAATTTGAAAACATTGATTTAGGCACAATGCCATATAAATGATTTGAGAATTGTATGTGAAAGGTAAGAATCAAGATATAAGAGAATGTGATAATATAAAACCATATAGACATAAGTGACACATATAAGCCCTATCTAAACATATAGAATACATGAGAGGACTCTCAGTAAAGGTACTTAGTTATAGTCTAGGTCATTCCATTTCTAATAACCTAATTCTATAACCTTGGCTTGATACCAACTGTCACACCCCGACCGATGGCGAATCATCGAGGCGGACGAATGTGAATCGATTGTTCATAGTACAAGGTAATAATACGTTGAAATAACATTTAATAACCATTTATTTATTGAATAATGTCATTCAAGTCACACATAACAAGTAATTAAAGTAAAACCATGAAATATAATATTGTCTTCTTATTTTTGACTAGGTCCAATCTATATGAGCAGAGAGAATTCCACTAAATAGCATTTCTGAAATCATGTGAAAAAGTAACGAGTCAGCTAAAGATTAGCGTGAGTAATCACAGGTTTAAACACACACAAAATTGATTGAATATTGAAAAAATTCAATTCACATGGTAATGTTATAACTAACATACAACAATGTATCATAAATGACAAACGACACGATCAACCTATTGACTGAATTGACTCGGTCCACAGACGAAGCCTTATAGAATGTATGTTCCGGTTTCAATCACCACGCGACTAAACAAATGGGTGGGTTGTCAAACCAATAGATCTATCATTGTTACCGTGGTTGTGTGAATTAATGATCATGTTATCAAGTTTATCTAGATGTGAACACATAATGCAAGTAAATAATAACACGTAATGAATTGAAATATTAGTATGAAATAGAATAAATAGAATAACCATGGTTGCGTATGATATCACATGATTTCCCAAAATAATAAAACATGTAAAATGGTAATGAATACTCACATGAAAATTATAAGCGTGTTGGAAATAATAGAATGATAGACGTGACACCAAAGGAAACTCCTCGAGGTCAACTAAGTTTTGACGTTCTCTTGTTAGAATAACAATGGTTGAGCGACTATGTATGAATTAGGGTTTTTGATTGGGCTTTGGGACTTCAATAAAATGTAATACTTTGATTTAACAAAATAAATTAATGAATAATACAACTTTTTTAAAAAAATTAACACTAATGATTAATTAGTGAAATGAGTTTATTATCCATAATGAAATATTCTTTCACTAATTAGTTATGAAATGTCTGTTAAAATGATTGAACGAGTATTTACCTATTAGAAATGTTTATAAAATTTAAGACATAAATGGTTTTTTTTATTAACTTTACCTTCTTTAAAAGTTTAAAATAAAGTGTACCTTTAAAATTTTCAGAAATTAATTTAATAAACTTCTGAAATAAATGTAATAAGAAAATATTATTATTTTATTTATAGCTTTTAGAATCTCTTAGATTTAAATGATTAAAATATTTGTTTTAAAAAAAATATGTATTGGCCCGGGGTCGAACCCGGGTCTTCTTTGGGTGAGTGGTGCGGCTTACACCCAGGTGGGCAGAAGCCCATGATCTGATTAAAACTCTGATTTTAAACCTTAATAACAATAATTAAGTACACCCCAAATCCCTATAAACCTAATTGCGAGTCATCAAATTGAACAAGAAATCAATGTTGATAATCGAATTGAGCATAGGGCTTTCGACTAAAATGAATATAGAGTGTAATCATGTAATTCAATTACCTGATTTGAGATAGAATCGATGGTGAAAAGATTTGAACGAGTCGCGTGGTTGGTGAGTAGTCGATTTGATTGTGATATGTGTTGATCAAAATCGAATATTGCACAGAAAGCTTCTATTTGGCCAGATGATCAAAAGCCCTCAATCAATGTTGTTGACGTGGCCTCGGATATCGGTGGTTTGTTGCAGGTCGCGAATGGTGATGGAGTCGAAGTCGATGAAAAATATGATGTATAATGAAATTAGGGGTACAGCTTAAACTTGTAAGGTCATTTAGAAACGTTGCCCTCTATATACAGGTTCAATTTCAGTTGTTTCATGGTGAACGCGTTTTGGTTGGCATCGGTTATAATTGATTGAGTTTGATTTGGTTTTACGTTATTAGTTCAAATGATGGGATTATTATAACCGCAATGATGATTAGTACGTTTTCGAGTTGATTACATAGATTAATTTACTGGATTTCAGGTTAAACGGATTTGAATTTGATTGAGTTTCGATTGATTGTTGTTGATTCGACTTTATAGAGTGATAAAATCGAATTGAAACGGATAACGGGTTCGAATCTTGTTGCTAAACGCTAGAAACAGTTCTTATGAGTTAAAGTGTTCAAATTTTGAGGTTTGGCCTCGCCGGCGCTTGGCCGGAAGTTGGCGGAGGAAGACGGCCGACGAGGGAAAAAGGGGGAGTTGGGTTGTGTTTTAAAATTTACACTTTTTAGTTCCTGCATTTGGAATACTATCATTTTATGTGAAAACTTATAATTTAAGTTTATTTTTTACACTTTTCACCCTAGACTTAATTATATAATAATCCATTTATTTACAAAATATTTTAAGTTTATAAATTTTAATGAATCTTTAGATTAGTTTTTTTTTTAATATAAAATGATATATAGACTTTCAACTTAATAATAATATTTACGAATCATAACATTATTATAAATTGTTCGATTGTTTAAATAGATGAAAGATATTATAACATTTGTTAACCTACACCATATTACATTTAATTCATTGGAATAAATACTCTGAAAAAAATAGGGTCGGGTTACAAATTGAAAAGGGGTCAAATGTTACAACAGTGGTGCCACAATAGTGTAGTGTTTTACACATTGGTTTATAATTATTTACATTGTACAAAAAGTTATGAATGTATAAAAATGTTAATGTAGAGTAATTTTATATAAAAAAATATATGTGAGGCTGTCGTAATGTTTTACACATTGGTTTTGTTGTTATTGTTCATACAGTGTTGTAGTTACATGGGTAATGTCCTTTGTTGGTTAGGTGGTCGTAATGAGGCTGTACTGTAGTTGTAGTTGTGTATAGCGTGTATTGTAAAATTTTAGTAAAGTAGTGCAAGATTATTATATGTCTAATATCGTTGCAAGATTACATGGGAATTATAATTATGAGGTGAATTACAAGATGTATTAGTAAACAGTTTATAATGATTTACATTGTAAAAGCAGTAATATTACAGTGGTGTAGTTTTGTTACAGTGGTTGTGTAACAGTTAGTTTTAATATTCTTAGGTGTTACACATGCTAGTTACAGTGATGTAACTGTTGTAGTTCGTTGAACTTAATCAGAAAATATGTCAAGACTATATGGAAATTACGAGAAAAATGATACGAGTTTAACGATATATTTTATAAAAATATAATATAGTATAAAAAAGTTATGATTTATAAAAAAAGTTGGATGTAGAGTTAATTTATATAAAGAAAAATATATGTGAGGAAAGAGAAAGTTAGGTAGGACACTTGTCACTACCATATTCAATCTGAATTTTTCTAGGTTAGTTAAATGACTATATTCACATTTTCTATTAAAAAAAATTAATGGACACATGACATGATCTCTAGTCTTCCAAAATAAATCAATGGACCAATAGGGTTAAGGGTTCTTACAAAAACTAAAGGTTCTCATTAGAACCAAACCCTATATATATATATATATATATATATATAATATATATATATATATATATATATATATATATATATATAATCTTGTATATATATCTAATAAATATAGTAAACAGTTTATTATTTATCTAATAAATAATTCATTTTATATGTATAACAATTAAATATATAATTTATAAACTACTATTGTAATTAACAATTAATTACAATTCAACTCCGGTGCTTTAGTATTTATCAAATAAATAATAATCTTATCAAATTAATTATTTTACTAAATAATTAACCACTTAATTAAAAATCCACATTTCATGACATAATATTTGATATATATATATTATCTTTCGTTTGTTGCCTACAGTGTAACTATTTAGATCATACCTTTTTAGCAACATTGTAATCACCAATAATCGGCATCCCACATCTAAAAGAAACATCATACAAGAACGATTAAGCATGTTATTAAACAACCAATCACAATTGAAAATTACATCGTCCGCATGCATATAGTGAGATTAAGTTGTCACTATATCGAAGAGAAATACCTTTAAAAATGTTACTTTCTAATTATAATGTCGGTTTCATTATGACGTTGAGCCTATTGTGATAATCTATAAAAACATAGATGGCGGTTTTCCATGTGTAACTTTTCTCCTTATTTACAATTGTATTGTTGGTTGTCCGTTAACAAGAACTATGGCCCTATTTGAATGTAAATATTTAAATAACCATCCCTTTTTTTGAAAAGCAAGAATTTTATTGAACACAGACTAGCAAGAAACTTGCTAGGAAAATACAAACATTTACAAGCCATAAATTGAATAACTTACAATGGAAAAAATTGTTTTTCTTGTTGATACTACTTCAGAAAATGGAATCATTCTTGAACCGCATAACACCCACCAAGCCTTGAAAACAATAGCTTCCAACACCTTTTTCTCAACCTTTGAATTCAAGTTCTAGAGTCCATTTATACTAGCAAGTCCATTGAAGTTTTGATAATGTAAAATCTAAACATACCCATCTTGATATGGCTTTCTACATTCATTTTGCTATGTCACAATATCCACAAAGATGACTACTTGATTCCCTTCTTTTTACAACACAAAAATTGTAAAAAAGGAACATCAATACCTCTTTACACAATATTTAAACACGTAAGAAGACTACCAAAATAACACGTTACACCAAGATATTAACTTTCCGTAGAACAAACTTATTCCAAGATATAGAACTAGTACCATTGAAGAAACCTAAATCAATATACTTCATAATTGTATTAATTTCTCATCATCCAAATTTCATATCTGATGTAAGGTTTATACTTAAAGGCTGATGCAACTAAAGCTACCAAGAGCTTCCAGCATGCATGCATGAAGTGCAGAGTAGAGTTACTTCGAAAGTTTTACACAACTCAGAGAAAATATTCTTAGTGTAAAATCTTTCGAAGCCAAAAACCAAATCTTCCGAAGCCAAAAGACTGAATACTGATTTCTTCCAAAGACAGAGGAGACATGCTTTCTCTGATCACCTTTTGTCAAAAAAGCTGAACAACTTTTCGTTGCAACTCTAAAGACTCAACAACAGGGCCGGCTCTTCATTATATTATGTGAAGCCTTTTGCTGGGGTCCCAATTTTTAAGGGCCCCTAAATTTAAAGTTAAGGTTTTGCTTCGGAATGTTCATCTTGCAGAAAAACTATCTATGAAGTTTAAGTCAGCTTACTTTTTATAAGATTTGTTTTAATTTCGGTTCTAAAATGGCTGTAGATAAAAGTCCATCAGTTTTCTACTAAAATAGAGATACTAAAGGTATATATTTGAATGTCTTGCTCTGTTTCATTGTTTGAAGGGTTTCACGAGGAAGAAGACTAAATATAAAGTTTAACTATCTTTTTAAAAACAAGTTGAAGAACCAAATGAGCTCTTGTTAACTTGTATTCTTTTTTTCCTGCCTTATACGTACATGAGTTTATGTTGAACAATTTAGGATTGAAAGTGAAAAAAATCTTTATAGAAAGGACCCCAATTCTATCATCCGCTTCGTGCCCCCAAAATGGTTGAGCCGGCCCTGCTCAACAACTTATATAAGTTGGTGAAAAGGTTCATGATTTTATCAACTGTAGATTATGGTCATTGGTTTTTACCTTTCTATTTTGTACATTTTATCATTTTTATAATAGATTAGGATGTGAGCTATGACATGTTATAGTCACAAGTCAAAGGCAATCTGTTTTTTGACTATACATTGATCTTGTTGTCTAGATTAGTGTTTCCAGCTAACTTTCAAAGTATAGCCGGCTGTATGATTTAGTATAATGTATCTCAGGTTCTTATATTTATTCTTATATTTGTAACACTTATAATATAACTTGAAAGCAATATACAACATTCTAAAACCATACTTATCTTATTCTTGTTCTTTGTTTTATCTCATTACTTACTTGTGTTCTTAGTATCATTTACTTAAACCTGATTCCCTATTTGATCTGTTAAGTGTTTTAACAATCTCCTCATTGTAAAACTGATTGTATTGACCATCTCTTAAACGATCTTGCATCCGATTGCCTGGCTCGTCAACCAAATCAATCACTGCTAAAAGACTATGAAGTGTTGGAAGTTGTGATGCAAAAATTAATATGTTTCGATATCTTGTTAATAAACTTCCAGTTAGTATTGTCAAAAGCCTCTTTTAAATCAACTTCCAGTTAGTATTGTCAAAAGCCTCTTTCAAATCAACTTTGGACAAATAAAATTCTTTTTTAAACCCTCTAGATCTTTTATTGTGCCTAAAGAAGATGAAGACCATCATTTTGAACTTGTCAACTTGCTCTTTCCATCAAACAACTCTTTCCTTCTTCTTATACAAGAGCTGCTTTAGAGCCCATATCTAAGCACGCCCATGATGCAAAACCAGTAGCTCAAATCAACAATTAACAGCCCACTGTGACAAATTAGATAAAACACCGACAATTAGAAAAACAATGTAATTACGTTAGACAAGTATTATACGCATATTTTAATATCAATTATTTACTCTTTTTTAAGTTAAAGTTCGGTTTGTTTAATTGAAAAGTGCTTAAGATTTTTTCATTTTATAGAAAATTTGGGCTCAACAAACCGGATAATATGAGAGTCGTGTGTACATTTTTCAGGTTGAAATTTTTTAGTATTTCACCTGAATATTTCAATCAGATACAATTCAGATGTTTAGCAATATTAAAAATTAATTTTATGTGTATTGTTAGCTTGAAGAAGAAAAATCATAGAGGATGACCAAATAGTTCAATTGGTTTTTGTAGCTGGGAAATCACTAGAAACTACCATTTGCCAATATACTCTTGATTCGAACTGTGCTTAATATTGCGTCATTTTCAACAGGATTTCACATGCGAAATTTTGGAGGAATAAATTTTTAATGCAATTTTAATGAAACTATTTTTACCTAGAGAGGGGATTAGGAAATAGTTTAATTCGTCTTCATCATGTCAGCTCGACCTCAAGCATGAGCTCTACCCCTTGGACCCTGCTCTTAGGGTCACTATCCCTGGACCCCGTCAAGGGGGTGCCCCCTTGTAACCTCCATTGCTTAGGGGCTTCATCCTTAAGAAATTATACGGTTCTAACACTGAAGATCATTATAAACTTAAACAAACGTGAGTCCCGCACCTCCTAACTGTTTAATAGATATTATGTTAGTCAACTATTAAATCTACTTACACTAAAGTGTCTAACATAATTTAAGTTTTATGCCTGTAGGTAGAGCTTGGCCGGTAACTAATCATTTAAACTTGCACTATCAAACAAACTAGCTTCATCGACGGACATTCTCTCCGTTTCTTCGGTTAGACAGATTTGTCGGTAACATCTAACGCTCGTACTCGATTGTTCAGTGGATTTGATCATCTCTTTTATTATTTTGAATCATTATATTTATATATATTTTTTGTTATATAATAGTTATAAATTTTTTATACATGACATAATTTATATATTTATTATTTTTATCATAGTTTTATGTGGAGGGCGGGCCTTGGCTAGCGGTAAAAGCTGTTCCTAAGGGACCGAAGATCTCAGGTTCGATCCGTGGAAACGGCCTCCCCACAAAATGTGGGGGAAAGACGCGTACATCTTCCCTTAATGGGACGGACCCTCCCTGGACCCTGCGAAACGCGGGAGCTCTTTGCATCACCAGGTACGCCCTTTTTATCATAGTTTTATGTACAATACCATTTACTAGCAATTATATATTTGATATATTAAATAAAAGTTATTATACAGATAATAGTTTTTTACCTTTGTAAGCTTAGTCAAACTTTATATGAGAACTCATCATCCACGAATTCAAACTTGATTTAATTTAAGATTAGCATAAGTTCATTTGAGTATTTCACAAAGACATGTCGTTTATTAATGAAAGTATAAAGGTTATGCTAAAAATCTCCCGTCATTCCCATTTTTACTTATTCTATTGTCCTTAAATTAAGACACCAGAACCAAACATAACATTTCTTTTAATTTTTAGTTTTTGTCTATTTTGTCCTTCTCTTGTCTTATGATCATTATTGTTAGAGAAATTATTTGATTATAAAAAATGTTCTTTCTTAATTATTTTACAAACATTTTTTATTATTTATAAAAACTTTCTTTTTATTTTCTTAAAAAGGTGTTTTTGTCTTTTCATAAAATCTTTTGTTCTTATTTTTTTCAATTTTTCTATTTAAGAAAAGTTATTTTTGATTTTCTAAAAACATTTTTTTTTATAAAACTATTCTTTTCTATTTTTATAAAACTATTCTTTTCTATTTTTAAGAAGACTTAACTTTTTCTATAAAATTGGTTTTACACTCTTTAAAAGAAATTTTGTTTTTTGGAAAATATCTGAATTAGATGTAGAATATGGAAGGTAAGTAATATATTCCATAGCATAATCATAGTGAATGCATCTTAACGATAGCAAGGCTAATGCTGAAGTTAAAGAGCATGAGATGTAAGCATATTTATCTTAAGGAATGGAGAGTCTGCTTTTTAGCTCACGGTATAGCCAATTTCCCGATAAGAAAAAAACAAATACTCAATAGGGATACCAACATACAGTTGACACAAGAAGTACACAATCAAGCAACACATGATAGACAATCAAAATGTAAGAAAAAAATAAAACAACAATGATCAATAATACTTAAGAATTAATCAATCACTATACAATTAACAACAATAAATTCTATATGTACAACAATACACAATGTACACAATGAGTAGTTAAACAAGTGACAATAATCAATTAGATATGAACCAAAAATAACATACAGGGGCTATAGCTAAGACTCATTTGAGATACATCTAGACCTTTCTCTAAGCATGCTTAACCTTAATCATACGTATCAACATACTCTTATCCTGGATCATTATTCCAGTGAGATGCAACGCTAGCAAATCTTTTTAATCTTCTCATGTTAAGTTAGTTTGGGCTATTACTTTAACCGGTATTGTCTTTTGTCTTCTCTTCCTATACCCAAACGAGCAACCAAAAAGATATGAACCTATACGTTAATTTTACAATGAAATAATCAGTTGAAATTGCTACATGGCATGCCACTTCTCCCCATCATCGTCTGCCTTTAGGCACGTGTCCATCATGCTATCTTTATTGGTTTAAAAGAGTTAACGCTATCTAGATTTGATTTAAAATACTTATGATATCTTGATTATTTTAAAACTAGTCATCATACCCGTGCTTCGCTACCGTAACTGTACCATTAGCTTCGAGATATCAAATCCTCTATATCTATTATTATCATCATATCATACAATAATACGTATCATCTTCTTCATGTTATCCGTCAATCTTTTACTATTACTTCTTACAAATTTAATTGTGTCTGCTTCACTTCCACTCATCTCTCAACCAACGTCCAAAGTCATCTAATATTAACCGAAATCTACAATTTCAAAACCACTCAAAAACAGATCAACACTCATAATGCCAAACCATCATGTTTTACACATTAAAGAAATAGTAAAATTATTAGAGTGAATGCCTTTCCCTTCATTAATCCAATCATTATATAATTACAATTATTACGAAACCAACCCTACACTATATAACATATACATAATGTGTCTAGTCTAATATACCCCCTCAGGCTAAAGGGGAGGTTCATGAACACTTAGACTGGATCGAAAATCTAGAAACAGAACTCGGGGTAGACCCTTCGTGAAGATGTCGGCAATCTGATATCGAGAAGGGACGTGAAGAACCCGAACTTCACCTTGTTGAACTTTGTCACGAACAAAATGAATGTCTATCTCGATGTGTTTTGTTTGTTGGTGCTGAATAGGATTGCCCGACAAGAAGATGGCACTGACGTTGTCACAAAAGACAATAGAGGCGTGGACCGGCGGTTTTCCCAATTCTAAGAGAAGGTTGCGAATCCAACATAACTCAGCAACGACATTGGCAACCCCTCTGTATTCTGCCTCGGCACTAGAGCGAGATATGACTGTCTGACTTTTGATGACCACGAGATCAAGTTGTCCCCATAAAAGACACCGTAGCCAGATGTGGAGCGTCTAGTGTCAGGGCATCCAGCCCATCCGCATCCGTATAAGAAACCAAAGATGAGCTAGATATGTTGTGTCGGTACCCCGGCGATAAATAAACAATGAATGATCACATGAACTATGCTTAAAACCAAGTGTAGATACAAAATTTGTAAATCGCTAGTACCATGCTCTTGGTGCTTGCTTTAATCCATACAGAGACTTCTTTAACCTGCAAACATAAGTAGGAAAAGAAGGGTGGCGAAACCCAGCAGGTTGATGCATGAAAACTGTCCCAGCTAGGTTTCCATGTAAAAAGGCGTTTTTAACATCCAACTAGCTTATGTCCCAACCGTGTGAAAGAGCCAAACTAAGAACAAGGCGAATAGTTGCAGGTTTCACAACTGGACTAAAAGTCCCACGACAGTCAACACCTATCTGTTGAGACCTGCCATCACATACCAAACGCGCTTTGTAGCGCTCCAAAGATCCGTCAGATTTAAACTTATGTTTAAAAATCCACATGGACCGTGTGATGTTTACCCCGTGGGGACGAGGTACAAGCTCCCAAGTCTTATTATCAATAAGAGCTTTGAACTCATCTGTCATGGCTTGGGTCCAAAACGGGTCTTGTAAGGCATCGTGGGTCTTTAGGTATTGGTAAGAGGGAAGAGGTGTGTAGGTTAAGAATGTTACGTGGTTTGGTAATGCCAGACATGAGACGGGTGGTCATGGTTCATTGTGGTAGAGGAGGAGGGTTCGAAGGGGAGGGAGTAGTGACCGTAGGTGGGGTTGTGTGGGCCGGTGTTAGGGGTGGAGGGTTAATGGGCTGTTGGGGAGTCGGTTGGGCTTCGGTCATGGTCTGGGGAGGAGCCGAAAAGGTGTGGAGGGAGACGGGCTCTGGTTTGGTTGGGCGAGAGAGGTATGGGCCGATGGTGAGGGTGGGGTGGGTTGCCTGTATCAGTTTCGACGGGTTGAGATGTGAAAGACGTGTTGGAGACGGAGTTCCAAAGAGAAGGATGAGGGGAGAAGAAGTGAGGGTAGAATGAAGAAAATCATAGTTGAGTGGTTGTGATAATTTGTTGGCAAACGGGAAAATTGATTCATCAAAGATTACATGCCGAGAGATGATTATTTTGCGTGTGGACAAATCGTAGCACTTGTAACCGCGATGATTTGTGGGGTAGCCAAGAAAAACGCAGGGGGTGGAGCGGGACTGAAGTTTGTTAATGGTGGTAGAAGGAGTTAAAGGATAACAAAGACAACCAAAGACACGAAGATGATAGTAGGAAGGTGTTTTGTGGTAGAGAAGAGAAGTTGGTGTGTGATTGTGCTTGATTTTGCTAGGTAGAATATTAAGAAGGTAGGTTGCTAATTGACGTGCATGGTGCCAAAAATTAAGTGGTAGTGAAGCTTGAGCATGTAACGTACGAATGATGTTGTTAATTGATCTCAACTTGCGTTCGGCTTTACCATTTTGTGGGGAGGTGTGTGGACAAGAGAAACAAAAGACATCCCATTTTGTTCACAAAAATTATGGAACGAATTGTTATTATACTCCGTGCCATTATCACATTGAAAGCACTTAATGTTTTTTGCAAATTGTGTTTGTATCAATTTATGGAATTTTTGAATAATAGAGAAAACCACTGATTTTGTTGTCAATGGGTATGTCCACACAAAATTGGTATAATCATCCAAAAGAAGTAAATAATAACGATGACCACCGTACTTAGTACGGGTGATGTCCACAAGTCGCTATGAATAATATCAAACGCATGCAAGTAGAAGACGTAGAATCATAAAAGGTAAGTTTAATATGTTTGCCAAAAACACACGATTCACAAACATTAAAATCCGACCCGGACTTAAAAGAAATCGACTCTTGTTTATTTAAAACATTCAATAAAGAGGATCCCGGATAACCGAGACATTTGTGCCAAATGTCTTGAGAAAGAGCTGCAAAAGTAGATGGGGAAGTGATCTTGGAAGGTAGAGAAAGTGGATATAGGTCTCCGGTGCTGTTACATCGGAGGATTGGTATCCGCGTCCGGGAGTCCTTCACAACAAAACCAAACTTGTCAATTCTATTGTAACATTGTTATCATTACAAGACGACGGATCGATACAAGATTTTTAATAAGGTGAGGGCAGTAAAGAACTTGGTTTAGGTGTACAGGTGGGTATGGTGGTTGTAAAGTGGTATTTCCCGTCCCATTAATAGGTATTTTGAACCCGTTGCCCACGACAATATGGTTTGCAAAGTGATTATTGACATAAGTAGAGAGTGTACCTGTCGAGTTTGTCATATGATTTGTGGTTTGGATAGTTGATGGTAGGTGAGGAAGGGGTGTTTGGGTGTGATGATGGCGGCTGTTTGGTGGAGGTGTTAGGGGTGGCGGTTTGATTGGTGGTGGTAAGCATGGCTACGGGGTGGTTATTGTTTTGGTTATTTTTACGTGTCTCTTCGAGAATAAGTTTGGAGTGGGTTTCATAAAAGGTGGGTAGTGGGTGTAATTGTTGAATGTACATAGCAACACTATCAAAGGAGTCATTCAAGCCGAAGATAATCTGCAAAACAAGTTGATCGTTAGTGACGGGTTTACCTACATTGTTAAGTTGGTCGGAAAGCGTCTTTAGTTCTTGACAGTAGGCAGTGATGTTGGCAAAAGAATCCAGCTTGGTGGTTGCAAATTGTGAGTCAAGTGGAGAGCTCGGGTATTTTTGTTGTCTTGAAAAATACTCTCTAGGGCTTCCCATGCATCTTTGGCGGTGGCATCTTGTTTGAGAATGGTGGACAAGAGATCTAGAGAGATGGTCGCATACATCCATTGAAGGACCACAGTTTTTCCTCTTCGTGTGTTCGAACTTTTGTTGTAGAGGAGGAGGAGATAGGAGTAATGATGTGATCTAGTACATCAATTGAACGACATTGGATCTTGAAGAGTTCTTTCCATTGAAGATAATTGCCTTGTTCACTATCTAGGATGGTGGAAAAATGTTATTTGATGTTGTGAACGCACTGAGCAGGGTGAAGTTTATCCGAGGTTTTGTCGGTGGCCATAGTCATGAAGGGAGTAGGGGTTAGGGTTACGGCCAAGGAAGAAAGATGATAGGGGAGATCGGCGGCCAAGGAAGAAAGATGGCCGATTAGGGTGATTAGGGTTACGGCCGATGATGATGATGAAGGGAGGATTGGGTTTTGATATCAGAGTAGGCTCTGATACCATATTAGAGTGAATGCCTTTCCCTTCATTAATCCAATCATTATATAATTACAATTGTTACGAAACCAACCCTACACTATATAACATATACATAATGTGTCTAGTCTAATAAAAATTGATTAGGAATGCACAAAAGAGTACAAAGGGTGGTCTGAGTTGAAGTACATGTTGGAACTTTGCATGGAAGAGTAAATTTGTTCTTCCTTATAAGTCCTAATTCTAGGATTTATTTAAATGGATGGGCATGACATATGGTGTTGGGTTAGACTACATATACTTGAATTAATATATAATTTAATGGGTCAGGATAGGGCCTTGGGGTCTTTGGATCTTCTGACTAATTAAATTATTTTTGTTTTAATTCTTAATTACGAAATTAACAGTTTTAACTGTTAAAACGGTTTAACAGTTAATTAATTGTTTGTGGATCTCCTTCTATTAATGACCTTTTTTTATCATATTTAAGACATCAGAGAAAACACTTGCATATTCGTCAAATAAGGGAACATAGAAAGTTTTGACAAATCAAGAACATATTCATGGTTGATTGTTGTATCCTCCTGACAGATCCATACATCGGAAATTATGTCTTAGGATGCTGTTTGCAGGCCTCAATCGTCTAATTTCGCACTCAAATCTCGTGTATTCCTCAATTCAAGTACCTTACTGTTGGTACACATGTCCCTAGTTCTAGTTCTAGTGAGCTTAAATGTAATTGACTTTCATTTTGTTATACATGTGTAATGTTTGATCAATGTAATGAAAACTCTTTGATTGATTGTGTATTTGTTGCTTAATATTTTATATATTTATATCATTGTATGTTACACGTTTATACGAACATGTTATATAGGTATACAGTTGTTAGACATAGTTCTGAATTATTAAAGGTTTAGGAATATGTTTAACTAAGTCTCATGATTCAGTCGTACGACTGGACCATGCGAATGGGCCAATCGCACGACTGAACCAGGTGATTGAGTCAATCGCACGATTGAGTCATAAGACTGACTCAATCGTACGAATGAACCAATCGCATGACTCAGTCGCACTACTGAGCCATACGTATGGCTAAGTCGTATGAATGAAAGCTGTAACCTATAAATACCACTTAATTCATGAAAAAGGAGAACACTTCGAGAATTCAGAACCCTAGCCGTCCAAGTTCGTCCAGATCGTCCCTTCCAATTTCATAGACTGTTTCTGATCATTCCTAGTACATTCTTAACGTATTCTAATCGTTAGGTTTGATCGGATTAACGGTTTCCCTGATTGGATCGCCAATCAAATAGAATTCCGTGCTATTTGATTCGGTTACACGTTGAATCAGTTAGTACTCCGTACGTACACGGTCCTAACAAGTGGTATCAGAGCTTTGGCTCTTGATTCTTCGTGGATTCAATCGTTTTTGTTAAAAAGTCAACGTTTTTAATCTAAAGATCCGTGCTTTCTGCATAAAAATCCAGTTTTTACGTGTGCATGCTTTCAAAATTGAGTCTTTTTCGAGTTGCAGCCGTCTAGGGTATTCAAAATTGTGTTTTAGGTCAAATTGTGTGAAAAAGGTTGAAAAATTTCGAAGTCAGCAGTCTCAGTCGCATGATTGACTCTATCGCAAAACTGAACTCCAATCGCCCAGTTCAATCGCATGATTGGCCTAGTCGCTCATTCAATCGCACGATTGTCCCAGTCGTTCTGTTCATTCGCACAACTGCCCTAATCGCCTGCCCAGTCGTACGACTAAGCTCAATCGCACATTTAAGTTTCAGTCGCCCCTCCCAGTCGTATACACAGTTTGGTTTTCAAGTTTAATACTAATTCATTATGGACTCAGAGAACTATGCATTCTCAGTAGGGAAGGACTCTAGGATCCAGAACCTATTGCTATTGGAAAATGAGATCGGGAACCATAATAAACCACCTAAGTTTTTGTCTCTTGATGAATTTCCTCAATGGAAGCTACGGTTTGAGATTCATCTTAATGGAGTGGACACAAATCTCTAGAATGCTATTGAGACTGGCTACAATATGTCAGTTGGAGCTGATGGTATACCCCTTACTTTGAGTGGATTAAGTGATGCACAAAAGATTGCATATAATGCAGAGAAGAAAGCCTATGCTATGTTGACACAGTCAATTCCTAAAGATATCTTCCATCAGTATTCAGAATATAAGCAGAGCAAAAAGTTATGGAATGCTCTTGAGAAACGGTATGAAGGGAGCACAACACTGAAGTCTTTAAAGGCCAAAGCATTAAAGAAGGAATTTGATAATTTTTCTGCTATCGGGAATGAGAGTCTGGATGATATTATAGACCGCTTCTATTATTTGATGAGTGAACTTCACACTCATAACGTCTAAGGAAGAAAAGGTGGCAAGTTTGGCTGATGGGCTACCAGAGAAGTGGGATTCATTTATTTCCACTTTAAGATATAATTCAGTGCTGGAGACTTTGGATATCAATGATTTCATCATGAAACTGAGAGAAGAAGAGGTGAGACACAAGTACAAGGCCAAGAAGGGATCATACACTCAGGATCCGTCTATCTACAACATGACTCCTACTGCAAAATCTTACAGTGCCCTCTGCAGACTGCTTTTGTATCTAATACATCTGCAACTGGTCAAAGCTCATCGTCTGGTGGTGAGTCGAATGTTACATCAGGGGTTCAACACAGTACTACAGAAGCTCAATCACAAAGTTAGTGACAGAAAATCTGGGCAATGTAACTGTGGAAGTGGCTAAGGAGCACATGGACTTACTTACTGCTGTGGTTCACTCTTATGATGGATTAGTAGCAGGAAAGATTGGTAACTGCCACTTGGCTGATGAAGAATATGAGCAGGTGGATGAAAATGAATTGGAAAGAATGGACATTATGTGGGCTCTCGCGAGTGCTGTGCGACGAGCAAAGAAGTTTGTTAAGAAGACGGGACAGAATCTGGTGGCTACTAAAGATACTACTTTTGGATTTGACAAGTCAAAGGTCACCTGTTTCAACTGCGGGGAGAAATGACACTTCAAGCCAGAGTGTGTTAAACCGAAGAAAACTGGCAATGGGAACCCGTTCTCGTCCTTCAACAAACAGGATAAAGAGAGAAAGACAGCTTCAACAAGCAATGATTCAAAGGAAATGGTTGCTCAAGTGATGAAGGACAGGACTGGTCCTTCTGATTTTTATCTGATGGTGAAGCCAACATTGCTCTCGTTGATGATCTGAATGATGATTCTGCGAGTGAGGGGGAGAACTCAGTAGAGCTGGATGCTAATGAAGCCCTAGCTGCTGTTGATCAACTCGTTGAGGATGAACTGAATGTAGAATCTGAAGCACAAGAGGAACCTCAAACTGCTCTCATGGCTGGCACGTCTACATCTGCACAGGTAGAATCAAAAGATGATCTTTCTGTTAAACATGCTTGTGTTGAATGTGATAAATTTATGGAAAGCATTGATCTGAAATTTGGTAGGTTATTAGATCATAATGATAGCTTAGTAAATGACTTAAAATTGTGCACTGAGGCTAATAGAGTGTTAAAACAAAATGAGAGCAGCTATAAGGAGAAAATTGAAGCTTTAAAGAAACAACTAAAAGAAACTGAGGTTGTCGCGTTTAACCAAGAAAATGACATAAATATTTATTTAAAGACAATTGAGGAAACTAAAAAGGACAGAGCTGTTTTACAAGTTGAAAATGAGTCTTTAAAGCAAAAACTCCACAGTCTAGCTAGTTCGTCTCATATTTTGAAAAACTTGGTTAAGGAACGCAACAACGGGAAGGGCTGGGTTATAAGGTTGTGCCTCCACCACATGAGACCCTTTTGAACACCAAACAACGACCAGTTAATAATAATCCCATAAAGGACCATATGGTGATTGGTGACTGCTCCTCTGGTTAGTGACCCGGATACTGCAGTTAAACCTGCTCCTCCCGTTGCTAATCAGAAGTCATCAACTTCAGGCACAAAAGATCAGACTGATAGGGTGGAAGAGGATGTTAATATCACTCTTGGGTTGAGTTCTAAATCTGTTGACACACAACCTAAGACTTTAAAATCCACTCAATCTAAACAAATTAAGCAAGATCAAAATCATCCAAAAAGACAAATCCACCATAATGTTAAACAAGTAAAATTTGTCAAGGAAGGTGAAAATCAATGATTGAGACCAAAAAGTCCTTACCTGAAGTTTACTCCCAACCCCACAAGAGATCTCCTAGTCCTGTTGAAAGGAGATCATGCTATACTTGTGGACAACGAGGTCACATCTCTTCAAACTGTCATTGCTATCAGACACCCAAAATTAAAATTGAACTAGACAATGAAGTTAAACAGTTTTCAAAACAGAGATCTAAGACTCCTATTAGGTCTAAAACACCTGCTAGGTCTTATACCTCTCCTCAACACCACAGACAACAGACAAGTCACTGGCAAGTCTGTGATGCCTGAGGTGAAACCTGTTTTTGAAACTAAACCTAAGGTTCAAACTGTAAATCAGTCATCGGTTTACCACAAACAATCCTTTCACAAGGATGGTTTGTGGAAAGCCAAAACATCTGAAGTGTCTGAAAGCATTGATAAGTTGAAGGTTAAGGTCCCACCAACTGATAAAGGACAATGGGTTAAGTTCGTGATGTGTGATGCCTCTGGGAAACCCAAGCCAGTCAAGGCTTGGGTCCTCCTCCTTAACTTAATTATTTTCTATTACATGCAGTTTGTCCGCTATAGTGCTTCTACCAATACATGGATTGTAGATAGCGGGGCATCCAGGCACATGATGGGAAATCAGTCTCTCTTTTCAATGTCAAACAAATTAAAGGGGGACACGTTTCCTTTGCTGTAAACAAAGGAGGATACATTACCGCACAAGGAGAAGTAGGTAATGCAAAGGTAAGATTTGATAAAGTGAATTTTGTTCAACAATTGGAAAACAATTTGCTTTCAGTGTCTCAGATATGTGACAAGGGCTTCAAAGTGATGTTTGACAATCGGAAGTGTTACATTCTGAAGAAAGAGGGAGATTCCAAGGAGCAGGTATCAATGTCAGCATCTAGGTACAATGACCTTTATGTTTTAGATATGTCAAATGCTTCTACTACTGAGTCTACTATTCAGTGCTTTTTGTCTAAAGCAACAGAGAAGGAGTCTATCTCATGTCATAGAAGAATGGGACATATAAATCACATTAAGATGAATCATCTCATTCATAACAACTTAGTTGAGGGAGTTACTGTAAATAACTTCAAACTTCCTGATTTTTGTGTCTCATGCAAGAAGGGAAAACAGACCAGGAAGTCTCACAAGACCAAGCACGTTAACTCTATCGAGATGCCCCTGGAGCTATTGCATATGGATCTATTCGGTCCTGTCAGCACGAAGAGTATCGCCGGAGACTGGTACTGCTTTGTAGTCACAGATGACTACTCACGTTTCTCCTGGGTGATGTTTCTGAAAGCTAAGTCAGAAACTTTTGAGTCGTTCAAGGTTCTCGTCACAACATTGGAGTCCCTCTACAAGCTGAAAGTGAGGAAGATTGTTAGACAATGGAACAGAGTTCAAGAATTAGTGTATGGATGCTTTCTGCAAAGAGAAGGGAATTGTTCATCAGTTCACCTCTGAATACACACCACAGATGAATGGAGTTGCTGAACGAAAGAATCGGAGCTTGATCGAGACAGCACGGACTATGTTGGCAGATTCAAAACTACCAATACAGTTCTGGAATGAAGCTGTTGCCAATGCTTGCTACACACTTAATCGTGTGTTAGTAGTCAAGCGGCATGGGAAGACTTGCTATGAGTTGCTTCAGAAGCAAAAACCAAACCTAGAGTATCTGGAACCATTCGGAGCTCCATGTACATTGCTAAAGAAAACTCAGGAGGGCAAGTTCAGCGAGAAAGCCGATCAAGGGATATTTCTAGGATATAGCATACCAGACAAACGGGTTTATAACAACTCGACGGGTCAGGTGGAAGTGTGGTGCAACGTAGATGTACAAAGATACACCACCCCCTTGCTGGAAAAGGTCCATCGTCATTCTTCGATTATGATGGCTTTTTCAAATCCTTCAGCCTCCCTCAGTTTGATTCAAATGATGAGATTGTTGCCCAGAAGACGTACAACGTCCTAAATACATCGAATCTAGATATCAGCAATATGACACCAGCCAGTGGTGCTTCGGGTTCTTCAACACCCGCTCAGGACGAGACTGATGAGTCATCAGATGATGACGAAGCAGCTGAGACTAACAATGAGGATAATGTCAATCAAGAAGAGAGCTCCTCAGCTGCTGAACAAGCATCAGGAAATCCGAATACTGAACCTGTTATCACAAATCTTGATACTGAAGTTGTCGTTCCTACGACACCTGTGACTAGGATCAGTGTGAGTCATCCCCCCGACTCTATCATTAGGGATCTTCAATCCAGTGTGCAGACAAGAAATCAGCTGTACTCTGTTGACTATGCTGCAGTCATGGAAAAGGGATATGTCAATGACGGGGCTTTCTCATGTTTTGTTTCTCAAATTGAGCCTAAGTACGTCAGTGATGCCCTGAAGGATGAGGCCTGGGTCAACGCTATGCAGGAGGATACAATTCAAGAAGCTGGGAGTGTGGACACTCGTTGACAGGCCCAAAGGAGAGAAAGTGATTGGTACCAAATGGGTACTGAAGTGCAAGAAGTACGACCAAGGTGTTGTTATCAGAAACAAGGCACGGTTGGTTGTTCAAGGATTCAGACAAGTCAAGGGAGTCGACTACAATGAAGTGTTTGCACCAGTGGCACGAATGGAAGCGATTCGGATATTTCTGGCCTACGCATCTTACATGAAGATAAAAGTTTATCAGCTGGATGTTAAGAGTGCATTCCTTCATGGGGAAATCCGTGAAGAAGTCTACGTCAGTCAACCCGAGGGATTCGAAGATCCTTATCATCAGGACAGAGTCTACAAGTTAGACAAGGCTCTGTATGGGCTATATCAGGCTCCTCGAGCTTGGTATGAGAAGCTCTCCACCCATCTCTTGAAACACGGTTTTCATAGGGGTGTGATTGACTGCACGTTGTTCATTAAAGAGAAAGATGGGGATTTATTAATGGTGCAGTCTATGTGGATGACATCATCTTCGGTTCCAAAAATGAAGAACTATGCAAAGAGTTTGAATCTGTGATGAAGGCAGAGTTTGAAATGAGTGCCATGGGAGAAATGAAGTTTTTCCTGGGATTACAAGTGGATCAAACGCCAACCGGTATTTTTCTGCATCAGACTAAGTATGTTGGAGACATTCTGAGTCGATTTGATATGGAAAATGTCACTACTGCTGGTACCCCTCTCGCCACAATCATGATGTGGCTCCTGATGAGAATGGGGATTTGGTGGATGCCAGTATGTATCGTGGGATGATCGGATCTCTTATGTATCTCACTGCCTCGCGTCCAGATATCATGTACGCCACATGTCTTTGCTCCAGATATCAAGCGAAACCCAAAGTCAATCATCTGATTGGGGTGAAGAGGATTTTCCGTCATCTGAAGGGTACCCCAACACTGGGATTGTGGTATCCTCATGATGATGACTTTGAGCTCACTGTGTACAGTGATTCTGACTATGGCGGTTGCAAGATGAACTTCAAGTCAACATCAGCAGGGTGTCAGTTCTTTGGAAGGCGGTTAGTCACTTGGCAATGCAAGAAGCAGACCTCGGTTGCATTATCAACCTGTGAAGCTGAATATGTTGCTGCTGCAAGTTGTTGTTCTCAGATCATCTGGATCCAACAGCAAATGCGAGACTACGGTTTGCAATTTTCTCAAACACCTATCTTTGTTGATAATTCTGCTGCCATAGCTGTTACTAAAAATCTTGTACAACACCCTAAAACAAAACACATCGGCATAAAGTATCATTCATACGCGATTGCTATGAAAAACAATTAATTGATGTGATTAAAATAAACACGGATTTTCAACGCGCCGACCTCTACACCAAACCTTTTGACAAACCCAGATTTCTATATCTGTTAGAGGTCAACAGTGTGAAAAAGAAAATTGACATAATTTCAGAAGACACAGATGCCTAGTCCGACACATGTTTAGCTTTTTATTTTTATTTTATTTCTTTTAATTTCCTTGTCTTATAAAAATCCAAAACACAAAAAGATTTTCTGTTTTAGAATTTTAGGGGGAGATTAGGTTATATTCAGTATTTATTTACTCAAAAAAGGGGGGGGGAGGGAAGATAAGCTGAAAAGGCAAAGACAACAAAACTAAGAAAGTGATTTAGAAATTTGGAAAGTGATAGTACACAGGAAAGACAACCAAAAAGATTCTCAATTTTTCAATTTTAGTTTAATTAAATCATAGAAAATTGCTAGTCAGAGAGTTCTAAGTCTAACAAATTCAGAAAATGATAGTGCGCTTGCTTGTAACTGTAATTATACGGAGAAAGTCGATCTAGGGAGGCGTTAGTTACTAATACGATGTGTCTGTAGATTCAACACGATAGACTAGTAGACATATTGGTGAACTCAATTTAAACTAATCTGTTCAACTGACTGTGGGTTCCCATCTTATCACTGGTTAACACAATCAATTATTTCCAATTAGGAATGACGAGCAAATAAACGCCACTAAAAGTGTGCGGATGACCACAAAAAGAGCAAAGCACGAAAAAAATGAAAATAAACGCAATCAAGCTGATAACCTTTGTTATTGGTGCGTTATGTGCAAAAAAAATTAAAGATGCTCTAACAAGAAGATACGTTGTGTGCCTCTCTGCTGTGCGATGGCACTGACCTGAGGATAAGCATAACCTAGATATTCTAGAATTCATTGTTGTTTACCGCCTCTCTGTTGTGCGATGGCACTGACCTGAGGCTTGGCTTCTCTTTGAAAGATCTATGAATAGTCTCTTCTTGTCAACATACCCGTAGACCGCTCGAAAGGCCTCTAAGGAATGTTGATTACCATATAAGCTTGGGATCCACAAATGTTGGTTGAAATAATATAACCTAATACATCACCAATATGTGTCAAAAGTCTGTGTATGGATTTAAGTAGACAAGTATACTGACAATCGTCGTGGCTACACCGCCTGATGTTCAAAATCAATGTGTGTTACATAACAGATCAAGCATGATTCCCAGTTAGAACGGAGAAGTCTCAGATGAACGAGAAACTGTGATATGTAAATATGTTAGTTTCAATTTCAATCTATATATAAAAGTTCCAAGTAATTTAGTCTATGCCTGTCTGATTCCATATGATCTGTCTTAAAAATGATGTTAATGCTAATAGGCTTTTGTACCCAACCCTATCAAGAATCACAAAAATATGTTCGTTTTGTATTTAGTTTACTTTTCAAATCATTCGTAAAATGTGTCAGTTTCGGACTAGGCTATGTTATTCATCTCTGTGAATGTCACAAAATGATCTTAACGTTCATCTTAAATCAATTGTTTCTGAAAAGATAAATGGATCACGTCTGAGGTGATCAGGTGGACAAATGGATCACGTTTGAGGTGACCAGGTGGATAAATGGATCACGTCTAAGGTGATCAGGTGGATAAATGGATCACGTCTGAGGTGATCAGGTGGATAAATGGATCACGTCTGAGGTGATCGGGTGGATAAATGGATCACATCTGAGGTGATCAAGAGGTTTTAATCTAGAATTGATCATGTCTGAGATGATCAACTGCTCATAATGTTTTATCTACTGTTAAATGGAACTAAGTGTCGAACGGTAAAATGGTCAAAATGTCACAAGTATGGCCCATTCGCACGACTGGACCATAAGTATGGACCAGTCGTACGATTGGATCATGCGAATGAGTCCAAATCGTACGAGTGAACCATGCGAATGAGCCCAATCGCACGATTGGAGGTGACCGACTATGACAGACGTCCGAATGAACCTCAATCGTACGATTAGAGGTGAACGATTGGGTGAATCGCACGACTGAGGCTCAGTCGCACGACTCACATATGTGACTAGGCTCAGTCGCACGACTGGAGGTTACCCTAGTATAAATACAAGGTGAATCGGCCTCAGTCGCTCTACTCACCCAAATCGCCCTTTATACATATGACTTAAAGAATCTCTGCCGAAATTTTGTTCGATTCACATTTACCATATATTCTTGTGTTCTTACATTCTATATTGTTTATACAGGTAATAATCGAGGTGGTTCATCATTAAAACCAAACATTGACATCAAGAATCACTCAAACTTTGACGTAGCAGTAACCGAGGACTAAAACGGACAAATATACCACCTAAACTGAGCTATAAGATCAAAATAAACTTAAAAGATGCTTAATCGGACTATTCCGAGGATAATAAGCCTAATCACAATGTTTAACATCAAGTATTGCTCAAAAACATGAATTTGAATGGTCAAACAGTTGAATAGGCGACTGGACACACTGATGAACTTCAATCGTAAGACTGAGCTGTCCGATTGGCTAAATAGTACGACTAAAATGGATGAATGGTACAGTCGCACGACTGAACCATACGTATGAGCTTAGTCGCACGACTGAGGTAAACGCATGAGAAGATATCCGACTAAGTCCAATCGCATGACTCAGTCGTACGAATGAACTCAATCGTACGACTAGATCTCAGTCGCAAAGTTCAATCAATCTCAGTCGCTTTGTTCAGTCGCATGACTAAACCAATTTTTCAAGTTCATTAACCGAAATTGGTTATCTTAGACAAGTACTAATGTTTATCTGGTTTATGTCACAGATGGCTAGTCGATGGTCCATGAGCACCAAGCATAATATCTGTGCTCATCTAGATCTTACTTCACGCAACGCTGCGGACTTTTCTAGGATTATCAGTTTTCTACGCCGCTCGAGAATCTTCCGAGCGATCTCAGCGCAGTGTACACCATACAGATCGATTCAGCAAGCGTTTTGGGAAAACGCTGTTGTAGACAGGTCCACGGAGCCTCACACTATTCGGAGCTCTATCTTTGGACAAGATATTGAGCTAACTGAGGAGGATTTACGAACCGTTCTTGAGTTTGGGGACGATGCTAACTGAACAACGAGACTACATCCCCTTACTGTCCGTGGCTGCTTTATGAGGGCGAAGTACTCAGGGGACATCAACACAAGTATGCTTAACAAGAGCAACTTGTGCCCCTAGTTCAAGTACCTCGCCCATGTTCTTCTACGTTGTATAGCCTCGAGGAAGGGAGGATTTGATGAGTTGTCTGATCAGATGCAGAATGCATTTGCTGCATTGGTGCTGAACTTCCCGTTCAGCTTCTCCAGGATGATCTTCACCTACTTGGTGGAGAACATCGAGGCCAAGGGGAAGGAGAGCTTCTGCATGTACCCGAGGTTTATCCAGATGATCATTGATAGAAGCTCCCCCAGCTGCCGAAGGAGAAAGAGGATGCGGTCGTCCTGGAGGTCATGGACGACACGACATTGGGAAGAATGAAGGTTTACCGGGGCAAGCAGGTTAAGCCCCCGGTGAGGAGATTGTTTGGGCATCTAGCTCAGGAGGACTACATGGCGCCGGCAAGACGTAAGTGGCGCCACGACGACAGTGACTCCGATGTGGAGCACATATTCCTCCCTGGTGATGATTCAGATGATGATGACGGTGATGATGGTGGAGATACAGGTTTTAAGACCACTACTGCAGATGTTACATCTCCACCATCCCCACAAGAGGGATTAGAGACGGCTGGGTTCCATCAGGACTTTCAGGCCTATGAGGATGAAGAGTCTGATGAAGAACCTCTCACCCGAACAGTGGGTAGCCGGGTGGTTGCTATGGAGCAAGGCATTAGGGCGGTTAGTGGACGCCCGGGAGGGTCTGGGGGTTCTTCCATTGATCCATTATATACCCCAGACTCGCCCAGTAGTCGCGGGGGAGCATCCGGGTCCAAAGGGACTAGACTGAAGCGGATGGCTCAGCCCTAATAGAGGAAGGCGAAGCGAAGGAGGATTACCCTGCTTCCAACCTCATCAGCCACCACTACTACCACTCCACCATCCTCTACCACAACACCACCTACCACTACCATACCACCCTCCACAACCACTACTCCTACACCTCCACCCACTCATACACCTCCACCTATATTCACCACCACCACCGCTACCACCACCCGACACCATGCCGGACCCTCAATAGCTCCATCAGGATCTTCCCTACCCCCAATGGGGTAGAGGAACAGCTTGCAGCACTTAACCGAATGGTGCTGAAGCTGTTAGCTGCCGATGATGAGAAGACTACATAGCTAAGATAGTTAGAGGAGCTTACTGTTGCCCAATCACTGCAGATCTATCAGCAGGCACAGCAGCTACAGGAGCAGACCCAGCAGATGGCTGCTCAGAGACTAGAGCTCACCCAACTCCAGGAGCAAAACATCATATCTTCTAAGAAGATTGAGGAGTTGGAAGAGGCCAAGAAGACCATCCTGCTCAAACTTAAGGGCACTAAGGATGAGCTTCTAAAGATCAGAGAGGGAGATGGCGATGATGATGATGATGAAGATAGTGATGATGAGGTATATGACAGTGATGAAGATGATGATGATAGTGGAGATGATCAAGCAAAGGAGGGGCACAATGATGAAGATGATGATGAAGATTCAGCTACAAATGTTGCGGATCTAGGTAAGGAACAACGAACAAAACGAAGACACGACCATGGATCTACATCAGCCCCTCCATCATCACCTACAGCTAAAGCTCACGACCAGATTCAAGGCAAAAGTACAGATTAGATGTTTTATTATTCAACTTTTGTACTTGAATCATCTTTTGATATTTATGTAATTAATGTAAATATTTATTATTTAATATTTGATTATCTTGATTACATACTAATGAGTGTTATGCTACATGTCTAAATCGAGCAGATCCAGCATTTCAGCAAAATAAGCACGATGTTGCTCCCCTCCAACAGATCAAGTCTCAACTCACAATGATTCTTGATCTGCAGGGGATCGTCAGAAGGGCTGTGAGTTATACTCCTGAAGAAGGAGAAATAATTCACGACCTAACTGACGAGCAAGTTGCTAAGATGTTTTGGCTTAATCCAGATGAGATCGTTAAGGATGCTCCAACGTTTGATGATGCTAGTGATGAAGAGCTTAATAACGTTGAGGAGATAGAGATTGAAGACATCACCGATCAGCACTACCCTGAATACGCTGACCAAGAGGGAAATGTGTTTCCTGATCTGGTTAACACTCTCGGCGGTGATTTTTTGGAGAAGCTGAGTGATAAAGAGAAAGAAGCAGAAGCATCAACTAGCCAAGCCCATGCCTCGGACGCTGATGTCGATATCCAAAAGGCTGAATGGGAGGCTTGCTTTGCTGAGATCCGAGCCCAGCGCGCTACAGCTAAGCAAAGTACCTACACCAATCTCTACAAAGTCAAGAAGAACATGAAGGTGTCAGGGAAGATTATTGCATGGGCTCATTTTGAGGATCTTGGAGTTTATGCTGTAAAGAGGGAGAGGGGAATCGAGTATTCCCTCATGATCTGAAGACTCTCCCCGGGTTCGAGCTCAACCAGCTGGCACGCCTGAAGCTGCTCTACGCTGACCCAAAGAAAATGTTAGGCTGGTTTGAGGATGCACTGAAAAGGGAATACAGGACAAGATGGGTAAACTTCAAACCTCAGCAGGCTACCAGGTACCTCCGAAGGTCTGAGGTGAGTCCCATCACTGGTCAACCAAAGATAGTCCTGAAGTGGCGCCCTCCACGCACGATGTCCAGAATTCCTTTGAGGGAATGCCACAGGACTTTACCCCACACTTTAAGTGGTGGTACTATGACTGGCGCTCTGGAGAGGCCGTCATTGTTTTGGACAGGGAAGGTACGGTGGACACAATAAGGGTGTTCGACCCAATGTGGCTTATCAACTTGTCAGCTTCAGATGTCTATACTCTGTACAAGTGGCCACTATTTTTGATACCCAGGATATAGTGCAAGCACTATAGTTTCAGCATGTCATACGTCTATGCTTCGCACTCAATATCCATGCTGTGGTTTCGAAAGAGGAACGGGCTAAGAGGTTTGAAGAGTTTAAGAAGGAAGTCAAAGATTAGATAGAACTAGGTCAAAGGGGGAGTCTGTTGGTACACATGTCCTTAGTTCTAGTTCTAGTGAGCTTAAATGTATTTGACTTTCATTTTGTTACACATATGTAATGTTTGATCAATGTAATGAAAACTCTTTGATTGATTGTGTATTGGTTGCTTAATGTTTTATATATTTATATCATTGTATGTTACACGTTTATACGAACATGTTATATAGGTATACAGTTGTTAGACATAGTTCTGAATTGTTAAAGGTTCAGGAATGTGTTTAACTAAGTCTCATGATTCAGTCATACGACTGGACCATACGAATGGGCCAATCGCACGACTGAACCAGGTGATTGAGTCAATCGCATGATTGAGTCATAAGACTGACTAAATCGTACGAATGAACCAATCGCACGACTCAGTCGCACGACTGAGCCATACGCATGGCTCAGTCGTACGAATGAAAGTTGTAACCTATAAATACCACTTAATTCATGAAAAAGGAGAACACTTCAAGAATTCAGAACACTTACTATTATAATATATTGCATTTATGTAATCTCTAGTTTGATAATATATATGTAGTTTATGTATTTTTGTTTGATTGTAACTTTTGATATACCATTCTAAGACAGAAATAAAAAACGTGAGGAATGGATCAAACATCCATGATCAAATCACATGTGAAAAACCTGAAAAATTCAAGGGTTTGGATTTTCGACGATGGTAACAAAAGATGTTGTTTTATCTAACGACTCTTTATGTTTCAAATGTTCTCACTGATGAAATTTTGACATATCCCACTAGAGAAGGGCAGAATCCACCAATTGATGTTCAATTCTCTAAATATCAAAAGGTTGTGGAATCTTGGAAAATGAATGAATATAACTGTAGAAATTATATTTTGAATGCCTTGGATGATTCCCTATATGACATATAGTCTACCTTTGCTATTGCAAGAGAAATATGGGAATCGCTTGAAAAGAAATACAAAACTAAAGTGGCATGTTGCAAGAAATTCGTTGTTGGAAAATTTCTAAATTTCAGAATGATAGATACCAAGTCTGTACTTAAACAAGTGGAGGAAGTTCAAGTAATTGCTCATGATCTTGAAGTTGAAGGTATGGGAATAAACTCAAACTTTTTTTATAGGATCAATCATTGAAAAACTTCCAACTTTCTGGATAAATTTCAAATTATATTGGAAACATTTGACTTATGATATGAGTTTTGAGCAACTTGTATTAAGGATCCGGATTGAAGAAGATAAGAGATTAAACGAGAAGGCTTATGCAAATTCTGTGGAACCAAGTGCAAACTATGTTGGTGATAGAAATACATCAAAGCCTAAGAACAACTACAAGAAAAGAAAATATCCAGGCCCTAAAAACTCTTTTAAGATGGCAAGAAGGGTCCTAACAAGAAGAATTTCAAAAAATCTTCTAGTCCTTGCTATGTTTGTGGCAAACCTGGACATAAAGCCAAGGACTGTCGCCACAAGAAGACTAAAGAAGGCTATGGAGGAGGAAACAATGGAAACAATGGAGGGAATTTAGGTGGAGGAACTTCTAGTCAAACCAATATGATTGAATCACCAAATTAATTTACTTCAATGATTTAAACCAACATGGTATTCAATTGTGTGGATTGGTGAACTGATATCTAAGCCACAAGACATGTTTGCAACTCTCGCACCATGTTCTCTACATACCATAAAGTCAATGATGTTGAACCAATGTATATAGGGAATGCTACTTCTGCTAAAGTTGAAGGAAAGGGAAAAGTGAAGCTGAAACTGACTTCCGACAAAAGAACTCATACTTAGTGATGTTTTACATGTACATGAAATTACTAAGAATCAGTTTCTGGTCCGGTTCTTAGTAACAAGGGGTTTAAACTTGTATTTGAATCTGGTAAATTTGTACTCACTAAGGGTGGGGTTTATGTTGGAAAGGGTTACCTTAGTGAAGGGCTCTTTAAAGTTAGTGTCTTACCTTTGTACTATGGTGTTGAAACACAAAACAGTACTCATGTAACTAATGCTAATGCTAATGTAATAATAGGCAATAGTAACACTGCTTCTATGTACATGCTAGATGCTTCCTTCTTGTGGCACTCCCGATTGGGACACGTTAATTTTTAGTCCATTCAAAGAATGATAAAACTTGGCATCTTACCAAAATGTTCCTTTAATAGAACTAAGAAATATGAGTTTTGTGTAGAATCAAAATTCACTGAGCACTCTCATAAATCTGTCCAAAAATCAAATGAAATCCTAGGTTTAATCCACTTTGATTTGTGTGATTTTAGAGCAATACCTACAAGAGGAGGAAAAAATTGCTACATATCATTTATAGATGATTGCAATAAGTATTGCTATAGTTATCTATTAAATACCAAAGATGAAGCCCTGAATTCTTTTAAGAATTACAAGGCTGAAGTTGAAAACCAACTTAATAAAAAGATCAAAATTCTAATATCAGACTGAGGAGGAGAATACGAGTCTAAAGATTTTGCTGAATTTTGTTCTACACGTGGTATTATACATCAAACAGCTACTCCATACACTCCTCAACAAAATGGAATGGCTGAAAGGAAAAATAAAACATTGAAAAACATTATCAATTCAATGTTAATCACTTCTAGACCATCGTATAATCTGTAGGGGGAAGCATGCCTCGCAGCAAATGCAATACTTAATAAAATTCCTCGTAAAAAGACTCATAAGTCACCATATCATATGTGGAAAGAAGAGTTACCCTCTTACAAAAGGATGAAAGTGTGGGGTTGCCTTGATAAAGTGCAAATACCTCTGCCCAAGAGGACTAAACTTCGACCAAAAGCCCAAGAGGACTAAACTTTGACCAAAAACTATTGATTGCATTGACCTTGGCCCTGCCATAAACAGTGCAGTCTATAGATTTATGGTATATAAATCACATATTGAATATCTTCATAATAATGCAATTATGGAATTTGTTGAAGCCGAATTCTTTGAAAATAGTTTTCCTTATAAAGATAAAGGACAAGAAGCTTCATTTTCAAAGAAAAGGTTTTTAAATGATGGAATAAACAAAACCGTTCTTGACAAAAGCTTACAATCAAATGATGAGAGTTCTTCCAAACTTCAAGAAGAACACTTTGAACCTAGAAGAAGTAAACGAGGGGAAATAACCAAAGACTATGGACCTAATTTTGTGACCTTTGTGATAAGAAGCTATGGAGTCTACTGAAGCTCCTTACTAGAAAGAGGCGATTAAAAGTGAGATTGAGTCCATTATGCATAATAATACTTGGCAACTTTTAGATTTGCCACATGGACAAAATGAATTAGACACAAATGGATATTCAAAAAGAAGTTTAGACCTGATGGTAATATTAAAAAGCATAATGCTCGTTTAATGGCTAAGGGGTACCGTCAAAAGGAAGGTCAAGACTTATTTGACACCTATTCACCTATTACAAGAATAACGTCAATACGAACATTGATAGCAATAACTTACATTCACAATCTGGAAATACATCAAAAACTGCGTTCTTAAATGGTGAATCAGACGAAGAAATATATATGAATCAACATGAAGGGTTTGTGGTAAAAGGTCAAGAAAATAAAGTATGTAAGCTAGTGAAATCACTATATGGACTAAAACAGGCTTCAAAACAATGGCATGAGAAGTTTGACAATACATTAATTTCTAATGGATTTAGTATAAATAAGTGTGATAAATATGTTTATGTCAAACAATACAAAAACACCTATGTCATCATATGCCTGTATGCGGATGATATGCTCATACTGGGTACAAGTCTAGATGTAATAAATCAAACAAAGAAAATGTTACACTCTTCCTTTGCCATGAAAGACATGGGATTAGTAGATGTAATACTTGGAATAAGAGTTTAAAGAAACTTAGAAGGATATACTTTGACACAATCCCGCTATATTGAAAATTTACATAAGAAGTTTGGACACTATGATAACAAGTCGGTTATTACCCCATTTGATCCTTCTAGTCACCTCAAGAAGAATCAAGGTGATAGTGTAGATCAATTAGAATACACCAAAGTACTTGGAAGCTTGAGGTATATTATGAATTGTACTAGACCAGATTTGGCTTATAGTGTAAGTAGATTGAGTCGATACTCTCATAACCCTAGGAAAGATCATTGGTATGCATTAGTGAGAGTGCTTAGATATTTAAAGCATACAATGAATTATGGCTTGCACTACACAAGATATCCTGCATTTCTTAAAGGATATTGTGATGCAAATTGGATTTCCAATACCTCTGAGGCAAAATCTACAAGTGGCTATGTATTTACCCTTGGGGGAGCTGCAATATCATGGAAATCATCTAAGCAAACTGTGAATACCTGTTCGACTATGGAAGCCGAGTTTGTTACTTTAGATAAAGTTGCTGAAGAAGCTGAATGGCTTAAAAGCTTCCTAGAAGGTATTCCTCTATGGCTTAAACCTGTCCCTGCTATTTGTACACATTACGATAGCATGGCCACTCTTACTAGAGCACAAAACCAAATATACAATGGCAAATCGAGACATATTAGGCGCAAACATATTACAACACGACACCTGCTTCTTAATGGAATTATTTTTATTAGTTATATCAAGTTAAAGGAGAATGTAGTTGATCCTTTGACAAAAGGCCTTAGTAGAGAGCAGGTTATCTTCACATTGAGGGGAATGGGCTTAAAGCCAACACAATGAGTCACTACTCAGCTGAAACCTAACCTAGCAATATTGGAGATCCTATGGTCTAGGTTTAAAAGGACAACTAGTTGGGGAAGACTCAGCCTACAACTATAACAAAGGTACGCTTACTCCTATGAGAAATACTTTGCATTTTCGTTGATGCTTTAGAGATGAATACTTATTCTTAATAATGCTAATATCTTTTTAGTGGAATAAAATATTCTAGACGAGCATTACCTATATGAGATGGATGTGAGGTTGCTTATTTGAGAGCTGACATGGCTAAGTTCTCTAAAAGTCTCATGAAGAAAGGATTGTGCACGACCGAAATGATCACAACGGTAAGAAATGATCTATATCTTAATATGATTTATGTGCTACAACTTGTCTCCTTCTACTACATAAAGTGGCTAGTTCAATATTGTAGGTCACTATCCACAAAGTAGTTCTAAGAAGCATTCACTATGAAAGGTTTAAGTATCACAACACTTTTTCAGATGCATGCCATATCATACTTCCTTAATTTGAATATCAAAGTTCTCTTATCTTATTTTATATTCAAATATGGGGTATTGTTAATGTTTGAATAGAAAATATGGGGTATTGTTGGAACTTTACATGAATTAAACAATGTGGGATTTGTTCCACGTTGGTAGCAAGAGTAAATTTGTTCTTCCTTATAAGTCCAATGGATGGGCTTGGGGTCTTTGGGTCCTCTGACTAATTAAATTATTTTTGTTTTAAGTTTTAATTATGAAATTAATAGTTTTAACTGTTAAAACAGTTTAACAGTTAATTAACTGTTTTTGGATCTCCTTCTATTAATGACGTTTTTTTATCATAATCAAAACACCATAGAAAACACTTGCATATTCGTCAAATAAGGGAACATAGAAAGTTTTGATAGAATCAAGAACATATTCTTGGTTTATTACTGTATCCTCAAGACAGATCCGTATAGCAAAAATTTCTGTCTTAGGACGTTGCTCGCAGGCCTCAATCGTCTAATTTCGCTCTCAAAATCTCGTGTATTCTTCAATTCAAGTACGCTACTATTATAATCTATTTCATTTATGTAATCTCTAGTTTGATATATATATGTAGTTTATGTATTTTTGTTTGATTGTAACTTTTGGTATAACACATGCATCATCGACCCATGAAGCTTTAATTGCACCAATGATGGGATTATTGTAACAGTCTAAAAAGAACTAAATGATCACTAACAAAGAGGTTTTAGGTGAACATGTGTTAATCATCTTGAAACCATGGACACCTTCACAAGAAAAGAATTGACATCGGTCTCACATGAACCTACTTTCAACATCATTGACCCAAATGCAAAAGAAAGATGATTCGTAACAGCACAAACTTACAAACGTTGCCAGGGTGGGCACATATGATCACCGGCGACGTCTAACAGAAAAACAAATTTTGAGGGTACAGACGAGATCCATGGCTCCCATCCCCTTCATAATCCCAACCTCAAAAACCTTAGAAATCAAGAGTAGATGGATCTCCGTTGTCACCGCTAGGGAAACTCATGCAAGCATGGGTTCAGTGACGATAAAGGAATCCCTACAAGAAACAGACCTCTGACACTTTATTACGGTCGAAAGCACATAACCACCCGTTACGATCGGAACACATCAAATACAACCCGGATAATATGGCAACCATGTGTACATTTCCAGGTCGAAATTATTTAGTGTTTCATCTGAATTTTTCAATCAAATACAATTCAGATGTTTATCAAGATTAAAGTATTAATTTTGTGCATTGTTTACCGGACTCCAATCCGGTCCGGTTCGGTGCTTAATATCGTTTTGGCATCGAACCGGTGGTCGGACCGCTCGAACCGGTCGGACTGATGATCGAACCGAGAACGGGACCGGTTGAACCGGGGGTCAAACCAGATGAACCGGGGGTCGAGCCAGATGAACCGGGGGTTGGACCAGTCAAACCGGTCTTTCATATATATTTTTTATTTTTTTAGTATTTTCTACATATATATTTATAAAATAATTATAATTTTATCCGGTTCTTATAACCGATCCGACCGGTTGAACCAGTTCAACGAGAGAACCAGTAAGATGTCCGGTTCACTGCCCGATCCGGTTCTTAAAACATTGATTTTGTGTGTTTTGTCAACCAAAATTAGAAAAATCAAAGAGGATAACCAATATAGTTCAATTCCTTTTGTAGTGGGGGAATCACTAGAAATTGCCAATTGGCAATTATGCTCTTGACTCGAACTGTGCTTAAAATTGGGTCATTTTTACCTAGGCTTTCACACGTGATATTTTGGTAGAATCAAATTTTAATGCAATTTTTAATAAAACTATTTTACCAAAAGAGGGGGTAACGAACAGAGTTTAATTTGTTTTTCATGAGGTCAACTCGACCCTATCCAGGGGCTCTACCCTTGGACCCTACTCTTAGGGTCGCTACCCCCTGGACCCCTTCCAAGGGGGTGTTCCCCCCCTTGGAACCCTTATTGCTTATGGGTTTCACCCTTATGAAATTATAAGGTTCTAATACTGAAGATCATTATAAACTCAAACAAGCATGCGCTTTGCACATCCTAACTTTTTTGATAGATATTATGGTTGGTCAACTATTAAATCATTTACGAAAAAGGGTCTAAAACAATTTAAGTTTTATGTCTAAAGTTAGAGCTTGGCTAGTAAGTAATCATTTAAACTTGCAGTATCAAACAAACGAGCATCATCAACAGACATTCTATCGGTATTCTTCATTCAGATAGATTTGTCGATAATATCCAACGGTCATGCTCGATTGTTTAGTGGTGTTTTCTATCTCTTTTATAATTTATGAATCATTATATTTATATACACTTTTTGCTTATGTAATAGTTATAAAATTTTTAGACATGACATAATTTATATCTTATGTATTATTTTTATCATAGTTTTATGCAATGATTTCGAGACTGGACCGGACCGACGTGACCGGTTTAATCAGAAACCGGTGTCGTTGGCGGTCCAATTAGTACCATCTAGACCGTTTCTCAGAAAACTGGCCGGTTCAAAGCGGCCAACAGTTGGATCGTGAACCGGCGGGTCGCTGGTGAACGGCACTGCTTTTTAGAAGAAGAAAAGAAGGAGAAAACACTTGTCATCGATGGATCTAGAAAGAATGGAGGGAGGCAAAGAAAACACTGAACTGTTGTAGATCTATTAAAAGAAGGTATACCACGTAGAAATAATTGTTGAAATAGATCTAAGAGGTATGTATAGTCGCTGCAGGCAATGAAAGGCAATGATGGTGAGTTTGCTATGATAAATGATGATGAAAAGATGAATCAGAGAATAAGAGATTGAGGAGATCTTGAGAGTTGAGAGGAAATAGGTAGGAAAAAGAAGAAATTAGGGTAAAAGGGAATATTTATTAAGATGCTCTTTGTGTCTTATCATCAATGAGCTGTAATTCAACTTTTTATTTAATAATAATTAATAGTTTATTTGAAATTATATAATAATTCTTAATTAGTTACGTCATTCGGTTTGACCGGTCCAGCCTGTCAGACCAATGTACCTCTAGATCGTCCGGTTCGATATCCGGTCCGGTTTTAAAAACATTGGTTTTATGTATAATACCATTTACTAGCAATTACATATTTGATATATTAAATAAAAGTTATTATACTTGGATAATAGTTTTTCTACCTTTGTAAGCTTAGTCAAACTTTATATGAGAACTACTCATCAAACGAATTTAAACTTGATTTGATTTAAGATTAGCATGAGTTTATTTTGAGTATTTCACAAACACTCACTTACATGTCAATTTATAAATGAAAGTATAAAGGTTGTGCTAAAAATCTCCCATCATTCCCATTTTTACTTATCGTCTTATTTTATTGCCCTTTTTAAGTTGTAACCAAACAACCCAGTACTTTAAATTATGACATCAGAACCAGACATAACATTACCTAATATGAAAAACCCAACTATGAATAGTACTATTCATTTAATAGTGCACATCTCATCTTCATCCACATCTCATCTTCATCCTCCACACAGATCATTCGAGCACTTCATTCGAGCAAATCGGAACCAGCACCCAAACTCATTCGACCAAATCGGAACCACCACCAACAAGCAGTTCACCTCCCCAACAACGCCGCGGCGGCGCTCCGCCTCTTCTTCCACGACTGTGCACATCTCATCTTCATCCACATCTCATCTTCATCCTCCACAAAGATCATTTGAGCACTTCATTCGAGTAAACATCTCATCTTCATCTACATCTCATCTTCATCCTCCACATAGATCATTCGAGCACTTCATTCGAGCAAATCGAAACCAGCACCCAAACTCATTCGACTAAATCAGAACCACCACCAACAAGCAGTTCACCTCCCCCAACACCGCCACGGTGGCGCTCCGCCTCTTCTTCCACGACTGTGCACATCTCATCTTCATCCACATCTCATCTTCATCCTCCACACAGATCATTCAAGCACTTCATTCGAGCAAATTGGAACCAGCACCCAAATTCATTCGAGCAAATTGGAACCACCACCAACAAGCATTTCACCTCCCCCACCACCGCCGCGGCGGCGCTCCGCCTCTTCTTCCACGACTGCAGGGTTTTATAGGGCAAAAATAAGGGGGATTTAGTGATGATGCCTCATGGTGATGATGGACGGAGATAGGTACGGTGGCGTGAGGTGGAGGCGGTGGTGACCGGCGGTGGTTGGCAACGGTGATCGATTTCTTGCAATTGCCAAAACACAGTTGAAATTACAATCCGGGAAGAACATCAGGTACTTTAGGTTTTGATTTATTGTGTTTTTCTGATTGATTTCACACCAATTGTGATTTGTTTTGTTTGACGAACCATGTATGATCGCATATCTCAGCGGATATCTCATTGACGAAGGTAAGAGCATCATCACCATTAATGACAATGAAAGGTTGTTGATATGATCGTTTGGTTTATTTGCACATCAGTATCATATATCATGGAATACATTTGTGCATCAACAAATTTTTATGAAGTCCTTTGAAGTATATTTGATATGAACCAGAGTCTCAAAGTAGATTGTTTGACAGAAAATTTATTGGTACTTCTTGCAAGGTTTCATTGTTAGAACCATTACGATCTACTTGAGTGTAGTAGTTTGAATAAATTAATTTGTTACTAAGTAATTGTTTGAATAACTTAATTTGTTACTGTATGCAGTAGGTTGAAATATATGATATTTGTTATCCAACTTGAGTGCTATATTGATATAAACATACATTCATGCATATCCATACATATGTGTGCATAATTGAATCTGTTGTACATTGATTGAATCTGAAACATATCAAATGTATAAAAATCAATAAAAATATCCAAAGTCTCTAACCATTTAATGCATAATTGAATCTGTTGTACATGGATTTACTTGGTTATTACTCTCATTAGGGTTGGATGGTACTACTGTAGGAATGTCTACACTTACAGTAGACAAACAATTTTTTTTATAGTAGTATGTTCTATATGAGGTTTTTAACTCTTGCTTAACATCCAACTCAAAAATGATATTTTCTGCATTTGAATAAGGAATGATATTCTATTCTTTTGAGCACCTAGAGGGCTTAGGTACCACCATTATATATTCTTTGTTTTATACCTCTCTTATGCATACATAAATAATTCAAAAGATTTATAAAAGTTAATCTCTTTGACACGATAAAATAGATTTATGAACAATTATTAATTCATAAATTTTTATCAAATAGCAACGTATTTGATAGTTAATAATTTGATCGTTATTTAACTTCTATTTGATTTGTATTGCAATTATGCATAGACTTAATAAACTTATATGCATAGTACTTCTATTTGATTTGTATTGCAGTTATGCCTAGACTTAGTTTCTAGATTTAAAGTTTGTATGGTAGTTAACGTTGTTGTTGTTACATATTTTTTTTTTCAACGTTGTTATATTTTGACATCTTCAGTGTTTGACACTTTGTATGCCTTGCATATGCGGGTATGTCTTTAGGCCATATATGTCGTTTATTATTTAGTAATATGAAAGTTCATGGTTTTGTTTAATGTATTTGTTGTATTCAACATGCTTTTAGTTAAGGGTTATGGTGGTAGTTTTTATAACTGCAGAATTTGTGCTTTTGCTTATTATTTACGTTGGGTTTTTAGAATCCAATGCCCAAACGGACACGTCGGGAAACACTTCCTGCGGGTGTTCCTCCTCTTCTACGTCAGCATTTGAGGCCGCACATCAAAGTCATCTACAGTCCAGACGTCGTATGTCAACGCTCAATGCTTCTGCGCAATATGACCAACCTGATGTTACTTTGAATTATACTATGAATATTGACAGTCCTTCTACTATGTCTCCTGATTATGCGGATTTGGGAAGTTGTAATGAAGTTTGTGAGTTTTGCGGTGCACTTTTTTGGTATGATGAACGGTTGGCATCTTTTCCTGCCACCCGAAGGCCTAGATATCATAGGTGTTGTAGGACCGGAAGGGTTGTCCTCCGTTATCCTGTGGAACCTCCAGATTTACTTAGATCGCTTTTCACTGATCCTAACTTTATGTGTAGTATTCGTGCTTATAACTCAATGTTTTCGATGACATCTTTCGGTGCTGCTGTTGATAATTCTGTTAATCAAGGTGGATCTCCGTATGTTTTCCGGATTGCTGGTCAGATATCTCATTGGATAGGATCTGTATGCCCCAACCCTGGCGAACGGCCTAGGTTTTTACAAATGTATGTCTTCGATGGTGATAATGAGATTTCAAATAGACTACGGTTCTTCTTTACTGAGAGTAATGCAGCTTTGTCTATCGCTATTGTTTTGGCACTAACCGAAATGTTAGATGAAGTTAATGAATATGTTAAAATTTTCAGGACAACAAGAGAGTTGTGTGATCAGCCTGTCATTCCAAACTTCTCAATTATGCTTTTTAGTCCAAAAACATATAGAAGGTATGACAGCCCATCTGCAGGCGTCATCGGTGCGATTGTTTGTGATTCGTACTCTGCGTCAGATGATTTTGACATAATCATTCACGGAAAGGAGAATACACCTCGAAGGATTAGTAAGCTTCATCCTGCCTATATGCCTTTGCAGTATCCTCTCCTGTTTCCTTATGCTGAACAAGGATGGTCTCCTGAACTACAGATATCAACAGCCGCTGAAAACAACAGCCGTAACCTGACACCGTGTAACACCCTCAATTTCATAATAATATAATAAGGAGGGTGCTACACGTTGGGTTCTTATAACCATTCAGATATTAAAACACAGTAGAATTTTTTTTATACATTAAAAACTGTTTACATCATTAACCATCATTACAACACTTTAACCGACATTTCAAAACTCTATCAAACTTCATATATATCTCTCCTAAAAACCCAACATTTTAGCCAGTATCATACACCAGAACAGAAATTTAACTCTGTGGGGCACCATCACGAACACCTCTATTATTAGCTGCCATGCATAAGAAAATAAACACTAAATCAGATAAACTGGTGAGTTCTAACAAACACCACATTTCAATAATAACAATTTATCAACTGTTATAACATCAAATAATTCACAAACATCCATTAGTCCATTTACTTGTCCCAGTATTGATATGCATATCGAATACCCACAAGATATTTATAGACTTCTTTTTATCCATTTATTTTGGTAGGTCAAACTCCACCTCGCGCGTTGACGGGTCAAAACTCCGTCTATAGTTGGTGGGTCAAAACTCCACCTCGCACGTTGACGGGTCAAAACTCCGTCTATAGTTGGCGTTGACGGGTCAAAACTCCATCTATAGTTGGTGGGTCAAAACTCACATCGCCATTCACCACAATTTACCACTTCCAAATTCTTATTCACATCTTTATTTATTTATATGCATGCCAGTGCCCGATTTGTCAAACAACATTGTCAAACAGCATTAACACATAAAAAGGGCAATTAGAACTCACCTTAATGCTTTCAGCAAGTGTTTACCAATCCAAATACACTAAGGCAGTTAAAAATCTCCTTCTCAATGCAAATCTACAACAATGACCCTAACTTAGTCAAATCATTTCCTACAGATCACTTTATGCGACTGAGGCTATACGACTGGACTCAGTCGTACGATTGAACATGCGACTGAGCTTAGTCGTACGAATGAACCATACGACAGGGTGCGAATGAGCTATAACAGGGTTTGTACGAATGACCTCCATTCGTGCGATTGGCGCATGCGACTGAGCTTCAGTCGCACGATTGAGCAATGCGGCTGGCTCATTCGCACGAATGGGTCATGCAATTGGGCTCATTCGCCTGAAACAGATCAGCAGTTGTGTTCTTGATATATTTGATCCAAAAACTCAAGTTTTAACCATTCAAATTATGCCATATTCAAAACAGAACATATACACCTTATTTACAACCGTTTCGGTCCTTATTTCATCAAACTTCACAAAAACTAAGATCCGAATCCTTGGTTTTCAACTTAATAGAAAGATTGAATCAAAAACTCAGATTTAAACTTGTTTTTGGATCAATTTCGACCATATACACATCTTAATGTACTCAAATATCGATCCGTGCCAAGCGAGACTTACCAAAATGAAGCCGAAATTGTTGATTTGGCAAGAACAGGGGTGTTTGGGTTCGAGAGAAACAAGGGGATAAGGATACTGCAGATAGAAATCTGCTTTTGAACATTCTTAATCGCCTTACTTATTCTCATCTACATATTTTAGCCGCCATACTCAGTCGCACGACTGGACCCATTCGCACAACTCAATCGTGCGACTGAGCCCATACGCCTGTTAATCGTGCGATTGAGCCTCATACGCACGTAAGGCGTGCGACTGAGATTCATTCGCATGTTTATCATGCGACTGAACACTATTCTTATTAATTTAAGCGAATATTAAATTTTTATGGATGTTACAAGTCTACCCACCTTAGTTAGGGTTTCGTCCTCGAAACCTGACTAAAAATGGGGGTAGTTTCGCCTCATCTCTTCTTCTGGTTCCCAGGTTGATTCAGACCCCTGGTGATGTGCCTACTGCACCCGGACTAAGCTAATGCTCTTATTTCTAAGTTTCTTCTCCTTACGATCTATAATGGCCACAGGTTGTTCAACATAATTGAGCTTCTCATCAACCTCAATATCATCTAAGGGTATATATTGAGTTTCATTGGCTAGACACTTGCGTAACTGAGAGACATGAAAGGTTGGATGAATAGTACTTAGTTGGTCTGGTAGATCTAATTTATATGCTACATACCCCACTTTCTCTATTATTCGGAAAGGTCCAATAAAACGTGGACTTATTTTGCCCCTCTTTCTAAATCGAATAATGCCTTTCCATGGAGAAACTTTTAACAAAACAAATCCCCAACTTTACATTCTAATGGTTTCCTTCTACGATCTGCATATGATTTCTGCCTGCTTTTCGCCTCTCTAATACGATTTTTAACTACTTCAAACTTTGACATTGTTTCTTCAACTATTTCACTATTCCCCAATTCACGTTGCCCCATATCTCCCCAATAAAGTGGAGTTCTGCACTTTCTTCCGTACAACATCTCAAACGGGGACATCTGAAGGGTAGCTTGATAACTGTTGTTGTATGAAAATTCAGCTAAAGGAAGATGACTATCCCAGCTACTTCCAAAATCAATACTACATGCCCGTAGCATATCCTCTAACGTCTGACTAGTTCTTTCACTTTGGCCATTTGTTTGGGGATGATAGGCTGTACTAAAATAAAGTTTAGTCCCCATTGCCTCATGAAACTTCCTCCAATATCTAGAGGTAAACCTGGCATCCCTATCAGACGTGATACTTTTTGGAACTCCATGTAATCTAACTATTTCTTTTATAAAGATATCAGCTAGCCTTTCCACCGAATAGGTTTCCCGTATGGGTAAAAATAAAGCACTCTTGGTTAGTTGGTCTACCACTACCCAAATAGTATCATAACCTTTTGGTGTACGTGGTAGTTTAGTTATAAAATCCATGGTCAGATCGTCCCACTTCCAGGCTGGAATAGCTAAGGGTTGCAATAATCCATACGGTTTCTGATGTTCAGCTTTCACTTGGGCACACATTAGACATTTATTTACATACTGCATCACGTTAAATTTCATTCCTGGCCACCAATAATCACGCTTCAAATCTTGATACATCTTAGTCATGCCTGGGTGAACGGAATATCTAGATTTGCGAGCTTCATCAAGTACCATATCACGTAAGGCCAACGGAACCCACATTCGACCAAACCTGATTTTAACACCATAACTATTTTCTTCTAAATACTTTTCCTGACCAACCATTCTTTCCTGCTTTATACTTCCTTCCTTTAGTGCTTCTAATTGGGCTTATCTTAATTGTTGCATAAAGTCAGGAGTAATTACAAGTTTATACGCCTTAACCTTGATTGGTTCATACTTCTCCTTTCTGCTCAATGCATCAGCAACCACATTTGCTTTCCCGGGGTGATACAGAATTTCACAATCATAATCTTTGATTAATTCCAACCATCGCCTTTGTCTCATATTCAGATCTTTTTGCTCAAAGAAATACTTCAGGCTCTTATGATCGGTAAAGATGGTACATCTTACTCCATATAAATAATGTCGCCATATTTTAAGAGCAAAAACTACAGCCGCTAATTCTAAATCGTGGGTTGGGTAATTAACTTCATGGGTCTTCAATTGTCTAGAAGCATAAGCAATAACTCTCCCACGTTGCATCAAAACACATTCCAATCCCTGATATGAGGCATCAGAATATATTACTAAATCATCTGCACCTTCTGGTATTGCCAATACTGGGGCTTGAGTTAACTGATTCTTCAGTTCCTGAAAAGCAACTTCTTGTTCTTTATTCCATTCATACTTAACGTCCTTTCGGGTTAACTTCGTTAACGGAGAAGCAATTTTAGCAAAATCTTGAATAAATCTTCTATAGTATCCTGCCCGCCCTAAGAAACTATGAATTTCTGAAGGACTTTTAGGAATTTCCCCATTCATCACAGCTTCAATCTTTGCAGGATCTACTAATATTCCTTCCGCATTCACCACATGGCCCAAAAATTGCACTTCCCTTAACCAGAATTCACACTTCAATAACTTTGCATACAACTTATTCTTCCTTAATGTTTCTAATACTTCTCGAATGTGACAAGCATGATCTCCTTTGTTCTTAGAATAGATCAAAATATCATCTATAAACACAATCACCGATTTATCCAGCATCGGTTTACATACTCTGTTCATCAAATCCATGAATGCAGCAGGAGCATTCATTAACCCAAACGACATCACCAAAAATTCATAATGCCCATATCGTGTACGAAAAGCTGTCTTTGGTATGTCCTCTTCTTTCACCTTTAATTGATGATATCCGGATCTAAGATCTATCTTTGAGAACCAATTAGCACCTTGGAGTTGATCAAATAAATCATCTATACAGGGTAATGGATATTTATTCTTGATAGTTAGTTTGTTTAGCTCCCTATAATCTATGCACATCCTTAAACTACCATCCTTCTTCTTTACAAACAGAACAGGAGCACCCCACGGTGAAGAGCTTGGTCGAATAAAGCCCTTGTCTAATAGTTCCTGCAATTGCTTCAGGAGTTCCTTCAGCTCAGCTGGTGCAAGTCTATAAGGAGTCTTAGCGACAGGTTTTGCCTAAGGTATTAAGTCAATCCTAAACTCAATTTCTCGATCGGAGGTATACCTGGTAGATCTCCAGGAAATACATCAGGGAAGTCACAAACTACTGGAACATCTTCTAATTTCCTCGTCTCTTTAGCAATATCAACGACATATGCCAAAAATGATTCACAACCACTACTTAATAATTTCTCGGCTTTGATCATTGATATAACTTTTACTACACTGTCATGATTATCACCAAAAATCGTCACCGAATTACCTTCTGGCGTTCGTAACACAATCATCTTTCTCTTACATATTATCTGAGCCTCAAACATAGATAACCAATCCATCCCAATACTACATCAAAACCTCCTAACTTAATCATGTGTAATCTAGCAGAAAATTTTACACCTTCTAATTCGACAAAGCAATCGTCTATTACTTCACTAACAACTATGAATTCATTAGAGGCAGTCTCTACTGAAAAAGCAACATCTAGCTTCGATGGTCTAACTTTTATTAAAGCATGGAATTTTATTGATATAAAACTTCTATTAGCCCCCGAATCAAATAAAATTCTAGCAGGTACATCATTAACAAGAAACATACCCGACACAACATCCGGTAATGCCTTAACCTCCTCCGTAGTCATTGTAAATGCTCTCCCCGCAGTACCACTACTACCACTCGCGCTGATTTTACTCGGTCCTCCCACGGCACGAATAGGAATTGGTCCAGGTCTAAACTTTGGACACTCGGATTTCATATGTCCCATCTCACCGCATTCATGAAAACCGAATTTCTGGACATCTAGAAACAAAATGCCCAGACTTCCCACATTTATGACATGCTGGGTGATTCTATCTACATTCTCCCCTATGAAATTTCCCACATTTATTACACCGAGGAGGGGGACCTACAATGCCCCTAGAATTAAACTTTCTCTTCTGTGGGACACTCTGTCCATATATAGGTTTAGAACTCCATGAAGTTTCCCGACGGCTAATCACTTCCTCTTTCACCACAGGTTTTTCAGACTCAGCGACTTCCTCATACATGTCCGCAGCCAAATTTACCGTGGCTTGATAATAGAAGGAGAATTGGATTTTACTAGCATTCTCACTTTAGGGGGTAGTCCCTAGATATACCTAGTAATTCTCTTCGCCTCAGGAGTTACCAAATAAGGCACCAAACGAGCCATTTCTTCAAATCTGGACGTATACTCCTTATGACTTAAAATGCCTACCTGAAATTGTAAAAACTTAATCTCAATTATGTCCATCTCGCTTTTTGGACAGAACTTTTCGATCACCAGTTCTTTAAAAGTTTCCCACGTCATCTGACTCACAGCAGTCTCGCCCATGGCTTGTTCCACTGTATCCCACCAGTACAAAGCTTCTGCTTGGAATGAATGCACTGCAAAGCCCACCTTCTGATCTTCTTTGTATCTACTAAGTTTAAACGTTGCTTCCATCTCTCGTAGCCACTTGTAAGTTACTACTACATCTTTTTGGCCTTCAAACTTAGGCGGGTCACATTCCTTAAAATTCTTATATGACACTGGTTTCTCCACTACAGGCTCAACAATAACAGGTGGAGGAGTTGGTTAGGAAGATGATTCACCACCTTTCCTAAGGTCACTCAACATTTCAGGTAAGGTATACGCAACACTCGGGCGACCTCATCACCTATAGCCGCCTTAAGTTCATCACCTGAGATCCTAGCTTCAGGTCTAGAATTGTATTGCTGGTTTCCTCCATCTACGATCAGAAATAAACCATAATCAAATAATGAGTGATACCAGGATGCTACATATAATGTAAATTACTCATAACATTGGCCAGGTGTTATCAATTATTTACTTATTCACACCATCCTGCCTCTTCTCATTATCTTTTCACAGTTTATTTCTACTTTATCTAAACCACAGAATCATGTATACACACAATACTAACCTTCAATCTAGACAATTGCTTTTATTTATCAATCGACTAAATTATCACTAACAATTAAATACTCATCTACACAATATTCCACCCCACTTCCGGTTGTAGATACTGGCACTTCCCACATTTTCAGTTAAAGTTTGAAACAATCAATTGTTCAAATCTCTTTAACTAAGGCTCTGATACCAACTTGTAACACCCTCAATTTCATAATAATATAATAAGGAGGGTGCTACGCGTTGGGTTCTTATAACCATTCAGATATTACAAACACAGCGGAATTTTTTTATACATTAAAAACTATTTACATCATTAACCATCATTACAACACTTTAACCGACATTTCAAAACTCTATCAAACTTCATATATATCTCTCCTAAAAACCCAACATTTTAGCCAGTATCATACACCAGAACAGAAATTTAACTCTGTGGGGCACCATCACGAACACCTCTATTATATATGGCGTGCATAAGAAAATAAACACTAAATCAGATAGACTGGTGAGTTCTAACAAACACCACATTTCAATAATAATAATTTATCAACTGTTATAACATCAAATAATTCACAAACATCCATTAGTCCATTTACTTGTCCCAGTATTGATATGCATATCGAATACCCATAAGATATTTATAGACTACTTTTATCCATTTATTTTGGTGGGTAAAATCTCCACCTCGTGCGTTGACGGGTCAAAACTCCGTCTATAGTTGGTGGGTCAAAACTCCACCTCGCACGTTGACGGGTCAAAACACCGTCTATAGTTGGCGTTGACGGGTCAAAACTCCGTCTATAGTTGGTGGGTCAAAACTCCACCTCGCCATTCACCACAATTTACCACTTCCAAATTCTTATTCACATCTTTATTTATTATATGCATGCCAGTGCCCGATTTGTCAAACAACATTGTCAAACATATTTACACATAAAAAGGGCAATTAGAACTCACCTTAATGCTTTCAGCAAGTGTTTACCAATCCAAATACACTAAGGCAGTTAAAAATCTCCTTCTCAATGCAAATTACAACAATGACCCTAACTTAGTCAAATCATTTCCTACAGATCACTTTATGCGACTGAGGCTATACGACTGGACTCAGTCGTACGATTGAACATGCGACTAAGCTTAGTCGTACGAATGAACCATACGACAGGGGTGCGAATGAGCTATAACAGGGTTTGTACGAATGACCTCCATTCGTGCGATTGGCGCATGCGACTGAGCTTCAGTCGCACGATTGAGCAATGCGACTGGCTCATTCGCACGAATGGGTCATGCGATTGGGCTCATTCGCCTGAAACGGATCAGCAATTGTGTTCTTGATATATTTGATCCAAAAACTCAAGTTTTAACCATTCAAATTATGCCATATTCAAAACAGAACATATACACCTTATTTACAACCGTTTCGGATCCTTATTTCATCAAACTTCACAAAAACTAAGATCCGAATCCTTGGTTTTCAACTTAATAGAAAGATTGAATCAAAAACTCAGATTTAAACTTGTTTTTGGATCAATTTCGACCATATACACAGCTTAATGTACTTAAATATCGATCTGTGCCAAGCGAGACTTACCAAAATGAAGCCGAATTGTTGAATTGGCAAGAACAGGGGTGTTTGGGTTCGAGAGAAACAAGGGGATAGGGATACTGCAGATAGAAATCTGCTTTTGAACGTTCTTAACCGCCTTACTTATTTTCATCTACATATTTTAGCCACCATACTCAGTCGCACGACTGGACCTATTCGCACAACTCAATCATGCGACTGAGCCCATACGCCTGTTAATCATGCGATTGAGCCTCATACGCACGTAAGGCGTGCGACTGAGATTCATTCGCATGTTTATCATGCGACTGAACACTATTCTTATTAATTTAAGCGAATATTAAATTTTTACGGATGTTACACACCGTCCATGTTCTACAGCTACCAAATTCATGATCGCCAGGATTTGTACACACATCTTCTACGTGTCGGTCGCCTTTTTCCAACAGTACATTGTTGATGCGTATGTTTGTGTAGAACACTCAAGGCTTGAGTATATACGAAATAATCAACAAGATTTTCGATGCGAGTTTTTAGATGGTGTGCAAGATGCCATTTGTCGTGGTGACATAGAGGGGCGAAGTGTAGGTCAACGTGTAGTGTTACCGTCATCGTTCACTGGTGGTCCCAGATACATGTACAAACATTATCAGGATGCCTTAGCTTTATGTCGTGTTTTTGGCAATCCCCAGTATTTATCACATTCACGTGTAATGTTAAGTGGCCTGAGATTACAGAGAGATTTCCGCTGTTGGTTTCTCATGTGCGCAAGATAGGCCTGACATCATAGCCAGAGTTTTCCAAATGAAAGTACGATCGTTCATCAAGTATTTGAATAAAGTAAAACCGTTTGGGGATGTGGCCGCAAGTACTCTTAGTCTATGCTATCTTATTCCTGATTTTCAAACATACTTTGTACATGAATTGTTGTTTGTTCTATGTCATCTTCTCCATTTTATCTTAGAACTTTACACTATTGAATTCCAGAAAAGAGGCCGTCCACACTGTCATACATTATTATGGTCACCGAACCTTACCGTATACATAATGCGGAAGATGATGACCGTTATATAAGTGTGAACTGCCTGATCCGGTTACTGATGCTGCATTACACAGGATTGTATCAACCTTTATGTTGCATGGTCCGTGTGGGTTGCTAAGGCCGAATTCACCATGTATGAAAGACGGTGTTTGCTCAAAGGCCTTTCCTAAAGATATGAATCACAAAGCCGTATTGACGCTGGAGGTTATATCCATTATAGAAGACGTAAAGATAACCGCCAGCATCTTAAACGTGGATTTCCTTTGGATAACGGGTTTGTTGTCCCGTATAATGAGAAATTGCTTCTGCATTTTGACGCACACATTAATGTTGAATATTGCGGCTGGAGTATGCTCATAAAATATCTCTTCAAATACATCTCGAAAGGTGCGGGCAGAATCCGCTTTGCACTGATCAAAGACACTGATAATATTGAAGGTGGTAAAAATGATACACCAGAGGTTATTGATGAGATAAAAAATTATCTTGACGGTCGGTTTATATGTCCTCATGAAGCTTCGTGGCGGATCTTTGCCTTTCCTATTCACCATCGAAATCCACCAGTTCAAATTTTAGCGGTGCACTTGGAAGGTAAACAAAACCTAACATTTCGGCAGTCGCAACATTTATTGGACATTGTCAACAACGAACATTCATCCAGAACTTATCTTACCGAGTGGTTACGTACTAATGTTGTCGAAAAAGATTTGCAGTCAACAGTTTCGAACAACGGATTAGGTCTACGTTACATCGATTATCTTTCAAAATACAGATGGGATGTTAGCTCAAAATTGTGGATTAAAAGAACATCTAAGCGAACACCCGCTGTTGGCGGACTTTATATGTACATCCCACGTGCGGAGAGCTGTTCTATTTATGAATGTTACTTGGTTATCAAACCGTTGTTGTTCATATGCAGATATACGCACTGTTAACGGTCAGGTCTTTGCAACTTTTAGACAGGCATGTCAACAATTGGGTCTAATAGGGGATGATAAAGAATGGTTAAGTACTATGACTGAAGCATCAGAATGGGCAACAGCTGCACAGCTTAGACTACTATTTGTTCACATACTATTGTTCTGTGATGTATCAAACCCAACAACACTATGGGAGGCCACATGGAATAATATGGCTAATGATTTAACTTATAATATCAACGCCACACTAAACCATTCAAACAGATCGATAAATGATTCAGATCTAAAACAGTTTGTCTTATATGAACTTGAATTACTATCAAATTCCAACACTAGCCCAAAGTCTTTATCAGATTTCGGATTACCACTGCCTGCAGAGAGTACAATGTCAGCACTAAGAAACATATTGTTACATGAAGAAAAAAGTTATGACAGAGCTGCTTTGCAGCAGGAACATTTGTCGTTGAAAGCAACCTCCAACCAGAGCAAAAAACCACTTACGATCATGTCATGTCTGCCTTTGAGAAGTCATCACAGATTCTATTGTTTGTTTATGGTCACGGAGGTTCTGGTAAAACTTACCTGTGGAAGACAATTATATCAGCAGTAAGATCCACCGGTCATATTGTTTTAGCAGTAGCAGCATCCGGAATAGCATCGCTATTATTGCCGCCTGGACGTACTGCACATTCGAGGTTCAAATACCACTTGAGTTGAATGATGAATCAGTATGTCATATCAAGAAAAATACAAACTTATCAAAGCTTCTACTAGAGACTACATTAATCATTTGGGATGAAGCACCGATGAGTGATCGCTGATGTTTTGAGTCCTTGGACAAAACCTTGAGAGATTTAACAAATAAGACAAACACACCTTTTGGTGGAAATCTGTATTACTAGGAGGCGACTTTAGACAAACACTACCGGTAAAACCAAGATCTACAAAAGAAGATATCATAGCCTCATGTCTACCAAGATCATATCTTTGGAAACATTTTAGTGTACACATTCTTTCCACAAATCTCAGGGTTATAACATCATGCTCAAATACATCGTCAAAAACAGAAATCCAAGCGTTCACAGAATGGTTATTAAGAATTAGAAATGGTGAAGAAGGAGAAGAAATGACACCTGCACAACCAGATATCAAGGTTATTCAGATTCCTCTCGAAATGGTGATCGAAGACGGTGATTTGGTGTTATGCGACTTGATTAGGTTTGTATACGATGACACCAATCTTTTGACTCCAACAGCAACAACAATGGCAGAACGGGCACTTATATGTCCAAAGAATGACACTGTTGACGAAATAAATGATATTGTCTTAAATTTATCATCAGGCGATTATATTTCTTATTTAAGTACAGATTCAATGGTCCCACATTTTGCGAATGCTGGTGATATAGACATGATGTATCCTATTGAATATCTGAATACTTTAAACTTCAATGGCATTCCAAACACTGTGTCAAACTGAAAAAGAACACTCCCATTATGTTACTGCGTAATATAGATCAAAAAAATGGTTTGTGTAATGGAACTAGGTTGTTAGTTTCCCAATTATTACCACATGTTATAGAGGCACACGTAATAACAGGTACATCGGTTGGAACTAGGGTTTATATTCCACGGATTAACTTCGTTCACAACACAAAAGAATTACCGTTTGTTTTTACAAGAAGACAATTCCCAGTAAGAGTATATTATGCGATGACAATTAACAAAAGTCAAGGCCAAGTTTAAATAAATAGGGATTTACTTACCAGAACCAATTTTGGTCACGGCCAACTTTATGTAGCCCTTTCAAGAGCTACTGCTCCCAACTCTGTGAAAATTTTGACTAAAAAACATTGATGGTACTGATAATAGAACTTTAAACATTATTTATACAGATTTGTTAGATGAGGTCAAGAAAAAACAGGTATGCCTTAAATTTACATTCATTATTCTATTCTTTCAAATGATAAAAAGGTTAGCTTCATACACTATAATAATCCTTTATTATTATATCACTAATTACTACATCATGCCTTTATTCTAGGTAATTACCAATGAAGGACAGTGGCATTTCAGCGCTTAGGCCTGGTAGTGATGCCCCAGAACTAGAGATCCGCGTTATTCGCTACTGGAAACCTGCATTCCGTGACAATGAAGTGATATGTGTTCGTCGACAAAGAGGTACTCTCCGATCTAAAAGAACAAGCCTATTCTACCATGTATGCATGGTTTTACAATAATTAGTGTATCCACAAAATTCATGTGCAAGTCCAATAACTGTACAACAACCTCTGTATTGAACATCAAATTTTTAAAAAATGGCCAACATTTCTTAAACGAAAACGACACTTTTAATAAAGTAGAATACAATGCCACAATTTTATAACGTTAACCATGCATAAAAACAAATTCACATTCCACCCACACATATTGATTTTTAACATAACAGGGTACAGGAATCCAGGCAATGGCAAAAGGAAGAGACTAAAGAATAGTTACATCAAAGCCTCAGCTTCATAAATGTTACAAAATTAACGGATATGCATGTGTTGAACCTGACAAGTATACATCTACCATTTCACATCCAGCTTACATGCGGATTGGATCAGCATCTGTTTTCACTCATATACCGGATACACCCGAACTTCCGGATCAATATTTTGAGTTTATAAACCGACAAGGACTGGAGTCATTGCACGCAAAAAGTAAGATCCAAATCAAGCGCCAAATAGAGTTATCTTGGGTAATCACAGTTACAATTTTAACTTTCATCACCATAAGATACAACATTGATATTACCAATTATATCTGAGATTTTAGTTGCAGATTATGTTGGCATTCTGCAACATATGGAAGATAACATTACAAACAACGGAAAGCCATATGTCATAATAACCTTGAGAGAGTGCAGGTAACAACTAACAAAAAAAATTACTTATACACCCATACTTCCTTACAACAACATTCAAATTTTCTGACACAAAATCTGCAGCAATGAGAATGTAACCATAAGGCTATGGGAGGAAATTGCATCATCATCAACCAGACTCCTAAGAGTGGCAATTGAGGCATCTGCGCATCCTACAATACTTGCATTAACGGCGTTAAGACTTACCAACTTCATGGGTATGGATACAATACAACCAAATTATAAGACATCAAAAAAATAGCACTAACAAATTCCTAAAATTCAGGTAGACTCCAGCACGTTCGCGATTGGTGACACCTTTGAGTGATGAAGAAACCGAGATAAGGTTTGAAGGTGTTGGTTTCGTGCCAATTGTCGGTTTCAAAGCCCCATGATTCAGCTTCATAAAGGTATGGTTTTTGAATTCGACCGTATAGGTTTACATATTCTGTTCAATATTTTAATGTGATTGTTATTGGGCATTCAATTGACATATTGCAAATAATTTTTATCTTGGATCAATTTTGACTTCACTGCTGCAATTCTGCAAATGCAATAGTTTTGCTGTTCAAGTACAAGATTTGAGATTAATATATGGACTTATGGCTTTCCAAGGGTTAGCATATTCTTTTATTAATTTTCATCGGGTATGCTATATTTTTGCGTTTGAGTGTAGGTTTTTACTAAATTTGTTTTTTTGTTGATGCCAAACAAGGTAATATTTGTAGTTAGCAGTTAGCACCAACACTCATGACTCGTCTCGGTTTTACGGTTTACCTGGTTCGAATATAAAGTTTGCAATTTATGTATCATATATGGACAAATTTTCCACCACAATGTCGATTTAAAGTAGCATGAAGAAAGAATATCATGCTTCTTTAGTATGGTTGTTTTGATTTGAGTAAAGGTATATGTATAAAATCTGTTTTTTAGAGATAATGCTCTCCCTATGATGTTATCATATTAAGAAGCTATTGTTTGATTGCTATTGACATCTATTTTTGCAGAAATACTGGATTTCTGTGATTTTCTTTCTCTTACTGCTGAAGAACAAATGTCACGCAACATAGCAGTTGAAAGTGTTTCTGCTGTTATAAAGCATATCTGGCCTAACTGCAAGGTACAGCAACAGAAACAACTAAAATGCTTATGCGGTTGCTTGCATATTTGGGTGGCAGAAAAGCTACTGAAGGCCGCACCGTTGAACAACAAGTTCTTGAAGTATGATATATGACGTATAGTTCTATGTTTAAAGAACCTCTTAATTATTTTATATTTTATATTTCTTAAGGCATATGTATCCTAATAGACTTGTCACCATTTAAACTTCAGTCAAATCCGTTCTTGAAGCTTTTGGAAATGCTGAAACTGTTAGAAATAACAATTGCAGGTCACTAGCTTATTCTTATGTCATTTATGCTCATAATTTATTTGCCTTTTTAATTTATTTCTACGTGATAATGCTTAGCTGTTTTCGGAAGTTTGTTGACCTACAATTTGATAAGCTTGGGAGGATATCGGGAGCAGCTATCAGGACTTACCTTCTAGAAAGATCACGTGTTTGCCAAGTAAGCGACCCCGAACGGAATTATCAATGTTTTTACCTACTCTGTGCAGCACCACCACAGGTACTAAGTTTTTACTTTTAAAAAGTCAACTTCACTGGTCAAGATTTGACGTGCTTTGCATTGGGTATCAGGAAGTCGAGAAGTATAAATTGGGAAGCCCGCAGTCATTTCACTATCTTAACCAATCAAAATGCTTTGAGCTGGTTGGTCTGAATGATGGCCATGAATATCTTGCCACAAAGAGAGCCATGGATATTGTTGGAATTAGTAAAAAAGAACAGGTATATATTCTTTTTTTTTCACTTTATATGCACAATAAGTATGATCATAAATTCGTAACCTATTTTTTTTTACTTTTTCATAGGAAGCAATTTTTAGAGTTACTGTTGCTATTCTTCACCTTGGAAATATTGCATTTGCTAAAGGGAAGGAGGTCGACTCTTCAGTCCTAAAAGACGACAAAGCTAAATTTCATCTTAATACGGCCGCAGAACTTCTTATGTATGATTGTTTTGAATCCTGAATAGTTTGCAAGTTTTTGTTATTATTTTTATATTTGTATTTAAGTTTACGAGGTTGTGTTAGGTGTGATCCTATTGGCTTGCAAGATGCATTGTGCAAACGAGTGATGGTAACTCCAGAAGAAGTAATTAAGAAAAGCCTTGATCCTCTCAATGCAGCATTCAACAGAGATGGTTTGGCTAAAACAATATATTCCAGATTATTTGATTGGTACAATTTAGTAAATTGAGAAAACCCTGTTAAATGGAGTTCTGGTATCTGTTAACTTATTGTCATTTTTTTTTCTTTTTGTTATCTTCAGGCTAGTGGATAAAATAAATGTATCAATTGGACAAGATGCTAATTCAAAATGTCTGATTGGTGTTCTTGACATCTATGGTTTTGAGAGCTTTAAGAACAACAGGTGGTCACAGTTAATTTTTTTCTTTCTGAAAAGTAGTTGCTTTTAACAGTTGAATTTATCACAATGTCGTCATAACATGCAGCTTTGAGCAATTTTGCATTAATTTCACAAATGAGAAACTACAGCAACACTTTAACCAGGTAGGTTGAATCTTTATAATTGTTGTTAGAATGAGGTGTTGTTAAAAGTTGAATATTAAAACTGAGATGTTTGTATTTCAGCATGTCTTTAAGGTGGAGCAAGAAGAATATAAAAAAGAGGCCATCAATTGGAGTTACATTGAGTTTGTTGATAACAAAACGTTTTAGATCTCATTGAAAAGGTATATAAATAATCAATTCATAGCTATAAATGATCAGATTATGTTTTTGTTCGTTCTTTAGTTCATACAGTGTTTGCCAGATTTTGAGTATTGTTTTATTCTTTATTTCAACCATCTAATTCTACGATATTATGTTTATATTGTATGTAGAAAGCAGGTGGTATCATTGCTCTACTTGATGAAGCTCGGTATAACATGCTCCTTAACTTATTTTTTCTATATTTCTTCACTTCTTTTCTTGACAAGAGTTACTCTACGTTTTGACGTAAATTTAATTGGGTAACGAGTCGGCTGGTCGTATTTTATACTTTATCATGCCGCAAACGCCGCCGCAACACGCGGCGGGTTAAAACCTAGTTTCTTTTAATTTTTAGTTTTTGTCTATTTTTTCCTTCTCTTGTCTTATGATCACTATAGTTAGAGAATTTTTGTTATTATAAAAAATGTTTCTCTTAATTATTTTACAAACATTTTTTTATTTTTTATAAAACTTTCTTTTTATTTTCTTAAAAAGGTGTTTTCATAAAATCTCTTATTCTTATTTTTTCAATTTTTCTATTTAAGAAAAGTTATTTTGATTTTTAAAAATCATTTTTTTATTTTTTATAAGAAGATTCTTTTTTATTTTTAAAAAGACTTAAAATTTTCTATAAATATAGTTTTACACTCTTTAAATGAAATGTTGGTGTTTTAAAAAACAACTGAATTAGATGTAAACATAGAATGTGAGTAATATATTCCATAGCATAATCATACTGAATTTATCTCAACCATACCAGGGCTAATGATGAAGTTAAAGAGCATGAGATGTAAGCAAACATTACATTTATCTTAAGGGTGAGTCTGTTTTTTAACTCACGGTATGGCCAAATCTCACGATAAAAAAAACACAATACTCAATAGGAAAACCAACATATAGTTGATATAAGACGCACACACTCGTAGAACCGATCAAGCAACACATGATAGACAATCAAAATGTAGTAAAAAACAAAACATACAATGATCAATAATATTCAATAATTAATCAATCACTATATAATTAACAACAATAAACACTGAATGGAAAACAATACATAATGATACACAATGAGTAGTTAAGCAAGTGACAATAATCAATCAGAGATATTAACAAAATATTAACATGCACGGGCTACTAGCTAAAACTCATTTAAGATACATCTAAACCCTTCTCTAAACATCCTTAACCCTACGTCTTCACATACTCTTATCCCGGATCATATTTCCAGTGAGATGCAACGCTAGCAAATCTTATTTAATCTTCTCATGTTAAGTTAGTTTGGGCTATTACTTTAACCGGTACTGTCTTTTGTCTCCTCTTCCCATACCCAAACGACCAACCAAAAAAGATATGAACTTATATGTTAATTTTACAATGAAACAGCTACGTAGCATGCCACTTTTCCCCATCGTCGTCTGCCTTTAGACACGTGTCCAGCATGCTGTCTTTATTGGTTTAAAAGAGTTAACGCTATCTAGATTTGATTTAAAATACTTATGATATCTTGATTATTTTAATAACAAGTCATCGTACCCTTGCTTTGCTGCCGTAACTGTACCATTAGCTTCTAGATCTCAAACCCCTATATCTATTATTATCATCATATCATACAAAAATATGCATCATCTTCTTCACGCTAGCCCGCCTATTTGTTATGATTTGTCTCTACTTCACTTCCACTCATCTCTCAAACCAACATCCAATATGATCCAATATTAACCAAATCTGCAATTTCAAAACACTCAAAAGACAGAGCAAAACTCATAATACCCAAACCACCATTTTTACATATTAAAGAAATATTAAAATTGATTAGGAATGAACAGGATAGTACAAAGGGTGGTCTTAAATGAAGTAAATGCATCATCATCGACCTAGGGAGCTCCAATTGCACCAATGACGGGATTACTGTAACAATCTAAAAAAACAAAATGATCACTAACAAAGAAATTTTAGGCGAACATGTGTTCACATCTTGAACCCATGGAAACATTCACAATAAAGGGATTTTTTTTTAACTTATTAACTTCTCAAAAGTTATTAAGTTAAAAGTTAAAAGAAAATTACAATCCAAACATGCATATGGATAAAAAGGCTAGCATTAAGGAGGTGTATCTAATGCAATAGACACCATAGCTGCAATGTTTCTCCTCACAACAAATACTTTTTTTTTGAAAGATTCCTCACAACAATACTTGATGTTTAATATATATATTAGTAATTTAATATATCAGTTTTTTTGTCATTAGAGGAAAATAATATATACGAGCCAACAAGGGCATTAAACTACAATACCTGAAAATTTATATGATTTAAAATACTAGTTAGGGAATTTTTTTTTTTATTTTTTTTAAAGACAACAAAAGATGTTCAAATACTAGGCAGAGAAAGTGTTTTTTTTTTCTTATTTTACTAATGAAAAAAGCTTTTTTGTCTTGGTTTTCTTAAAAATATTTTCTATTTATTTTTCTAAAAAACAATTTATAGATCTTTTTTTTAATTTCCACAAAGTATATTAAAATTTTCTATAAAATAGTTTCTTTTATATTTTTTTGTACATAAAGATGTGGCTGGGAGAAAATATGACAAGTTGTGAGGTAGTTTTTGAAGGATGGTATGACAAAAGGTTAACTTATACATGGGATATTTTTATATAGATCGTTGTTAACTTGACAAATATAATACATACTATACTCGGTTAAAATAAAAAAATATTATATACACCCAATATAAAAGAACTTTTCGACTATTCTACCCATATTAGTTATATGATTTTTAAAATCTTCTTTGTTTCCTACCTCTCTTGTTCAATTCTTGAAAGCTATGATTATAATTCTCCAAACCCTTACAATCGAAAAACCTTCTTAATCTTGAAATTTTTGATGTAAAAATCACATCAGGTAATCACATTTGGTATAATCACACCGCATTTTGAGTTACATATAACCAGTACTATTCCTAACTTTCGATTTTTTTACTAATAACAGTCGCAGTTTACCTATCAGTTAACTTCGTTAGTTTTTTATGACGTATCACGTGATGTGATTCATACGTAACGTATAACATATTTATAGTTTAAAAATATAGATATATTACTTAACTTTTTTCTATAAAATATCAATTTCTGAAGTTACTTAATGTACCGCTTTTGTCACTGATTAAGTAGTTTGGAGATAAAGAGACGCACAAATAAGTGATATGTTTAATAAGTACTCATTAATATATAGGAAAAGTTTACAGAACAAAGTGAAATGTTTGTGCGAAGCACGCGAAGCCACTATAGCGCGTCGAGTGGCACTTGGATAATTTGGACGAGAGAGTAGCAAGGTAATTACGCCTAGTAGAGGGCGTAACTACTGCTAGTACCCATCTTATAATAAATCTTTGTTGGCCGATAAAAAGAAAAAAGAAAAGAAAAAGAAAGGTATATACAACATATCTTTTTTTTTGTAAGGCATATATACACAACATATCTAACGCAAAGAACGAGTAGTTGAAGTCAAGGTCAACGAGCATGACGTATGGTATGGGTTATGCCGGCCAATGTCAAAGGATAACCACATCACCGACGTATGTCAACGACCAACCATTGCTCATTTGCTCCAATAATTTTTCTAGAAATCCATTCGTCATCATAATTATTATTGGTCTGTCCCTCACCGCCATAGTCTATTGGTTGTAGGTCAAGTTTCTCATTTCCATATGTAAATGTCGAAACAAAACAATACCGTAACACCAGATTTGGACAATAAAGATTGTTAAAACTCCTTTTTTTATAAAACTTGTTCTAGTGGAATTTATATACATATATATTCTTCTTGAGACAGTCTTTTATAAATACTAAAAATAAATTTGGTTTAGCACTTTAGTTTATCATATATTCCTTTATATGTTTTATGAAATGTAGTCTTTCAAATCTTTTTAGTGCTTGGCGCTATCGATGCCGTTCACTGATCTTGTGGCTTGTGTTTTCAAGTTCTTCAGATTGATTTAGTTTAATGATTGATTTTTGGGACATCATTAGATAATGATTGTATGATGTTTGATGTGAATATTATTTATATTTTTTCATTTGTATCACTTGTTTGTATTTTTGTTGTCATCAAAATTAGGAGTATATTTCACACGTGTGGCCATATATGAGCTAACAAGCATTTATATGTGCTCTTACATTTATAAACCATTATTTTAATTAGAATGTGTATGATCGATCCTATGCTATATGTGATTTCAGGTGCTGGCATTATTTGATGTATAGGGTATGCAACCCTTTGTGCGTTCCATGATTACTTATTATATTCAACTCCATGGTTATTTTCAAAGATATAAGTTACTATATCGATTTTTTATGTTCTACGTCGTATTAGTGTTTGTATTGACGCTTTCTTTTATTATTCATTGATGGTATATTATGTATCCATGCACTAGGCATTGAACTTTAATCACCCATTTTTTCCTGTGTACTTTTCATGAAACTCGGGCTAGTCATTGAAGAGAGTTAACTAACATAACTCAAAGCAATACTCCTTTAACTCTTAATCTATAAATCATCTCTTTTTACTATAATAGAAATACATTACCTCAATAAAGGATGTAATGTTATAGATTAATCAATGAACTTTAAAACTAAAGATGAAAAACAAATGAAAGTTTGAGGTGCGATAAGGTGATTTCATTATACCTTTGGTTTATTTGTCAATACAATTAATATAGCAAATTTAATCAAAAGTTATATTATTTAAAGTAAACTAGCAAAAGACCCCGCGCGATGCGGCGGGCGTTTTTGTGTCATTAATAACTGCATCTTAGGGGAAGGACTTTTCAAGTTTAATTTACGCAAAATAATACGTGAAACATTTTACATGAACAGTAATACATAGGAGAATAACGTAGCTACATTTCTTTTTCGTGGATGGCTACAAAATGTATATCAAAAGAGCTCGTGTTGTCTTTATCTAATAGTTCCTCAACATGTGCTAGTCAAAAATGAGGTGTCTAGAAAACTGTTAGCCTCTGCATTTATAAAATATGTCATATATTAACCGTGAAGTAATATAATGTACGTAAGAGGACCAAGTTGAAAGGTGTTTGGAGGTTACCTAAAAAGTTTTCGTTGATATACTTTTCTAGCTTTGTATATTGGTTGGCCAAAAAAGTGCTAAAGAAGTCGGTTCTTCATTCAACCTGAGTGTTGTTGTTTTGTTCTTTTTTGGGACGTACTTGACTCTGTAAAATGTACCAAAGAAAATGGCAAACTAATACTTATGAATTTTATGCAAGTATTTTTTAGTAATAAAGAACATGTTTACGCACCTGGTGATTGTTCTCGAGGTCTTTTGGGCTGTTTGGCTGAGGGTGTTTCTGGTTGTGATGTTGTTGTTGTGTAGACATCTGTCATAGGAAGAGGCTTTGCTGGTTGGAAAACTCTTGAGACACATATGGAACCATCTTTTTTTAGTTGTAGATGTAGAAGCCAAGATGTTCCTCTAATAGCGTTGATGACGTCAGGTAATATTTTTGGATCTGTAAATCCGTGTGTGACCACCATATCGAAGCAGCTGATTTGTAGAATATCTGTCATGGCTTCGTTGTAGAATACAACCTCAGCAAATCCTGTTTTATCTCCAATTGTGGTATTTACACAATATCTGTGTTGAGAGGCCACAAAATCATTGAAAAAGAGAGGGAAATTGGTATCTCTAAGATCTATCTTTAAATTTCTTTTTAGCAAGTAACTGATGCAGTTACATTTTTTGCTATTATTAATAGAATCTAACCTTCAACATAAGAGTCCTAAATTTTACAAAAAGAAATGCAGTTTGTCTATTTTACTACTATTAACAGAAGCGAATCTTCAAACGTAGGAGTTTTAAATTATGTAAGAACAAAATATCTTTAATGATTGGATAATGATTGTAAATATCAAACATATGTACATAAGTTAGTGAAGTGGGATCAGTTGTTTTACCGATAGGTTGGTGCAGGAATTTGATCATGACTGCTGCACACCCAGACAAATCTTCCTGTTTCATCTTTTTCTCTGAGCGCTGACTTTGTGCATTCTGAACATGACTGATAGTACCATGTACGATACGCATGTATTTCAGTGATCGTTGCAAGGCACGTAAACCTTGTTCGCTGCAGATTTGGTATTTTAGAGGTTTTGCTCTAATGATATGTATTTGACAGCTTTAGGTGAGGTAAACATACCACATGCTCGTGTGCATCTTTCATGAGGAGTTCAGCTATTGTTATTCTGTTTTCATTAATGCTGTCTGGGTACTGTGAAGAACGAAAGGCTGTTGCTTTTTCTATGTTCTTGAATCTGGACATAGATTAGAAGTCAATATTTACTGGTTAGCATAACACATAGTAATAAGTATGCAAGAAACTTGTAGAATCAACCTTTCAATGATGGCAGGCAGATCTGGTATTGAAGGATTTATAGCAATAGTTGTCGCGTTCGTCGATCCAAGCTGGAACGCCTCTGCAAAATGCATCAGATTTCATGTGAGTGGAAAGACTATTTTATCGTCTGATGTCTCTATTAACACACCTTCGTATTTTGTAACCACCATCGACGTTAGCGCCAAGATCTGGTTAAGAGCATTATCTCGATCAAACGCCAATGCCTTTTCCTCCCATAAGGTAACAGGAATTACATATTTCCTTTTCAATATCAATATGTTAGTGCACGTATGAGAAATGATTTTGTACTTAAAATTTCTCACCTGTCATCTTGAATTGTAACTTTAAGCCTTGTTCTTGTAGCAGCATGTATCACATGTGAAGCACTCTCAACACGACCGATGTAATCTATTAGTAATAAATGTGTCAAGTTAGTGTCCTATGTTATAGTTTAAAATATGATTATTTGTCCAGGTGAGCGTATATTACCTGTGAGTGGGCTGCCTCTAGGCAAACGATCTTTCAGAATGTCATATGTAGCGAAATTGTAATAGTAGGTGGGTATGTTTCTATCAGGTATTGTTGTGAAAATAGTCCGCCTTCCTATTTTAATTGATGCCCTATGGGGGACGACTCGCATATATGTTCTTGCTGGCACCGGTGTGTATTTGGTGATTATGTAGCATGCTTGCAAGCTGATGATTGAGTCGAAGTAGGACTCTTCATTTAAGTCAGCAACGGCCTCTATCGCGTCTCCCTTACATAAAAGAATATTTTTTCATTAGAAGTAAGCATATAAATGTACTATAATAACAGAGTAAAGCTGAGAATACTTACAAAGTGTCTACAAACAGATAGGATAACTCGTGTCTTTGTGAGTATGGCTTCCATTTTCTTATTATTCTAACCTCGATTGCCCCGGAAATGTTGAGGTATCTATTTCAGCTATACGCTTTGAAGCCATTATATTACAGCTGTTGAAACTGTTACAGAGGTATGAGTTATGTTAAAAGGAAATCATATTGTCATGATTAAACTATATATGAAGAAATAAATACTGTAAAGTATCTCTACGAATGTTCAATTTCTTCTAAAAAGTCACAGTAAACCATGTTTTTTGTTATGTTAGGTTCTTCATTTTCTTGAGGAACAATAAGAATCTTTAGCGCCTGAGGGGAGGTAGCCCTCGAGCAGGCCACATAAAGTTGTCCGTGGCTAAAAACGGGTTGTGGGAGGTAAACCCCTATTTTATTTAGTGATTGGCCTTGGCTTTTATTTATTGTCATCGCGTAACATAACTTAAAAGGAAATTGTTTTCTTTTAAATATGAATGGTAGTTCTTTGTCTGTGTAAGTCAGGCAAATGCGTGGTATGTATACACGACGGCCAGTTGCTATTCCAGTTATTACCTGCGCCTCAACAACTCTACGCAATAGCTGAGTGATTATTAATCGAGTACCATTACATAGGCCTGCTGTTTGATTTATATTACGTAGTAATATAACTGGAGTGTTTACCTTTAATTCAAGTCGGTGTGTTGGGAGTCCATTAAAATTTAAAATGTTAAGGTATTCTGTCGGATAAAGTATTTCGGTATCTCCATGGGAACCCGCAAGAGGTGTTATCGAATCTGAACTAAGATAGGTAACGCTAGTACCTGAGGTCATATTAAGAACCAATGTGTTGATCTCGTCAGCCGTTTCGTTTTTAGGACAAACAATAACTTTTTGAGAAAGCGTTACAGCAGATGGGTTATCAAGTGTGTCACGATCGTAGATAAAGTGTATTAGTTCCATAAGGGCGTCGTTATGGTAGGGTATTGTAAATTCTAAGGGTATCCGAATTTTCTTAGTATTTTGTGGATCTTCCTTATCAGGTATACCTGTAGTCCCATCACCCACACTTAGTAACCACTTCGAGAAAGCTATGATGTCAGATATATATGTTGGATTTAGGTTTGGTTTTCTTAGGCGCATGTTTTCGGTTAATTTATAAAGCTTAAAATAACGCCATAGATATGACCTAGGAAGCGATGAGGCTATGATTGCAGATTTTGAGGCCTTAGGTTTGATTGGAAGCGTTTGTCGAAAATCACCACCTAATAATAAGGATTTTCCTCCAAAGGGGATATCGTGATTGTCAAGTAAATCCCTAAGGGTTTTATCTAATGCCTCAAAACATTTACGATCATTCATGGGAGCCTCATCCCAAATAATTAGAGAAGTTTCAGCTAATAGTTGCGCGAGATGTGTTTTTTTTTAATATAACAAAGTGATTCGTCTGTCAAATCTAAAGGGATTTTAAATCGAGAATGAGCAGTTCTGCCGGACGGTAATAGCAAAGACGCAATGCCAGATGCTGCAACGGCAAGTACAATTTTTCCTTGTGAGCGTAACGCCGAGATGATTGTTGTCCATAAAAATGTTTTACCTGTACCACCATGGCCGTATACAAAAAGTAGAATTTGGTTATTAGATATAACCATATTTGTAACCAACATGTAGACCTCATTTTGTTCTGGATTTAGTTGTTGCCGAAACGCCTCATGCTCCACTTTAAGTTTTTGTCTGTCGTAATTTTTCTCTTCCAACAATAACTTGTTTCTTAAATCTAAAAGTAGATCTGAATGTGGTAATGGTAACCGAACTCCGATAAGGATGATGGATTTGCTACAGAATTTAGTAAAAGCTCAATTTCATAAAGCACATATTGTTTCATATCTTCTTCATTGATAATGTTGTAGTTATGAATAATGTCGTCGGCCATTTTTCGCCATTGTGTGTTCCATAATTCCTCAGGATTTGATATTTCACAGAAGAGAAGCATATGAGCAAATAATGACCGTAGTTCAGAAGAGGTTGCCCATGCCGCAGCCTCTTCAAACGTATGCAGCCACTCATTGTTGTCCTCAAGTAATCCTAGCCTCTCACATGCAGCGCGGAACGTAGGTAGTGTTTCACCTGCTACAGTTCGTATATCTTTAAATGATTGAGAACCTCTCTGATGAGTTAACAACAAACGTAAATAGAATGTCTCCCCACAACTGGGATGTACGTATATCAGTCTACCAATTGTTGGTGTTCTATTAGTCGCTCTTCGCACCCAACATTTTCCCGCGCAGTCCCATCTGTATTCAGAAAGATAATCAATATAACGAAGATGGCGTCCTTCAACATCAGTTTGATTATTCCGAAGCCATTCAGTCAGGGTTGTTTTCTTTGTAAATGGATTTGTTAGTATTTTATCCAACCGTTCATTATCTTTGAAGTTTATGTTCTGCATGTTCTCTAGGTGTACAGCTAATACTTGAACAGGTGGATTTCTTGAATGAATTAGGAAATTAAAAACTCTCCAGGCAGCCTCATGAGGACAAATAAATCTACCGTCAACAAAGTTTTTAATTTCATCAGTTTCGTAAGTGTGTACATCCTGTGTATCGTCGGACTGGTATGTTCTAGTAATTCGGAAGCGAATGCGATCAGCTCCTTTTGATATATATTTAAATAGGTATTTAATCATCATACTCCAACCACAATATTCGACGTTAATATGAGCTTGATAATGAAGGCAGAGTGCTTTGTTATATGGTACAACGTAAGCGTTATCCAGTCTAATTCCATTCTTGACAATGAAATTTCCTGTTGATCGTCTTCTATAATGTGCGTACCCATTTTTGTCAAATACGGTTTCCGCTTCATAGTCTTTAGGAAAATTCTTTGAGCATGAACCGTTCGACATGCATGGTGCATTTGGTTTACTATGCCACATGGTCCATGCATCATGAGATTCGTTACAACTTTATATAGGTCTGGTTCAGCAATAGGGTCTGGAATTTCAGCTGATATATAATTATCAATCTGATCGGCTGATTTTATCCTAAATGACTCGCTGACCCATAACAACATATGGCAATGAGGTAAGCCTCTCTTCTGAAACTCTATCGTGTAAAGGTCTACATTAAATGGACACGAAATGAAAGTTTAATACGATACATACGCAAAAGTAAATAATAAACGTGGATAGGTATTAAATATATTTACAAATCGACCTGCAATAACATATCCAAATGGCCTTTTGGTTCTCAAGAAATTAAGAAGGGAAGCTACTTTAAGCTGAAAAATTCTAGCAATGATATCTGGACGATCTTGTGCCTTAAGTAATGGATATGAATGTAGGTATCTTACAATCTCTGGCCATTTAACGTTGCATGTGAATGTGATAAAATATTGTGGATTTCCATGAATTCTACATATAGCTAAAGCATCTTGATAATGTTTATACATATATCTCGGGCCCCCAGTAAAAGATGATGGTAAAATAGTTCTTTTCCCGACATTTCGTCCTTCAGTATCGCCTTGAAGAACTGCATCATGAATACCCTGAAGATACTCACATCTAAAAGGTTTTGGTTTTGTCTTATATAGTCTAGACGATTTTGCTCAATACAAACATACGCGTCTACTAAAAATTGCTGGAAAAGACGACCACCTCTTAATAGCAACGTATATAACCCTAAACGATCATGTAGTTGATAACTGTAGAACATATTCATCGTTAGATGTCTATCTCTAGTCCTACCCTCCGCCTGCATTCGTAGGCCAGAAGACCATCCACTCTCACCATAGATAAATAGTAAAGGATATTGTAACGCCATGTATAGTGGATGCATTTTGCTTACTCTTTGTGGACCATCATCCCTATGTCGTATAATTATGTCAAAATCTTTGGCTAGAGTTTCTTCCTCGTATACTATTGCGCCAATAGATCCTCTAGTTGGTATGTCATATGATAAATCATTATGAGGATTATATAAGCGAATACTAAAGTTAGGCACAGCCACTGCGTGGCACAAATCTCTAGCCGTACAGAAAAGCCTAACTAATTCGTTACAATCTTCCAAGGTAGAAAGAAGAAGGCTGACAGTCTGAGGTTGAAGTTGTAAACAGTTTGCATCACCGAAGAAACGAAGTCTATTAGAAATCTCATTTTCAGTATCGTATATATACATTTGCAAAAAGCGGGGTCTTTCATTTACTGGAGGACATAAACTGCCTATCCAATGATGCACCTGACCCTCAATCTTGAAAACATATGGGCCTGACCCATCGTTAACGGAATCATCAATTTTTGCACCGAATGATGTCATCGAGAACATGTTGTTGTAAGCACGTATGTTGTCATTGAAATGAGATTGTTCGAAAAGATGTTTGATTGTCATAGGTGGTTCTCTCGGATGACTAAGTCTTACTCGACCACCTTTACAACATTGATTATATCTAAGGCGACCGCCAGTTGATGCTGAAATGATACGTTCTTCATACCAAAAAGTAGCAAGACAATACTCACAAACGTAATTACAGTCACCACTGTCTACATAAAGTGGCGAGTTGGATGAGGAAGAAGGAAGCAAGAATGAAGAGGTAGCAGAATGTTGTGGAAATTGAGTGCCGTCATGATTTACTGTGGAAATTGTAGTAAGCGCTTCCTTGCGTGAACGCTTTCTCGAGGAGGACATTTAAAATATCAGGTCGAGTGGCTGCAGGAGCAAAAGGTAACATAAGAGCCATTCATATAACCTAGCGTATTCATATTTTGCCATGATATGCACGTCCAATTCACCTAGGTACATATTAGGCAAAGTTTCCTTACCTTTCTTCAGGCAACACGTGTAGGCCTTAAATAGTGTTATGTACATAATCCTAAGAACAAAGGCAAAACAAAGAAGTAACCCTAAATATTTCGCTTTCAAAATCACTATTCAACCACTTGCCTCTTAGACTAATTTTTCTTATATATTTTTTTTACAATGCATATAGACCCAAATAGCGTTATTTTTTTAAATGCAGGTTTTGTTAGCAAGCTCAGCACACTTCTGATGAAAAATATTCAGCAGGATAGTAATTTAGCCAACTTATCAACATAGATCAAATTAAATAATGCGAAAAGAAGTCGTAAATGTACCTTCAAACACGTTGATGGAGACAACAGAAAATTCCCTGATAAAGGAAAGGGAAGAAACATTCAGCGAAATAAGGAAAATAGTTCACGTATAAAGAGAAATGTAGAAAAATATTGGCGTGTAATATTAGCTATAAGTTTTAAAATCTTTAGGCCTTTACACCATACATAATTCTTGTACTTTATTATAAGCATTATGATCATTAGAGGTAAAGGTGAATGCTAATGCAAGTTAATTTGTTGTTTAATTTCTTGCTAACCGGCCTGATACGATATGGACTTATGGCCTGAAACACTACATCAACACACAAAAATAATCGAACAAGATTTGGGTTACATATGTAGCATGTATTAAACAGGTTGTATTGGTTTGACCTGTTTCTTTAAATTCATAGTTTTAAAAAACACACTCCTCATGTGTGAGGTGATTTGTGTTGTGTTAGTGATTTAGGTTGAAAGTATTTTGTTGAAGTGAGTTCTGTGATTGGTGATTTCACCATCCTCCGATTGTAAAGATGCAATCTTTTGAGTGAAATTGATTATGGGGAAGAAGAGGAATCCAAATAGTGGCTAATTTACTCCTGGATAACGCTAGCCAAAAGTCTAGAAATTTAGAAAATAAAGACTTCGCTATACATTTCGAATGTAGTAACTGAACATTTTTATTTAGATTCTTTGTCTCTACTGATTTGGGTATGGATAAATTCAAGATTTTTTGTGTGTCATGACATACAACAAACTTAAAAATTTACACATATCCAAATGAATAAATCAGTCATACAAAACGTCAGTCCAACCCAGATCATTACTTTGACTTTTGATAATAAACGAAACCTAGTACTTTCCAGATGAAAATTGAATCAATGATACCATTTACTTCACTCCAATTGCTTTCCTCAAAAAAACAATTCTAAAATTTCATTTTTAATAAGAAAGATACCACTTTGACATCCAAACTCAATTGTAACTTTGAGAGTCAAAGGACTATTTGATTAGTTAAGCTCATCAATCACATATTGTAATCCAGCTTTTTAAATGACAATAAACTGATTATATCTTCATTAATCAGTCGGATGCATATAAATCTTTTAGATCATATGTGAAAGTAGGGAGCATACCTCTCCTGCTTTAACCGTGATTACATGAGGCGTAAGACCAACACCGGGTGCACCTGTCGGAAAACAGCAAAGTCAAAAAACTATGCCAAAAAGATCACAACTTTAAACCCAAATTAACAACTAATTAGCATATTTAATACAAAATAAATTGCCTAAACTAATTTGCAGCTTCAATAGACTCAAACCCCCTAACTTAAAACTTAAAAGGTCAAGATCTCACACCCTTCATGACTGTTTACAATAGAATATTATCACTGCAGATAGTCAAATTAATCACAAAACCAACTAATTATTTAATTCAACAACAGAGCACAGCATTAATGCTATATAAGATTTGCACATAAATGCTATAATAATAACTTGATCAACATAAACTTCATAATTAAAATGACCAAATTTCACCTAAAGCATCCAACTGCTTCTTCTTACAGACCAAGCTCAGATCTGGTGTTGCTTAATTAAGTGTATTATTGCTTAGAAATAACCATTTTACTGTGTATAAGCAAGTGTTTTGTCGCTATGACAGTATTTGTGTATATACATGCTACTATTACTATTTTGCCTATGTAGAATAGATATGTATGCAATAACAATTGACCTCATATGCGTATTGTTCTTTGTGTTGTGCATATATGTTTTCACCATTAGGTTTGTCTTTATAATGTTGTTTATCATGTAATGCGATAAGAAGTTTGGTCTCTTTATTTAACATTTTTTACTTCTAAATAGGACCTCCTCACTCTTTTTAAATTAGATGCCTATAGTTTCTCCAAGCTTCATCATTTCTTTATCAACCTAAGGTCAAAGTTATTATTAATATGCAAAAGCAACTACAAAGGGCAAAAGAAAGCATAAAGTTTGACTTTGACTTTTGATAATAAATGAAACCTAGTACTTTCCAGATGAAGAATTGAATCAATGATACCATTTACTTCACTCCATTGATTTCCTCAAAAAAACAATTCTAAAATTTCATTTTTAATAAAAAAAGATACCACTTTGACATCCAAACTCAATTGTAACTTTGAGAGTCAAAGGACTATTTGATTAGTTAAGCTCATCAATCACATATTGAAATCATAACAACAGTCAACAGTCACACAGTCTCTATTATTTGCCATAAAGATCATAGTGCTCAGGTTTAAGATCAAGATCTTTAGCAATCTCAGAGATGTGCAGAGGAACAACAGAGTTTGCAATGTCTATATCTGCAGAAACAGGGGACACCACTTGCAATTTTCTTGAAGTCATCTCGTGTCGGTTAGTATCTTTTGTTTTCTAATATAATAGAGCTAACAGATGCTAATCTAATAATCAATCGAATCAGCGTTTTATATTATTTGATCACAGCATCTAATTTATTTGATTACAACATCTAAGAGAGGTTTTCTCCTTTTTTAGGACCTAAGTTTCAGATAATTCGATTGATATGAAGAATGTTGGATCATAATGATTTTATTATCTAATTCAAAAAATTGTCATATATGTAAGAAGTTCTTGTTAAGTTAGAATCGGTTCAGACCATACAGTGATGGTTTATGACCTAAATGCAAAAGATGCAATGCAGTAATGCAAAACAAATTTGATTATTAACATTTGAGAAGGAGCTGTTGGATTGGTAAATTAAGAGTCATGTATGTGGAGTAAGATCATCTTCCAGTAATATTTCTTAAAAGCCTAATACAAAACTATGATTATTGTTATTAGAGACATATGATCAAGAGTAATCTTTAGACTTATTGAGTTTCACATCTGGTGTTAATGTTTGTCTCAGGAAAAACTGCAACCAAATAGCAGGCTAACATGACAGTATGGGAATTAAACGTAACCCTAAATAGCAGGATATTAGTGACAGTTTACAAAAAAAAAAAAAAAACCAACAACAACAACACTAAAATGGCTAGTACAATTGGGTTGGTACCAAATGATAACATCCAGGACTGAACCATCAAAATCGAATTTTGTCAAAAATCGGCGCAGATTATCATAGAAAAACCACAAAGATGTAAATAATTGAACGTTGTAAGCGAACCAACTTCAAGAATCGAAGCAATAGAAACACGCAGACTTAAACCCTAAAAGATCAAATGCCCCAAATGTGAAAATCTAAAGCTGAGGAATACAAAATTCTTACTTGAAGATTGGAAGATGTTGAACAGTAGGCAGTTGCCTCAGAGAAGACGAAGAAGAAGTCGGCTGCTACAGCTTTGCGTGAGGATAGAGATGTAAGAAGGATGGAGGATGCTTTGTAGTATGTAGAGGAAGAAGGCGGTGAAGTCCTCATGCTTTGTGAGATTGTACATAATGCTCTAAGGATGTTCTGTTTGGCTTTTAAAGTATATACAATTACTTAAATAGTCCTTTTGTTAAAGTAACACTTTAGGGTTTACTTTTTTTAATAATTTACATGTTTGAGATCTACATTTGTCATTTTCTAACATACTGGGAGTCTAACATTAACTTCTATTAGAATTTAAAAGGAAAGCCACTCACGTTTATTGCACAATGATGGTAATTTTGGTTGTTACTCATGTTGTGCTAATATTATATAATCGTGGTAGGCTCTCGTGCTCTCTACCGTTCATTGCTAATCTTCTTGCACAATGAACATGTTATTGTTGGGATTGTCATATACGTAGGTTTTACTACTAAAACACAATGGAAACCTTAATCAAAATCAAGATCAGAATTTCATTCCGGGACTGAACAAAGCAAAAAAGAAAACTCGTAGAATACAAGCATAGAAACTAAGTAACAAAATGTACCTTTAAGTTTGTCATGGTCAATAGCAGAAGGTTAACAGTGTGATAACACAATCTGGTTGCTAGTCCAACATCCTCGCGTATTAAACCCACGATCTCTATTGTGTTTATCCCTTGTTCCAACCAAAAAGCTCCAAACATAAATGAACAAATCAAGTTTGTTTTTTGAACTGATCAAAATCGAACGCACACGGGAGCACAATCGTGATCAGCGGTTGACAGTGGTGTGGCAACGACAAATATGATCGGTAGCAGCTCTGTGGCAATGACTCCGACTACGACCAAAGTGCGTTGGGTGACAACGGTCGATAAATAAAAGATAAAGGAGAGGATTAAAATCAGAATTGATTTGCCAGTTTGAATTTTTAAACCCTTAGCTTCTATTTATAGTCATATAAAGAAACCCTAATGATCATTTTCTTGTCCCAACATTCTAATGTAAATCCTTAAACTTATTTTAACCCATAAGGATTTATTGGGTGGTTATTAGCGGATTAATCTGATTAAAACAAATCCATTTGATTAACCCACCTTATACATACACATGTCGACACACACATACGTATATGTATATATGATTATTATTTCTAGATAATAATAATGAGTTATACAAATCCAGTTATATAAGTTATAAACTATTTAACAAATAAACTCCCAATAAAGTTTACCTTGATTATTTAATTTATGAACAATGATGATAACTATTATAATAACTGACAAATTAGATTCACCTATGCATCTAAAATCAACATGCTTACTTATGGCGTTATTCGTTGTGTGACCCTAATTAATTAACTTTATTAGCAATATCAATTTATGTCGATACTTGAACCATATTAGATCCAACAATTATCATTTATGTAAAGAACAAACCAAGAAAGCTAAATTACAAAATGATAGCTGGTCGTCGATTAAACCGAGTCCTTGATTCTAAAATGCTAAACCTATCAATCTTCGCGATAAACCAGTTAAGAACCATTTAATGATGTCAATCATTTTTTTTAGAAATATATTGGTCCATGTGATTAGCACGTTACTTGACTTGATGAACTTTAGTTTATTCGTGTTATCTAGCTAAAAGTTCACCATAACGATGATGGGGTTTGTTCATACATTGACGCGTGAAAAGCAACGCAGACTGCTATTGCTCGAATATTTTGTTAAGAAATCCTATTCGCTTGGGGTTGATGTGGTGGAAATGAAGCTTTGTTTTCCCGAATTTGTATTTTATTGCCATCAACACCTTATCTAACTAAATCTCAAACTTCTTAGCTTCACATTCTCCATCATTTATTTTCATTTCTCAATTCAACCATCATATGTGGTAACTAAAGCTAAACAATTATGAATTTAACCATAGTTGTATTCCGCTAGATGATAACCTCGTCACAAGAACATACCACAGGATTCGTGCGTGTGTTTACGTGATAATATATTTGGAAACTAACTAGAAAGAAGACACAGAGCGACGGCTTTTTTTTTTAATTTTACTTTAATTTATATAATAATAAAAATAAAACGACTATTCTATATTTATAACATTCATTTTTAACCACTATAGGTTAAGCCGACTTGCCATTCAAACTGTATACTTTTATTTTACAGTAAATTTATTCTACTTATATTTTTAAATTACTTCAAATAATTCACATCATTTTTAGGTTTGAACCTATGATTTTCTCTTTAAAAAAGTATCTATTAAATGATTTGGCCTCATATTGACATTCAAACTATTTACTTATCCATTTTTTAGTTACATTTGCCTAACTAGATTTTGGCACGTGCTCAACTTTTTTTTTGAAAATTAAACTTCATTAGAAACAACTCGAAGAGCCCTCAAAGCAAAGACCTACGAACGCACACAAACGAAACAAATACATCAATCCAAAGGACAAATACACCACTTTTTCCAATCGACATCTTTACATCTAGTTCTATGGCGAAACCAAAAAAAATGTCGTAGATTTAATGTGCTCCACTATCTCGGCCGGTCTCCTTTGTTTATTGTTGAAAATACGGTTGTTTCGTTCGTTCCAAATAACCCACATTGTAGTGTAAACTAGCCTCTTAAAATGTACTTTTCCTCCTTCGAGTTCTTATGATTATCCGGAAGGCGAAGGAGATCATTAACATCAAAGGCAAAACCATGACTTAGCCGGCACCAAGACTCGATTCTATACCAAACTTCTTGAGTTATCATACATCCGGTAAAGAGATGTAAGATGTTTCCATATCCCCTTGGCAAAGCACACACATCGACTGATTGATCGGCACTCCTCGTTTGATTAATTCAACTATGGTAGGCAACCGATTGCGAGCCGCCCTCCAAACCATGACTTTACATTTAAGGGAACCCATACCTTCCAGTTTATTGATGGTGTTAGAATCAGCCGTTACAAAGCTCGCGAATAACCTTTTAACCTTAGAAACCGAAAACTGCCCATCTTTTGCGAGACTCCATTTCCAACGATCCCTACCGCCTCTCCACGAAAACTCATGAATATCGTTAAGGAGACCAAATAGTTCGGACACCTCGTCGAAAGAAGAAGGAGTAACACGCCAATCCCACTGCATAACCTTTTCATTATTAACCCATTTGATCCTTTTCAATATCGACCCCACTTGTTTTTCTCTATGCTGAAAAGGGCTGGATACACATCTCTAAGGGGGGCTCTCAACCAAGTATCAATCCAGAATTTGACTATTGCACCATCCCCTACATCGCCAACAAAAAAAAGAATTAAGTGACATACCTCATTGATCTTTATTTCGCCCACTTAACAATGTATTTCCAACATCCATTCGACGAGGCTTTGCACGGAAAAATTGCCCAGGTCTGCCCGCCCCGTGGCACCCATGATGACATTCTTCCACAAACTAGAACCTCTTGTTTAAAACGCCACGTCCATTTTAACAAAAGAGCATCATTAACCTCTTGTAATTTAGATACTCCAAGACCCCCTTTCTTTTTTGGAGTAGTCACAACATCCCAAGCAACCCAAGGAATTTTATTGTCATCACTCGTACCCGCCCAAAGAAAACGCCTCATAAGGGTCTCAATAGAGTCGATCACCGCTTTCGGGAGCTTTATAAAGAGATATATAATAACTGGCAAGCTTTCAGCACCGAACGAATAGGATGAGACGACCACCAATCGACAACTGCCTAGCTTTCCAAGAACAAAGCCGATTACGAATAACCTCCACCACTGGATCCCAACTTTTAATGCGAGTCATCTTAGCCCCTACTTGAATGCCAAGATAAGTGAATGGAAAACCACCTCTCTTGCACCCCAATAGGTCTATCATACTATCCACCTCGGAATCCTCAACCCCCCACACCAAAAATATTAGACTTATGAAGATTAATCCGCAGCCCCGAGCACAAATAGAAATACGGAGGACCTAGCAATACTCGTGATATTATCTCTAGACCATTCCCCAAAATGAGAGCGTCGTCTGCATAAAAAAGATGGGTAAGATCATCTTCACCCTCAGCGATGCTAATCCCTTTAAACACCTCAATATTCTTCGTTTTTTTAATAGCCACGACAGAGCTTCCATCACGATTAAAAAACAAAAAAGGAGATAACGGGTCTCCTTGGCGAAGACCTTTTTGACAATCGAACTCGAAAGTGGGAGAATCATTTACCAGAACAGCGGCTCTCGAAGAATGGAGAATACCTTTAATCCAAGTACCCACGTCGGATGAAAACCCATCTGAAATAAAATAGAGAGCAAAAATTCCAATTGACGTTATCATAGGCCTTTTCGAAATCAATTTTTAACACATAAACGCCTTTTTATTTCTTTTTTAACCACTCCAAGATCTCATTTAGCATTAAAGGCCCATCAAGAATAAAGCGGTCCGATAGAAAAGCCGATTGATTATCTGAAATAACTTGACCCATCACTTTTTGAGACGGTTCGCAAGGATTTTAGAAATAACCTTACTAACCATCCCAATTAAAGTAATAGGCCTATAGTCTTTAAGTCCCACCGGCGCAAGAACTATGGGTATTAAGGTAATAAAAGATGACCCGCAACCATAATTATATAGTACCCGAGGAGTGAAATTCCATCAAAATACCGAAAAAATCATCTTCAAAAAGTTCCAAAAAACGCTTGAGGAAGCGAAAGAAAATAATCCATCGGCCCTGGCTGGCGCCTTGTTCGACCCACACTCGAACACCGCTTCTTTAATCTCCTGTCTAGAGAACAAAGAAATCAACTCAATACTATCTTGGGCCGGTAAAGTCTTCACACCTGTGCCTGTAAGAACCGGCTTATCCGGGACGGTTTCCTTAAAATGATTGCGAAAGAACCGGAACACTTCTCGTTTTAATAAGGGTTGGTTTTGTAACCCAATTACCATCAATCATAAGCCCCGGAATATAGTTTCTCGCCTTTCTGCCATTATAACACTATGAAAGAAGCTCGAGTTCTCATCCCCCACTGAAGCCCATTTGACGCGAGATTTTTCTTTGAGGTCACGCATCTTATGAAGCCCAATTTCTTCAATCGACTTCTTGCACTCTGACCAGATCCACAAGTCTGCTTCTTCAAGATCATTTACTTCCATTTGAACTTCGAGATCCTATTTTTTTCTTTACGCAACCGAGCTTCGTCTTCCACTTCTTTAGCCTTATACATTAGGAACCATTCACGTAGAGCCGACCTCACTTTTGCAGTTTCATAAAAAAATTGGAATCCGCGGCCCCTTGGTTGATCCAGCTAGTACAAACCGCGTTAACAACTTCATACAACCCACCCGATCCAACCACGAATCAAACATCCAAAAAGGTTTAGGGCCAAAATTCGTATCAATAATAGAAAGAACCAACGGAGAATGATCGGATTTTTCCTCTTTTCAAAGCTCGCACACAAGCGTTTGGCCACTTGTTAAAGAAATTATCACAGACCATAATTCTGTCAATCCTACTCCAAGTGTACACTCCTTTTCTACACGACATATAAGTATACTTCATCCCTTTAAAGTCGTACTCTCGCAAACCGTGTCTTCTATAAATTGTTATAATCGTTGGTTGAGACTGGATCGAACCAGGAGTTCTTTCTGTCATCTCGATTCCGCACCGCATTAAAATCGCCAAAAATAATCCACCATCTATATTACCGTTGACCAAACCAACAATTTTTGACCACAACACTCTCTTTTTCCGTCCTCGATTGTGGAGCATAAACATTGATTATATTAAGTCTCACGGACCCAACCAAAATTGTACCTGCAACGTGCAAAAATATCTATCTTTGTTCATCGTATCTTTCGTAAACACCTTAGGTTCCCAATACAAGCCAAACCTCCCGAGTTTCCAAAAGCATTCACATAATCATAATCGAAGCCTGGACCTCCCCAACAACTAGAAACCACAGCCTGCTGTAAATCCGAAACAAGAGTCTCTTGCAAACCAAGAAAAGAAATACCAAAATCATGTTTTAATTTTGAAATCCAACCCTGTTTACCAGAGACACCAACCCCATGAACATTTAAAGACATGTAATTCATTTGTAACCCCCTTGTACCCCTCATCAATAATCGATTTTTGAATCAATACCTTTTCTTTACTAAGATCAGTGCCCAGTTTACCTTCTAATAAAACAGTAGCAGCAATCTCGTCTTCGATAGCATGGCCTAGCAGCCATCAGTAGGAACTAGAATGGGGTCTGGTAGTGGCCCAATAAAGTTTCTCATTTGGGAATTAATGTCCATCTCATTACCAGCTTCTCGGCCCACTTGCTCAACTTCATTTAAATCTATTGTAACACCTTGAATTTTTTTTATAAGTATATGATTATTATTAATAAAAATGTTATGTGTATTATTTACGTATGCATGTTACATGCATGTATGTATATTGGTAGTTTACGTATATACGTACCCTTATAAGCTTGAAATGCATACCCACGTGTGTAAATATACAAACTTTTACGTATGCATGTTTGTATATCACCTAATACACGAACCAAACTCACGCGTGTATTCATGCCTATGATTATATGCTATAAATTATAAAAGAACATTTGAATGACGTGTTTTTATATACATAATTTAAACTCGTATATGTACATATATATACTTACGGGTATATGTATATATGAAGATACCAAATTTAACCAAACCAAACCAACAACCAAATAAACACTACAAACTATCACCATAACCATCGGCCACAATATACCCGAACCATCAACCTTTGACTCGGTTTTTTGCCTTGTTCGAACACCAACCCACCAACACCCCAAAACCACTCCCGGTAACCTATCGAACCATCCCTCACCCTCGGTTTTTGCCTTCAAACCGCTTACATCTCCATCATTACAAGGAATATGATAACTCCAAGAAGAATTCCTTGGATGTCTCCCATTCACACCCAAAGTCAAGGCCTAAACACCTAGGCTCATAAACTAGATTATCATGGAGGCAAAGGGATGTGGCAATCTCTCGGGTAAGGAGGTTGAGGGCTTGCCACCTAGCAATTTTCCCATGATGAATCACCCTTCACTAGGCTTTAAATCGTGAGTTCTGGAACATATACTCACCAAGCCACTACCTAGCATCCTCCTCTTTCTCTCTCGGGTTTTGCAAACACACACACACCATCACCACCGATCACCACCTTTACAAACCACATCCGATCACCACCATCATACCACCGGTCTCCACATCACCTTCATACAACCACCATCATCCTCCCCATTCTGCCCCGTTTCCTTCGGTTAAACCACCAACAACATAAACCACCCGATTCCCCACCAAGCCGACAATCACCAACAACCATCACCATCCACACTCGGTACCTGGTTCCTGGATTTCAAAAGTGAAGAACATCATCAACCATAACATTCAAAGGTAAAAAACTTAATTACACATATGTTACAAACATAATATAATAACATACATACCGATGTGTATATGTATATAGATGGATGTAATCATCTCAAACCCATTAGGATACTTGAAATCCCAAATGATAACTAACAAAGTTCCAATTCCAGGAACTTATATTTTATAATGATATAATTGAATTTTTATAAATTTATAACATAAAAGCTAAGAAAAATCAAACAAATGTTTAACGAAAGCAATTGTGGGAATAAACATGTAAAATACTTGTTTTTATATTGAGATAATAAACTGGAAATTTTGGTATAATTTTGATAAACAGATAATTTATACAAATTATTTTATTATGGAAAAATAGAAGAAAAAGTCAAAAATATAAATAAATTTGGTAAAATTCTGATAAAATCCCAGAATGATTATTTTAAGGTATAAAAGCCTCTGGAATTATTTCAGAATTTTATACTTATTATATTTAAATACGAATTTTTGTATGTTCTGCAATAAATAAATCGTAATAAATAATTAAAGGACATAATAAATCGGATAAATGACAGATAAATATTACAACATTGTATAGAATATATAATTTTCATGAATATGGAATAGTATAACTATTTTGCTAATATTTGATTATTAGGAAATTACACAAAAACTGTTATATTACGATTTGGACTATGAAATAAATATATTGTTTTGTTATATATTAAGTATTATATAAAAAATCTTGTAAGTTTTCATAAACAAGCTATTTTTAACTATTTATGAGAACTTTAGGAAAATTCACAGAAAATAACTATGACAACTGATTCTATAAAAATTATATGATGCTATTGGACTGATGTTTGGATTATTTTTGTAATTTATAAGTAAATTACAATTATTATATAGAAACAATTAAAAGGGAATTTTTGAGGCCCGAAGATGTTTCTCTACAAAGTCCATTTGCCTTTTTACAGTCAATGAAAACCAGAAAAAATATTGAAGTATTATCTAACACTGTGACTGTTTTATTAGGTTCAAGTGGGAGATACGGTGAGTTCATAGCCCCATTTTCCAACCGTTTTGATATTCAGTAAAGTTTTGGGGGAAAAGCATACATTTATGGTTGATGTATTATTTTTACTTGAGTTAACTTACTGTCATTTGTGATACAACAATTAGTTCGAATGAGGAACCGTCTGGTAATATTAGTAGCGCTACTTAGGAATTAGTATCAACCGAATGAGGTTAGTTACTATTTCCCTGTATCTAACCGGAATGAGGGTTAGGATGCAATATTACTCGTTTTGTGAAGATTAGTATCAACCGAATGAGGTTGTTACTATTTTTCTGTATCTAACCGGAATGAGGGTTAGGATGCAATTATTTCGTGCATATGATTATGTTTTTACAGGTTTGGTTGTAACTAATACATCAACAAAATACTTTTGTTATATAAACCTATAAAACTCACCAACATCTTTGTTGACTTTGTTATTTTGCTTTTTCAGGGCAAAATGACTAACTCGTTTGATTTCAGTTTCGATGTCCACAATGGTTGGGGCGAAATAGTGGGAAGGGTTTGCGTTACCTGACGGTCAACATTGTTGACTTCATTGTTACGTGGACGCCCATTTCCACCGTGTTTGAAGAACATTATAGTTTAACTTAGTTGAATTAGTTACATCAATTTTGATATATTATGTAATGTGATGTAACTTCAGATATTATAAATAAAAAGCATGTCTTAAGTTGTTTTACTTAATCATATTTCTACGTATTATTCTGTTATAATTAATGCGCTCTGATAAGCATTAAATCGATATTATTTTGATTATATGACAAATATGTAATTCTGTGATTATAATTTTTATGCGTAATATGTGACTAACTAATTAAGAATTATTATAAGAACAGTTGAGCAGCATGAATTCAGATGACTATCTTCATGAAACTGGTCCTGTCAAGTACTCTGACCTTAGCAACTCTGAGAAAATAACACCTGCACCAGAACCCAGCAAGATATGGAAACTCCTCAACTGGAAGTAAAACCAAAATTCTATATCCGACGTGCCCCAGTACAGGTAGGAGGATATACAATTAAGACTCCTAGGAAGAAAGTACGACGTGGAGACAAGGTTATACTTAAAAAAACTGTAGATATGGAATACAACACTCTCAGTCTGATACTCCCAAAGATAAAGATAAGGTAACCAGGCAACAAGAGTTAGATCAGGCAAAAACAGCCAAGCAGACCCTTAAGAAACTCAAGAAGATTCAACTAGGAATCTGGAAGATCAAGAAAGACATTAAGAAACTCAAGGCACCTAAAAAGAATATCTTTGCAAGAATGTGGGAATGGATTCGCAAGAACTAGAGGATTGTAGTCTAACTTAGAATAAGAGTAAATAAGAGCTTAAATGATATATGTATTTCTGTGACTAAGTATTTTGTTTGATTATGTGTGAAATGATCTGTGTTTGGTATTTTATTAACATACTAACGTTATGAATTCACTATAGTGAATCATGCCGCCGAAAAGAAACAGTCAACCTATCAGAAGAACAGCTCGAGTGGGACGGCCTAGAACCCGACTTGGGGAAAAACACCTGCAAACACTAACACCAATGAAAGTGACAGAATTTCCCAAATGATAGCCCAACAGCTAGAAGCAACCTTACCAACTCTAATAACCAGCTCCAGCAGAATTAAACATAGGAAACACCTCACAGCAACCAGAAGACCTGAAAACATCAACCTTGGAGAACGTCATGAAATAGAAATTCCAGTAGAAATTTCCAGAGGGTGTTCTTACAAAACTTTATGTCTTGTAAACCTAGGGATTTTGATGGAAAAGGAGGAGCTGTGCAAGCTTTAAGATGGCTGGACGAGATAGAAGGAGTTTTAGAAATCAGCAACTGTGCTGAGAATTGCAAAACCTTATTTGCCTCACACTCATTAAAGGGGAAGCCCAATCCTGGTGGAAGATGGAAGTACTCACTAAAGGTAAGGATATTATGAATAAAATAAGTTGGAAGAATTCAGGAAACTGGTAGTAGAAAAATACTATCCCTATAATGAGATAGAAAAATTAGAAACTGAATTCCTAGCCTTAGAAATGAAAGGTGCAGCACATCGGGAATATACCGATAGGTACAATGAATTATCTAGGCTAGTACCTCACCAAATAACCCCAGAAACAAAGAGGATAGGAAGATACATTTGGGGACTAGTACCACAGATAAGAGGACTGGTAAAATCTGCAAGAGCCAAAACTTTTCAGGAAGTAGTAGCCTTATCAGGAAGCTTAACTGATGAAATGATTAGAATGGATCACTAAGCAAACCTCAGATAGGAGAAAAGAGGAAGTGGAATAAAAATCACTTTGGAAGGAATTTGGGGAAAACCCTCAAAAGAAAGTACCCGACCCTCACCCAGGAATTTCTTAGGAACAGCTCAGAAGGAAAATGGATAAGCCTCAGTGTAACGTCTGTCAAAAATATCATACAGGAAACTGTATGACTGTAATTTGTTACAACTGCAAAAAGAGAGGTCATGTCGTCCGAGACTGCAAAAGTCCTGCCAACCCTAAAACTGTCTGTTTTCAGTGTGGCAGTGAAAATCATTTTCGCAATGAATGTCCGCAACGTAAGGGTAAGGCTCCTATGAACCAGAATAACCCTCGTGGAAGAGCCTTTGTGATGCAAACGGATGAAACTCGTCACGAACCAGAAACAGTAACGGGTACGTTCCTTATCAATAACCAGTACGCCAAAGTATTATTTGATACAGGAGCAACTCGCAGTTTTGTTTCGCATACCTTTAGACCATCACTAGGTGTGATATCTGAGAAATTAAGTAATAATTATTTGATAGAATTAGCTGATGGTAAAGTAATAGAAGTTGATGAAATCATCCCTAACTGCATTCTGAATCTTGATGATAATTGTTTTGATATAGATCTAATTCCTATTAAATTAGGAGGATTTGATGTTGTGATTGGAATGGATTGGTTAAGTAAGAATCATGCTGAAATCATTTGTGATAAGAAAATGGTAAAATTTCCTTTGATTAAGGAAATAAAACCTTAAGCATATATGGTGATAAGTCCAATGAGATGATAAAATTGATCTCCTTTGAAAAAGCTCGTAAATGTTAATAAGAAATGTTTAGCTTTTCTAGCTTATGTAATTGATACAAAACTTGATAAGGGAAAATCGGAAAATGTTCCTGTTATAAAAGAATATCCTGATGTCTTTTCAGATGAACTACCTAGATTACCACCCCCTCGGCAAGTAGAATTTAAAATAGAATTAATGCCCGGAACAGCCCCTATTGCTAAAGCCCCTTATCGTTTAGCACCAACTGAAATGAAAGAGCTTATGAGCCAACTACAGGAATTATTAGATAAGGGATTTATACGTCCTAGTATGTCACCTTGGGGAGCACCAGTTCTATTGTTAAAAGAAGGATGGAACATTTAGAATGTGTATTGATTACAGGGAATTAAATAAGGTTACTATAAAGAATAGGTATCCTCTCCCTAGGATTGATGACTTATTTGATCAATTACAAGGATCTAGTTATTTCTCCAAAATAGACCTAAGATCTGGGTATCACCATTAAGAGTTCAGGATGATGACATATCAAAAACTGCATTTAGAACTAGGTATGGACACTATGAATTCCTTGTGATGCCATTTGGTTTAACCAATGCTCCGGCAGTATTTATGGACTTAATGAATAGAGTATGTAAACCCTATTTAGATAAGTTTGTGATAGTATTCATAGATGATATCCTAATCTATTCTAAGAATAAGGAAGATCATGAGCAGCACCTAAGGTTAACTTTGGAATTATTACGAAAGGAAAAGTTATCGCAAAATTCTCAAAATGTGAATTTTGGAAAAGGGAAGTGCAATTTCTAGGACACGTAGTTAATCAGAAGGGAATCCAAGTTGACCCAGCTAAAATAGAAGCGTTAAAAAGTGGGAAGTTCCAAAACCCCAACAGAGATACGGCAATTCTTAGGTTTAGCAGGTATTACAGAAGATTTATAGAAAACTTCTCAAGGATAGCTCAACCTCTGACAGAATTGACCCAGAAAGACAAAAAGTATGTGTGGGGAGAAAACAGGATGAAGCTTTTGAACTTCTCAAAAGAAAATTGTGTAGTGCACCTATATTAGCTTTACCAGAAGGAACAGATAATTTTGTTGTATATTGTGATGCATCTCGTCAAGGTTTTGGATGTGTTTTAATGCAGAAAGATAAAGTAATTGCATACGCGTCTAGACAGCTTAGGGGTAGTGAGAAGAATTATACTACCCATGATCTAGAATTAGGAGCCGTAATATTTGCATTAAAATTTGTAGACACTATCTGTACGGAACAAAATGCATTGTCTATACAGATCATAAAAGTCTACAACACATCTTTGATCAGAAGATGTTGAATATGAGACAAAGAAGATGGGTGGAATTACTAAGTGATTATGATTGTGAGATCAAGTACCACCTCGGTAAGGCAAATGTAGTTGCTGATGCGTTAAGCAGAAAAGAAAGAAGTAAACCTCTTCGGGTACGTGCTATGAAAATGGAACTAGTCGGATCTATTAATCAATTCGGGAAGCTCAACAAGAAGACATGTCAAAGTTAAAAGGACAATTAAAAGATTTGGAGGAGGGAAGAGATGGAATCTTAAGATTTAAGAACAGGATTTGGATACCAGATAATGAAATGATTAGGACAACAATCCTATAAGAAGCTCATAAAACAAGATATTCTGTACATCCAGGGAATAACAAAATGTACAAGGATCTGAAGAATCAATATTGGTGGACAGGAATGAAGGGATCAGTTGGAAAATTTGTAGAACAATGTGATGTATGCTTTAGAATAAAAGCGGAACACCAGAGACCTGCAGGATGTCTTCAGCAACCAGAATCCTAGAATGGAAGTGGGACCAAATCACAATGGATTTTATAACCAAGTTACCAAGAACCAGGAATTGTTATGACACAATATGGGTTATAGTGGATAGGTTAACCAAGTCAGCTCACTTTTTACCTATACGTGAGGATTATAAAATTGAAAGACTGGCAAGGATTTATATAAGAAATTGTATCCAGACATGGAATTCCCCTATCCATCATATCAGATAGAGACAGTAGGTTTACCTCTAGGTTTTGGCAAACTCTACAAAAAGCCTTAGGAACCCAGTGAACCTTAGTACAGCTTACCATCCACAGACAGATGGACAAAGTGAAAGAACTATACAAACTTTGGAAGATATGTTAAGAGCTTGTGCTCTAGATTTTGGTGGAAGTTGGGATAGTCATCTACCTCTAATAGAATTCTCATACAACAATGGTTACCACTCTAGTATAGGAGTAGCTCCATTTGAAGCTCTATACGGAAGAAAGTGTAGATCACCATTATGTTGGAACGAAATAGGAGAAAGCAGCTCACAGGTCCGGAATTAATCCAGGAAACTACAGATAAAATTTCTGACATCAAGAACAGATTAAAGGCAGCACGTGATCGACAAAAGAGTTATGCAGATAAACGAAGAAAACCCTTGGAATTTCAAGTAGGTGACAGGGTTTATCGAAAGATATCACCGTCCAAAGGAATATTTCGATTCGAAAAACGCAGTAAGCTAAATCCTAGGTATATTGGTCCATTTAAAATTACTAACAGAATTGGTCCTGTGGCATATAGGTTGGAATTACCACAAGAATTAAGTGAAGTCCATAACACTTTTCATGTGTCCAACCTCAAGAAATGCTTAACCAATGAAAATCTGGTTATGCCAATGCAAGAAATACAAGTTGATAAGAAATTGCATTTTGTAGAAGAACCAATAGCTATCGTAGGAAAAGAATAAAGAAATTAAGAGAAGTAAAATTCCTATAGTAAAAGTCAAGTGGAATGCAAAAGAGGACCGAATACACCTGGGAAAGAGAAGATGAAATCAAAAAGAAGTACCCCCAGCTATTTGGAGGTAATACTTATTTAAATATCTAAAGCATACTCCACTGAATTTCAGGACAAAATTCTTTTAACGGGGGAGAATGTAACAACCTTGGAATTTTTTTTATAAGTATATGATTATTATTAATAAAAATGTTATGTGTATATATTTTACGTATGCATGTTACATGCATGTATGTATATTGGTAGTTTACGTATATACGTACACTTATAAGCTTGAAATGCATACCCACGTGTGTAAATATACAAACTTTTACGTATGCATGTTTGTATATCACCTAATACACGAACCAAACTCACGCGTGTATTCATGCCTATGATTATATGCTATAAATTATAAAAGAACATTTGAATGACGTGTTTTTATATACATAATTTAAACTCGTATATGTACATATATATACTTACGGGTATATGTATATATGAAGATACAAATTTAACCAAACCAAACCAACAACATTAAACACTACAAACTATCACCATAACCCATCGGCCACAATATACCCGAACCCATCAACCTTTGACTCAGTTTTTGCCTTGTTCGAACCAACCCACCAACACCCCAAAACCACACCCGTAACCTATCGAACCATCCCTCACCCTCGGTTTTTGCCTTGAAACCGCCTACATCTCCATCATTACAAGGAATATGATAACTCCAAGAAGAATTCCTTGGATGTCTCCCATTCACACCCAAAGTCAAGGCCTAAACACCTAGGCTCCTAAACTAGATTCTCATGGAGGCAAAGGGATGTGGCAATCTCTCGGTAAGGAGGTTGAGGGCTTGCCACCTAGCAATTTTCCCATGATGAATCACCCTTCTCCTATGGCTTTAAAACCGTGATTTCTGGAACATATACTCACCAAGCCACTACCTAGCATCCTCCTCTTTCTCTCTCGGTTTTTGCAAACACACACACACCATCACCACCGATCACCACCTTTACAACCACATCCGATCACCACCATCATAACCAACCGTCTCCTCATCACCTTCATACAACCACCATCATCCCCATTTCTGCCCCGTTTCCTTCGGTTAAACCACCAACATAAACCACCCGATTCCCCCACCAAGCCGACAATCACCAACACCATCACCATCCACACTCGGTACCTGGTTCCTGGATTTCAGAAGTGAAGAACATCATCACCATAAACATTCAAAGGTAATAAAAGCTTAATTACACATATGTTACAAAACATATATATATGTATACATACGTACCGATGTGTATATGTATATAGATGGATGTAATCATATCAAACCCATTTGGGAGACTTGAAATCCCAAATGATAAGTAACAAAGTTCCAAATTCCAGGAACTTATATTTTATAATGATATAATTGAATTTTTATAAATTTATAACATAAAAGCTAAGAAAATCAAACAAATGTTTAATGAAAGCAATTGTGGGAATAAACATGTAAGATACTTGTTTTTATATTGAGATAATAAACTGGAAATTTTGGTATAATTTTGATAAACAAAATAATTTATACAATTATTTTATTATGGAAAAATAGAAAAAAAGTCAAAATATAAATAAATTTGGTAAAATTCTGATAAAATCTCAGAATGATTATTTTAAGGTATAAAAGCCTCTAGAATTATTTCAGAATTTTATACTTTATTATAATTTAAATACGAATTTTTGTATGTTCTGCAATAAATAAATCGTAATAAATAATTAAAGGACATAATAAATCTGAATAAAATCACAGATGAAATATTACACATTTAGTACAGAATATATAATTTTCATGAATTATGGAATAGTATAACTATTTTTTTCTAAATATTATGATTATTAAGGAATTACAGAAACTGTTATATTACGATTTGGACTATGAAATAAATATATGTTTTGGTTATATATAATAAGTATTCTTTAAAAATTTGGAATTTTTGATAAACAGTAACTATTTTTAACTATTTATGAGAACTTAGGAAATCACAGAAAATAATCTATGAATAACTGTATTCTATAAAAATTATATGATGCTATTGGTCTGTGAAGAAATTCTATGGACTTATGAGGACTTATAGGACAATGTTGATATTTTGATGAATATTGGGATTATTATGAAAAATTATAGAAATTATTCTGACTGGATTGGACTGTGATTTAATTATATGTTGTTATATATAGCATTTTGAAGTTGACTATAAAATATGAGAATTTATTTACTGCAGTAGCTAATTTTTATGAATTTATGTAATTTATAGACTTTATAATAAATAATCTGTTGGGAGATAAATGCTATAAAAATTACAGGAGACTCTAAATGGATAAATAAATTTCTGTAAAATTTTGGTAATTTTTAGAAGACAGAAGCTATATTTGGATTATTTTTGTAATTTATAAAGTAAATTACAATTATTATATAGAAACAATTAAAAGGGAATTTTTGAGGCCCGAAGATTTTCTCTACAAAGTCCATTTGCCTTTTTACAGTCAATGAAAACCAGAAAAATATTGAAGTATTATCTAACACTGTGAACTTTTATTAGGTTCAAGTGGAAGATACGGTGAGTTCATAGCCCCATTTTCCAACCGTTTTGATATTCAGTAAAGTTTTGGGGGAAAAAGCATACATTTATGGTTGATGTATTATTTTTACTTGAGTTAACTTACTGTCATTTGTGATACAACCATTAGTTCGAATGAGGAACCGTCTGGTAATATTAGTAGCGCTACTTATAGAATTAGTATCAACCGAATGAGGGTTAGTTACTATTTCCCTGTATCTAACCAGAATGAGGGTTAGGATGCAATATTACTCGATTTATGAAGATTAGTATCAACCGAATGAGGGTTGTTACTATTTTCCTGTATCTAACCGGAATGAGGGTTAGGATGCAATTATTTTCGTGACAGTATGATTATGTTTTTGCAGGTTTGGTTGTAACTAATACATCAACAAAATAACTTTTGTTATATAAACCTATGAAACTCACCAACATCTTTGTTGACTTTGTTATGTGTGCTTTTTCAGGGCAAAATGACTAACTCGTTTGATTTCAGTTTCGACGTCCACAATGGTTGGGGTGAAATATGGGGAAGGGTTTGCGTTACCCTGACGGTCAACATTGTTGACTTCAGTGTGTACGTGGACGCCCATTTCCACCGCGTTTGAAGAACATGCTATAGTTTAACTTAGTTGTAATTAGTTACATCAATTTTGATATATTATGTAATGTGATGTAACTTCGGATATTATAAATAAAAGCATGTCTTAAGTTGTTTTACTTAATCATATTTCTACGTATTATTATGTTATAATTAATGCGCTCTGATAAAAGCTAGTCACACCCGAACATCGTTTCGCGCTTCCGCCGGGATGTGACATCTATCCCCGACCCACTAACCGCTTTGAGTTTTCTCCGTCCAATATCATTGTTTAAGCCCAATAGAGATCGAGCCCAATAAATCTTCAGTACACTTTAGGCTTTTTACCCACCTTCGTCTTTTCAAGACTGCTCGAATATGCCGGGTTTGGTTCGACTAATCTGGCCCATCAACGATTTCTTTTTCTGTTTATTGACCGCATCTCTTGGCCCCTCATCGCTTCATTCTCCAAGTCATACCTTGTTCAAAATCAAATCATTACCTGTAATAAAATCATCATTAGAAAAACCGTTTTCCAAATTAACCTCATCATTTAAGTCGTCATTCAACGCCTCATTAATAACCCCATTATTGTTGAAAAGAGTTTCCAAATACTGGATCAACGGTGTCGGCGTCTACTGCCGGAACAGTTCTGCCGGAATGCGTCGGTGAATTTTCAGCATCACACTAGAATCCATCGGAGAAGTAGTATGAGACGGAGGTTTGTAGAATTCCGGTATCCAGACCCCCGAATCTTCCGAAACCCAAACCGAGAATTTTTTGTCCCTCCATACCATTTGATTTCCTCATCAATCCTCTTTCCGTCTCCAACGATTAAGCCAACATAATCATACGATAGATCGTCATCATCGTCAGTCTTGCATCCCTGTGAACAATCTTACCAAAGCGACTACCGATAATCTCAATCACCTCGCATGAGATGAGATGGAGAGGAATACCACCATTTTAATCCATGCAAGACGATCAAATTCAAAGATTTGACCTTCCCATAGATCCAGGGAAGAAAATCTCCCTAACACTTCTCTTGCATCATGTGACATTCGTCACTTTCAGCTCCGTTAATTAACTTAAAAGTTTGTTAACTCTCCTCACGCATTTATTATTTTTTTTGGAATCTATTTGTTGTTTTAATCGAATTTTTTTTTCTTTTTTTTCGTATACTCGTTTTGTGTTCACCTTAATATATAATAATAATAATATAATAATAATAATAATAATTAATAATAATAATAATAAAAATATTATTAATAAATAATAATAATAATAATAGATTGTAAAATTTGAAAGTCAAATTATATAAAAACTCAAGTTGAAGGGGTATTTTTGTTTAATTAGAAACTTTAAAAATTTAAGTTTGGCATAAAATAATAAAGGAAAGAAACTGCAGGGACCATTTGGGTAAATTCCAAAAGTTTCAACCCAAACCCCCCGCTCACCCCGCTTTTCCGGTCGTCGCCGCAGAGCTCCGGCGCGGCGCCGACGATCCCCGAATCCACCTAAAAACTTGGCTTTTTGACTCCAAAACACACCAATGCGATCGTGAGTCAGATTCCAACAATAATACACGAAATAATTGGAGCAAAATCAGGCGGATTATAGGTAGTGACCACTAAACCGAACCCACTTTAACATACCTAATCTAATCCACTCAAACACTAAAAATAATCAAATTAATTCAACATAAACAATCATATATCTATTCCTAATCGAACCCAGCTTCCAATTTCATCTGAAACAACACTAACATTACCTCCGATCCTCTCCTATATCATCGACCTGCAACTCTATCGAAATCCATCTTCAGAACCCATTAAACTGAAATTAATAGAGGGCTTAGGGTCGTCAACATCCTTTGAAGCTCCACACAAAGTTAATTGGATTAACATCATCATTTGAACCTCAATCGAACTCGGTCTCAGTCGCGACTGTTCATCCTTCGTTCTTATCATTTCCTACATCGAATCAGGTAATTAAACATGGTCATAAACTCGATTTTGGTTGGGGAATAAAAGCCCCAACATTAATTTGGTTATTAACATCGATTTGATGTTCAATAGGATCAAGACGGTTCTAGGGTTCTTGGGAAATTGGGGATTTGTTTAAAGGTTTGTTTTTAAGAATTAAGAACTGACTCATATCGCAGCTGTATGCCATTAGCTCACTGGTTCCCCGTCCGTTTGCCATCCAAAAGGTCCGGGTTCGAACCCGAGCACCCTCTTTTATTTTTTAAAGCCTTTTTAAGCTTCTAAAAATTATAAAAAATTCCTAAAAATTATGAAAATCATTTTATAAACTCTGTTTATTTTTAATCATCAAACTTAATTTTCTGCAATTTTTCTTTAAATTTTAATATTTCTAAAACATTATAACAAAGGTTATTTTTGAATATTTCATGTAAAATAGACTTTAAATTATGGGTTAATTAATAAATTATTATTGGCCAAATGTTACTCTTATTATATTTAATCTTGTTATTTAAATAATTATAGAAATTATTTACACTTTATATTTAAGGTTTACCCGTTCTTATAAATACTTCAAATACGAGAAAATATTTAAATGAAATAATATTTTCATGGAATCAAATATAAGAGATTATATTATTAAAATTTTACTTATATATTAAAAACCCTAAATTCTTATTGAAACCCTAGTTCGCGTTTAATCGTTAAACCTTATTATTAACCTAGATCTTAAAATATATATATACGTGTTTTAGGTACCTCGTGAACGAGTTCATTGGAATATCTATTATCATCCTATTTAATCATCTTATATAATACTTATACGCCATGTGAGTTTACAGCCCCACTTTTACTTTATACTATTTTTGGGGAGAAAAACATGCTGTTTTCATAAACGTTACATTACATTGGGTTTTTGTGATACTGCATATACATGATACTATGTTTGTATACTTTGCCCTTCGGACCGTTAATATGCAAATAGCGAGGTGATTGTTAGTAGATCTACTGGGATTGACATACCCCGCCCAGGCTAGTCGCGCTAGCTGGTCAAACGGGTGAACGGTTATCCTGTTTTACAGTGTTGTGTGGGGAATCCACAGCCGGGCCTACTTTATTATTTGATTACATGTCAGCTCGGTCGCGACTTCATACACATAGTGATCATTATGGACTAGCTACCCATTATATGCTTTGATTACAAAATCCGGGAATTTCATTACTGATACTTACTGTTTTCTGATAAACCTGTGAACTCACCAGTCTTGTACTGACTTTTGCATGTTTTCTCTCAGGACATGGATGTGGCACGTTTAGGAGCACAGCATCCACTGCATGTCATTCCACGTTCATCCCAAACTGTTTTCGGGATTTAATTTCATGTACTTTACATAAATTGGATTGGACGCGTGTTTGCGTGTTCCAAAACCGTTGCTAAATGTTTTCCTGTTTTCGCTTCCGCAATACTTAAATATATTTGGTTTGTTTCATTAAATTAAGCAACTTATACGATTTGTAATTATCGAGTCGTTTGATGTAACTGATGCTTATCTGAGATCTTGGTTATGTCACACGCCTGACGCTAAAACCCCGTTTGTGGAAATTGAGGGTGTGACACATCAGCTAAAAACTTGACCGCAGTTTCATTGTCTTTAAAAGAAATCATGACGAAAGGCCCCCAATGTACTGTATCTTCCCCAAGCCTGGACATAGTTCATGCAGGATCACATGAATGCTCTTTAACGCCTCCAAATCAATCATCCTGGCAACTACTGCCTTCCTATACAACCCCTTGAAGGCATTAATATGATCACCGATTATAACTGACTTACATGCCATTCTTCCGGTGAGTTTTTCAGCAAAAGGCTGCTGTCTGTTGACAAAAGAATCTATTGTTGGTGTAGCCTTTTCTGCATATCGAGGAGGAATTGGTTTAGACGGTCGATCAGGGGGGATTTCTCCTTCTTCAAAAGTGAAACGAGCAATATTCGGCTCAAGCCAGCAATCACCGATCCGCGTATTCCCAATCTGCCTCAAAAGATCCTTGGAATCTTTTACGTCCAGAACGATACGAAACCAAATCTATTGCCTGCTTTGTCTCTCTTTCGTGCAATGTAAAGATCATAGATATCTCCAAAAGGTCGAATAAACTCCGATAAATCCCTGCCGCTACACTTCTCCGGCAAATTAGTGATAAATACCTTCGTTATTCTTTGTTGAATGTGCACCGGAATTTTAGGCTTCTGGCCAGACATACCTTCGTTCATTTTATTACACATTGTTGTAATATACACGTGCTCAACTTATAATTTTCTTTCGGTTTTCTTAATAACGTTTAAAATACGACGTTTTATAAAATTCAGAACACATCATTGCGACTTGCTTATTATTATCCATATTTCAGTGTAAGTTTTATTTAAAGTCGGGTTATCTATAATAACTAGTACAAGTAATCAAAACTATTATATGGTTTCGTTTTCTTATAACATTTTCAATTTTCTCTTACAATCTTAAAATATTATTATCTTATGACATTCTTCATCTACCCAATAATTAATTACCTAAAAGTGTTACAAGTTTATGTAAAAAGTTTGAAGAAATCCTTATTTTCTTGCAAACTAAAACTAAACTTGAAAACGATAAATTCAAAGTGATTTTCGAAGAAAAGTATAACCGAGTATTTCTTGTTAGAATAAAAGGTTGACCCAAACAACATCACCCGCACCCAAACACAGACCAAAGATAAATTCACCTCTCTCCATCGATCGACCTCTGCTAAATCCTCACAACAGAAGAGCCTTTTGGTCTTCTTAAATCGATCCATTACATCATCAAACGTTCACGGGTAAGCAATTCTTTGATCCTCTCAATTTCTCTTCAGATTCATAATTTTTCCAACTCTTGATCATGTTTCGGCTTGTGTTGTAATCGATCTTCAATTTCATCGATAAAGATCGAACCTTCATCTGGGTTTATCTTCTTTTGAATCATATCATCGATTTCTTGAAGTTTAAGTCAATCGGATTTCTGGGTGTGTTAAAAACCTTTAGGGTTTCAAATTTCAATTGAATCGGTGTGAAATTGGTTTAGTTTTCTTGAATTTCAACTTGTGATATGATCATATGAACTCTTGGATGTGATCTCAGCATCGATTTTATGTAGTTCTGACTCATCAGATTTTTGGTATTTGCAAAACTTTTAGGGTTTCAAGTTTTAATTGAATCGGTGTGAATTTGTTTGGTTTTCTTGAACTTTTACTTGTGATGTGATCATATGAACTCATGGAGATGATTGCAGGTGAAAGAAGAGAAATCAAGAATGTCAAACAGTAGTAATAATAATGCAGCAGCATGTGCAGAAAGGGCAACAAGTGATATGCTGATCGGTCCAGATTGGGCTATTAATATTGAGCTATGTGATATTATTAATATGGATCCTGGGTATAATTTCTTTTCCAATTATCACAACTAATTTGTTTGCAATCTGTATATTGCCAAAATGATTATGGGGAGAAGATCGTGAAATAGTAATGAAATTAATTTGACCTTTAAAGCTTGTGTGTCATTCAAAAAACGATTCACTTTCAGGATGTTCTGTTTTCATGAATTTTTATATCTGTTAAACCGACCGATCTAAATAGAATAGTTATGAAACCTGGTTACTATTTAGCGATCTGTTGTTAAACTTGAAATGAATAATCACTAAGTAGCTTTCAAGCTTCATTAGGTCACTTAATTTTAACCATTTATGCATAGTTTCCAAATGGTGGAATAATATTGAAACTTGCGTGGTTTTGAAGTAAAAAAGTTAGTGGCACAATATTGAAACTTGGTTGCTAGTTCATGATTATTTCTAACTCCAAAACTTACTCGACTTTCAATATTCTTCCGGTTTTGTGAAATTTTTTTAGCGGTTAACCTCAGTAACCTAAATGAAATCATATTGAACTTGGTTGCTTTTTCGTGGCCTCTTGTTGAACTTGAAAAGAATGATCACTAAATAGCACCCAAGTTTCATAAATGTTTCATTTGGGTCACTTAGTTTATAAGCATTTCATCCCCAGCAATGAAACATGATTGAAACTTGAGTGGTTTGTGGAGTTACAGAAAAGTTTGAGTGATTCTAATGGATGTTACTATCAAGTAACATATTCAGTTGATTATAATTATCAGTTTGGTGGTGAACTTCTTTGTTATTACTTTTTAACATTTACATGTATAAAGGGATTTGTTCATCCTTCCTTCTAAATTTTTCTAGGATTTTTTTTGATATGGTGGATTTAGTAAATTCATCCTGAGATCATGTGCTTGATTTTGCAGGCAAGCAAAAGATGCTCTGAAAATACTGAAGAAGAGGCTCGGGAACAAAAATCCAAAAATACAGCTCCTGGCTCTTTTCGTACGTGTTTCATTGCACATTGTGGATGTTATTCATGTTTCATATATTTTCGTTATAGTTTGTTTAATGTGTCTTACAAGTTGTTAATTCTTCTTCAAGGAACCAACTTTTTATGCTTCATATATTTGAGCATACTTTGTTATATTCTGCAAGGACCCACTTTATATTAAAATCTTGTTTTTGTAATCGTTGAATTAGGTATTGGAAACTCTGAGTAAAAACTGTGGAGAGCACGTATTTCAGCTGATTGTTGAGCGTGACATTTTGCATGATATGGTCAAAGTTGTAAAGAAAAAGGTGCCCTATATGACAATTTTCATGATATATTTCGGTCCAGTTACATTGATTATGCCTTTTATTACTAAATTAACCGACAATTCTGAAATTGCAGCCAGATTTAAATGTACGGGAAAAGATTCTTATCCTGATAGACACTTGGCAAGAAGCTTTGGGGGGACGCGGCGGAAGGTATCCCCAATACTATGAAGCATACAACGAACTGAAGGTGATTAGGAGATGATAATTATTGGAATAATAATTTTCTATATTTGGAGATTCATTTTAACATTTTTTTTAATTATCGAGTAATTTACAGTCTGCAGGAGTAGATTTTCCACCAAAGAAGAAAACAGTGTCCCTCTATTTACGCCACCACAAACATACCCTGTTGTGCACCCTACTTTACCTTATGAGGAAGCGGCTATTCAGGCATCCCTTCAAACTGATGCTGCGGGACTCAGGTATTTCTATAGAGTTTACTAATGTCATCGGGCCAAACACTTCTTGACATCACTCATGAGTTGTTCTTATAATCATTACCATGATTGTATTAATCAGAGCCTAGGGTTGGCAAAATAGGCCTGTCGGTCTGGTTTGGTAACTGTTGGAAATGCATTCGAGTCAAAATGGGTAATTTATTAATATGGTTTAGGTCTGGTTGGGTTGACCTGAACAATTCTCGTAAACATTTGGGTCAAGTCAAAAGTCAAAAAGGGTAAGTTATTAATATGGTTCAGGTACGGTTAGGTTGTCCTAAAACACTTTATCCAATTTTAAATAAATATTTAGTGTGTCAATTATGATTCAAAAAACCTCATTATTTTAATAATAAATTGAGTAACATATATTAGGAGACTTTATGCTTTAAATACATTTTGAGACAGTTTGAACTATTTTACATGTTCGACCCATTTGACATGATTGTTTTTAATATATCCTTTATTTCAATTTTGCATACTAGATCATACATATATAAACCATAACCCGAACCCATTTGTATATAAATGGGTCAAGATTGCCACTATACATTTAATAGTTGATAATATAGTTAAACTATTTTTGCCATGTGTATTCAAGTGCAAATTGTGTTGATGCAGCTTGTCAGAAATCGTGAGTGCAGAAGGAATAGCAGATGTGCTGATGGACATGCTTTGTGCTTTGGATCCTAAGAATAAGGAGGGGGTAAAAGAAGAATTGATCGTTGATCTTGTTGACCAATGTCGTTCTTACCAACAACGTGTCATGACCTCGTAAATACTACATCGTAAGCACCTTTAACTTATGTTCAAACTTACTCTACTATATGAAAAGTTTGTTCTTTTGCTTTTGCAAATTTGACCATCAGAATTTTAATTCTCTTTGTTCTTTTATCAGAGACGAAGAACTTCTAGGCAAGGGTTGACTTTGAATGATACTTTGATGCGTGTTCTTCGCCGCCATGATGATATTGCCAGGGGTGTGGGCCCTACTCAGCCAAGCATGACGTCTGCAAACGAAAATTCAGTAGCTCCTCTTGTGAATGTAACTCATGAGGATGATGAGTCTGATGATGATTTTGGTCAGCTAGCGCACAGGTAAAAATATAGTTCCCTTTCTTTTCATTCGACATTCATTCATGAATTAGTAAGTAAATATGGCAAACAGGATGGATCGGGTAACAGGTCAAAGATAGTTTTGCCTTTGGTCAAATATCTAAACAGAGAGATCTTATAAACCACAATTTGTTTGTGTCACGGTGCCACTGAATCAAAATTTGAACCGAAAGAACTAAAACATGTTCTTACTTGTTTCAGGGGACAAAGCCGGAACCAAATGCTACAAGAACCGAACCACAACGTGCGGCCCCACTTCTTCCCCCTCCACCCGCATCACGGAAGCCTGTTAGTTCCGATTCAGGCATGATGGTCGACTATCTTAGCGGCGACACATACACATCTAAACCATCAACAAACCCACCAAAGCCATCCTCCCCTCCCCCTCCATCAGACGATTACATAAACCCGACTGCAACCCTTTCACTGATCAGCCCACATACGACGAACCCAAGTTCACAGTTGCTTCACCTTTGGGTCAATACAGTGCACCGCCTGTGGTCTCCATCCCGCCACCACCTGCTAAACACAGCGAGAGACGCCAGTTCTTTGACCAGACTCACACTTCACAATCTAGCAGCGGGTCGGGTTCATCTTATGACAGCTTGGTGGGTCAGACTCAGAATCTTTCTCTTAACTCTTCGACCCCGACCAAGAAAGAGAAACCAGAAGATGCTTTGTTTAAGGACCTTTTGGATTTTGCAAAAGCCAAGTCGTCGCCATCTTCTTCTTCGTACCCGAATAGATCGTTTTGAAGCGAGTGAATCGGTACAGTTGTTTGGGTATAAATGAACCGGTTCATGTTTTGATGTTGTATTTTATTAGTAGAGAGATATTTGTTGGGAATAAATGGATTTGTGAATTTGTGGGTGATTGTATTATGCCATTGGTACTTGGTTTTATGAGTATGTAAATTCGTTCTTTTGGATTATTGTCGTATTTTTTGTTCCTTAAGGCTAGTTGGGGGCCCTTGGCAAGGGGCCTCGAGCATTTCAATTTGATCGGTAACATTGCTGCTAGCAAATCCGTAACCCGATAACTGCAACATGATGCTTTTGCTCACTTTTTGACCGTTGTAAAACTTGAGTAGTTTGATTGTATTCTTATTAATTTGGGTCGTTTTGAGTAGAAGCGTGTATAAATAAGGTACAACTGAATTTTTGTTTCATCAAATTGGGTACTTTGACAAGTGTTCCTACTTTCTAGTAGCCTAAGGTTTGAAATTGAAGACTAGAAAGAAGCAAAAGTTGGAGAATATACAAGTGGAACAAGACGAAGAAGACTAGTTAGATTTTTTTTTTTGGAGGGCAAAAAAAAAAAAAAAAAAAAAAAAGAAGGCTAGTTAGATACTAGCTAAGTTATGATACATTCGCAACCGTGGAAATGTAACTAGGATCACAACAACTTTCAAATTCATATTTTTATATTACTATGATGATGCAAAACTTTACTAAAACCATTTTTTTTATTTTATAACGGCTAGGATGATTCTTGGTGATATATGCATTGATAAAATACTAATTCTTGAAACTTAAATTCAAAAACTATTAAACATCTACTACTATTTTTATTTTTGTACATTTGCACACATTATTTTAGAATGTCTAGTAAAACCTAGATTCATCAAAGAAATCAACTTGCATACAAAAACAACCTACTTTTATATTAGAGTAAATTTCATGGATGGTCCGAGTTCAGCTTGTGACTATTGCTGAGGGTCGTGGTAGAGGGGTGAATTGGGTCATCAGGACTAGGTTGTCATGTTGGCAGGAAATGTTTGATGGTAGCGTCACCAGAAAAGGTGTAGGGATGAGCGAATTCTACGAATATCGATACTGTACCGATACCGTACCTGTACCATACCAGTAGTGATCGACCATAACCGGTACTAGTATTCATTCTTTTAGGTTTTCGGTATTTTGGTACATTCGGTTTCGGTATTTTCGGTATTTTTAATGGTATCGGTACCGCTCCATACCGAACCAACAAATTCAGTAAGTTATTAGGTTCACATTTTTACCTATTTTCGTTACCGGTATTTTTCGGTACAGTACCGCTTCGGTACCGAACTCCTCCCTAAGAAGGTGGCCATCAAAACTGTCGCTAGAAAAGACGGTGGCCGTCAGAAGCAATTGTTTCTGTCCGTCGGAGGTGGCGATTAGGGTGGGCAAGGGGCGGGATTAGGTTGGAAGATAACTTTTTTATTTATTGTATAATAATACTAATTAGAGGTTTTCGATCTTTTGTTGTATTTAATTGTTATAAGAGGGACATCTTGGACATTTTATATGGATTTCACAGAGAAACTTAACCTATGTTAATATCAGGGACTATCAACGTGCCCCTTTACATAGTACTACAAGACCGCGTTTGTAATTTTTAAAATAAGAACCGAAGTTGCAATATGTGCAAACCTCGGGAACTATCCGTGCAATTCACTATTTATATTAACTTATACAAAACACTACATTCCTTTATTTTCTTTCATATTTTAATAGATACAAGAACAATATCACCAAGTTATTACAATTACTAAGATATTCTATTAAACATTATCTACGAGACATATAAAACACTACACCACCGTACATTCCTTGCAAGCCCATGCACAACAACTTTTGTAATTTACTATTTAGAGATCTCTCGTTTTCTCTACTTTTCTTCTTTCTTTACACACGCTACTAAGTATTCTTGGTGTTCTTGTCTCGTTCAAGACTCCATATGGCTTATTTAGGCACGAAAACAAGCTCATCTACACATCCTATCATCATCCATCTTCTTAAAATATTATTTTTAACACTTTATGACTATGGATAAGTAAATCATCGTCCTGCATACTTGTGTATGACATTTGGATGATGATCCATAATTCAGTCTAGTAACAATGGTCTTGTAATCATATGTTATTGAAATGAAAGAAATAAAAATAAAAGAAAGAAATAAAAAAAGAAAGAAATAAAAAAAAGAAAGAACATCTCACTAGTTACTAGTTTACATATGTACATGTATTTGGTGTTCTTGAAAGTCATGAGTTGTAGATCAAACCAAAATTGTGACTCTCATACAAAACACAAAATGCATCTACTTCAAACTCTAAAGTCCTTAATTAAAAGATTTATTTTCTAACAATTCCTGCATCATATATCACCAATGACTTATTTAAATTTTAGAACATGTGTTCATCTTTTTTAATTAATATTTTAAGGTCATGAAAAAGATCTTGAAATAAGAGATGTCAAAAATAAACCAAAATAGTGCATTAGATGGTGTGAACACCAATTTTAACACTGAGATTTTTGTCATACTTGCTTAATTTTTATATACTTTAAATCATGTTAATATAGTGTTAGACGGAAAACTTTAAAAGCTTGTGGTGTTATTGGAATTTTTATACAACAATGAGTCATTACAATGTTGAAACTTCGAGTTAACATAAGAAATATACCTACGGTGTAGTGGTGTACAGTAAACTCTCAAATTTTTACAAAAGGTTTTACATATCTTAGTTAACTTTTAAACCAAATTTTATGAAATTAGCGGGTGTCTATCTATTATTTCAAAGTTATGTCCATTAACACCAATAAATCATGAAACCTAGGTACGGTTTTCCGTAAAATTATCAAACTTTTTAACTTTATATGTAACTAGTTCTTAGAGTTTTTCCCAATTTAGTGTAGTTAAAATTTTTATTTACCAAAATGGTGTACTTTAAAAAATATTTACCAAAATGAAGTAGTTTTGAAACTCTATTATTTCTCACTTTTATTTTCATTGGCTACTTAAAAAACCTTTTTTTAAAAGTTTTTTTCTAAACTATTTAAGGATAATATCTTTAAACTTTTTGAAATGTTTTTTGAACCTTTTTTTATACTTTTGTAGAAATATTTTTTTTAAGTTTCTTTAAAAAGTTCTTGTTGATACATATGTACCTAGTTTAGGAGCTTAATGTAAAATGTCTTTCATGTCTTACATATTTGTAATTGAATGGGTACGAATGAAATACAATATGTGGTTGATGCTTATAATGTTTAATGTTTCATTGTTTATTGTGTGATAATGTATATTGAACTAACTATATAGGTTTATGATTGTTTGCATAATTCTTAGTCAATATGGTTGAGAAAGATGCTTAAACTTAATCGTATGAAGTATTCATGCGAATGGACCATGCTAATGGACCATACGCATGAACACTTCATGCTAATGGACCAGTCGCACGACTAACCAGGAGACTGGATTAGTCGCACGATTGTGACATGAGATTGACTCAGTCGTACGACTGGACCTTCAGTCGTGCGGATGGATCAACCGCATGCTTCACTCGCACGACTGAACCATGCTGATGGTTCAGTCGCACGAATGAAGACTCCAAACCTATAAATACCACTTAATTCGTGGAAAAACATAAGAATTCGAATACATACGCACATACTCGTACCCTAGTCGTCCAGAGGCTCAAGAAAACCTGTTCCAACTTCATAGTTCGTCTCTGATCAATTCTCGTTCGTTCTTAACGTTGTTTCATCACAGGATTGATCAGATTGTCGTTCTCACCGATTGGATTTCCAATCAAATAGGATTCTGCACTATTTGAGTTGGTATACACGCAAAATCAGTTAGTACTCCGTATCCAAACCTTAACGCATGCAATGTTGGATTCTCCGGAGACACAAAGCGAAAGGTCCAATTTTGTCCTTTATCGTCTTGTACAGTCAAGGCTTTAGGATCCTTGCTTGATGATGCATTGGTGGGTTTATCTTGATGATTGAAAGTGGAGAATGATGACAGTGATGATGATGAGGCGAGTGATGATGGAGAGCCCAGAGGGAGGCAGGATGATGATAAAGAAGAAGGCGATGCAGCTGCATCTGCCTTAGCTCAGGGTCAAGAAAGAAGAACGAAGAAAAGGCAAGACCAAGGAGCATCATCCTCTGCCCCACCTACTTCCCCGACTGCAGAAGATCCCAGCATGATTCAGGACAAAAGTAAAGTTTAGATGTCTATGTATTGATGAAAGCTTTGTACTTGAATCATGTAATAATGTTATGTAAATTAATGTTCATATTTCGTTATCAAATGTTTGATTGTCTTGATTACTTACTAACTATTGATGTGTTTACATGTTTAATTCAAGCAGATCAAACATCTCAGCAAGATGAATATGATGTTGCTCCCCTACAGCAAGTCAAGTCTCAATTAACTATGATACTTGATTTGCAAGGAATTGTCAGGAGGTCTGTGAGTTATACTCCCGAAAAAGGAGAAATAATTCATGACCTTACTGATGAGCAACTTGCTGAGATATTTCGGCTCAACCCGGACGAGATTGTGAAGGACGCTCCTATGGTTGATGTGGCTAGTGACGACGAGCTTAATGATGTGGATGAAATAGAGATTGAAGACGTCACAGCCCAGCGTTATCCAGAGTACACTGACTGAGAGGGAAATGTGGTTCCTAATTTGGGTAGTACTCTCGGCAGTGATACATTTAAGAAGCTGGATCAGATGGAAAAGGAGGCAGAGACGTCAACAAGCCAAGCCCAAGACTCGGACGCCGATGTTGATATCAAAAGGCTGAATGGGCAGCTTGTTTTGCAGATGTAACATCCTGTATTTTTACGTGAAATAAAAAATTGACTTCGTTTATTCTCATAAGGGTTATTGTTGTCAATCTTGAAACTTATGGGTAATTTATGCTTATTTCTTGGTTGTTATTAATATGTAATGTATGTAACCTAAAAAGTGGGCTATAATAATAATTATGATAATAATAATATCACTAATAACAATAATACTAATAAGATTACTAATAATAACTATTATAACAATAATAATAATCAAACTTATGTTAACAATAATAATAATGTTAATAATATTAGTAATAAATAGGGTTACTTATAACAATAACTTATAAGGGTTATTAAATGTAATAATGTTTAAAACATAAAATCCAATTAAGTTTGAGGGGCCCTAACGTCATTTTATAAACTTTAAAAACAAGTTTTATGCTCGAGATGATAACAAGTAAACCACAGGGACCATTTGTGTAATTAAACTAAAATCATAAACCAACCCCCCCTTTACCCGCTTTTCCGGCCAGCCCTCCGGCCACCGCCGGAGCGGCTCCGGCCACGCTCAAAACCCAACCAAACCAACAAATCACGACCCAAATCGTTCCAGAACTCTTCGTATACGTGTCTCGAACATGAATGCGTGAATTAGTGGCGTTTAAACATCGGTTACAAACCCGAACGACTTCGCGACCGATCACCCTAAACCCCATAACCGTTAAAGCCTAAACACCACTAATAACTAAATTAATTCAACAAGATCAAAAGTCTATCTATCTCTAATCAAACACAATCATCAATTGCACCTGAAACAAAGCATAAACATCGATTTGGTCACCCTTTCACCACGAATCTGCAACATAATCGAAACCCACTTTACAAATGATTTTAACCAAAATCAACAGGGGGCTTTGCATCATCACCATCATTAGAAGCTGTCCTAGAGTTTAATTCGATTGTCATCAGCGTTTGATCATCATTTGGATACAAGTCAATCTCGGCCTGTTCTTCGTTCTGTTTGATCTCAACTCATCATCATCCTGGTAATTATGTACATACAAACGCTCGTTTTTACATGGGGATCAAAAGCCCCATGATTATGATCGTTAACATATTCGAATTAGGGTTCAATTAGATGGAATTCGAATTAGGGTGTTTTGGGGGAAATCTTAAAGGTTGTGTTTTTTTCATTTAAAAACGGGCATCTAATGCGGGTGAGGCCTTGGTTCAATGGTTAAGGTGTGGGTGTGTAAGCATGAGGTCCCGGGTTCGAACCCGGGACCTTCATGCAATTTTTTAAGGGCTTTTAGCCCAAAATAAAGTTTTAAAATATTTTAATAAATATAAAATGGATTTTGTAAGCTCTAAATATTTGTAAAAGTATCAAATGATTTACTATATTATTTTAAAAGAATTAAACAATTGAAATAATATGTTTTTCTTTAACAAGGGTTGTACTTGGGTATATTTTAAAATGGTTTTTAGTTCGCATATTTTTTTATTATTTATTAATTGTTTAACACGTGTTATTCTTATTTGGTTATAAAATTTATTTTAACTCAAATCTAATCCCTTCAAATTTTTGTAAATATCTTTCTTCTTCATACTTTTGTATGAAAATGTAAATATATTCCTATCACCTATTTTATGAAAATAATTGTTATTCACTTGTTAAATATAATTTGTTGACAAAATCCCAAATACCCAATCCTTATTGAGACCCTAGTTCGCGTTTAATCGTTAAACCTTATTATTAACCTAAACTTATAATATATATATATATATATATGTATATATATATATATATAGGTGCCTTGTGACTTTCATCTTGGAACAACGTTTATTATCAATCTTATAAATCTTCATTCTTATACTTATTTTACCATGTGAGTTTTCCTTGCCCCTTTTATTATTTCACACCGTTTTGGGGTGAAACATGTTACTTTATTCAACTTACACTTATAAACGTTTAAATCTTATAAAAGCACAACAATTCATACTTTTATTTTGTCATGGTTATTTGTGTTATTGTAAGTCTTATATGAGATACATATATTGTTTACAATCATTAACTATTGCTAGCCTGGCGACGTCTTAGATCTTTGGGCCTGACAAGCCTATTTGGTGCTAAACTCGATGTATTGCCGACTCCTGATGACGTATGCTTGTTCATCATGGGAACCAAGTACACTTAGCCAATCATATAAACTTATAATCTAGTCGAGGTTTGATTGTACTATATGTGTTCTATAAACTTGCTAACACATAACCTATGACATGAATTGCTACTTATAATCTTTGATATATTATTGTAACATCCCGTAATTTGTTTTCTAAAAAAAAAAAAAAAACAATTACGTTTAATACGTACTAATTCCAATAATTACCAAATTTATAATAATAATCATAATAATAATAATAATAATAATAAAAATAAAATAATAATGAAAACAATAATAATAATATATTATTATTAATAAAAATAATTTATAAAAATTATTAACCTAATTTAATAAGTCCAGGGGGTAATTTTGTAAATGTTGAAACTTGTTTTAAAAAAGTTTAACACATGAAATGATAAGATTTAGAAGTACAGGGACCATTCTGTAAATATCCCAAACCAACCCCCCATCCCGTCGACCATCCCCTCCGGCCAAAATTCCGGCGGTCTCCGGCGAGAATCAAACGACTAAAACACACGATTTCAGTCCAATCAAAAGCCACCAACACTTTCACGATGATGATTCGAACCGGGACCGTTGTTTAATTAAGAATTCGTAGTGCAGAACATACCTAACCCACTCTCGACCGAAAGTCGGCCGACCACCCACCCAAATCGACCACTAAAACGCCACTATGATTAAATTAAAAGAGCACTTACGATCATTTGATCGTTTATAAATTGATAGTGAACTCAATTCGATCTGAAAAACATTGAAACATCCATTTCGATTAACACCTTTGGTCGCAACCTGCAACTAATCGAACCACCACACTCCGGCCTATATACACTGCAATTACCTTAGGGCTATTGATCCATAGCATCTTTCGAAGCTTTATGTACAAGAAATTGGAATTTCATCAAAGATTAATCATCATTCGATTTCAAGATAACCGCGACCTGTTCTTCGTAGTATTCATCATCAATTCGAACTCGATTCTGGTAATTAAACATCCTTATGCTCGAATTTAAGTGGGGAATAAAAGCCCTAAGTTAATTTTACTATTAACATCAAATTCATGCTCAATTGAAACGAAATCGAATTAGGGTTCTTCGGTTTGGGGGAGGTTCTGAAACTATGTTTAAAAGCAATTGGGGCCGGGTTTTATCGCGGATTAGAGCTTTGGCTCACTGGTTCGGTTCATGGGTGTGTAAGGGTAAGGTCCCGGGTTCGACCCCGGGGACCTCAATTATTTTTTTTAAAGACTTTTAACCACTTTTTAAATATACAAAAATTTTTAAAAAAATTATAAAAATAAATTCTAAATATTCTCCTTATTTTATATAATACCAAATAATTTTTTTTGTAAATTTATTTTATTTAAAAACTATAATAAATTTTTATAAAATATTATTTAAAAATATTAAAAATATTACTTTTATAAAATAAATTCTAAATCAAGATTAATTATGAAATAATCACAAAAATCATATAAATATTATTTATAAATATTATAAATAATTTTTATAAAATGGACACTTTATTATCTTTAAATACAAATTAATATATTTTATAAATCCATAAATTATTTATGAAATTGTGGGTTATTTCTTATAAAATATATTTGAACCAAATGTATAAATTAATACCTATTTATTAATCAAAAATACTATAAGTGTGAATATTCTTATTTATAAATATTATTGGATAAGTATAAATTATATAATTAGACCACATTATTTTTATATTTAATCCTAAAAATATATAAATACACCTATGAAATCTTTTTAATGAAATCAAAATATAAATAATTATTTTGTAAAACTTAATATTTATTGATAAATACTTATTAAAACATATACGAATATATAAAAAGATTGTAACATATATATAATGCTGTGTGACACGTGTTAAATCAAATCAACCCGAACCTTACCAAATATATTCATTCGTATTAAAGACTAAATTACAAATCAATAGTAGGTGTTGAACGTGTTTGATCGTGCTTGCTTAATTCTTTGAAGTTCTTATTCATATACATTACATCAATCCAAGGTGAGTTTCCGTGGCCCCTTTTTATGCTTTTATAATTGTTTCAATGTTTTTCAAACTTGGGGGAAAAGTATGCTCACCCGTTTTCGATGCTGTACAATCTTACATACAATTTTCATACTTGGAATCAATGTGATACTATTCTTATACTCTAATACATACATGGTGTTATTCTATGATTCTTACAACCATTAATTCCGGGTTTGGGAACCAACGGATAGGTATTGGTAGTACTACTGGGTTGACACCCCCACCCTCGACAGATCGGTTTAACTTGTGAGTTACCGACTACAGCTGCCAGCAATCAGGCCATGGGTGAATATATTCCGACGAATTTATATGCATATCTGTCATTAGGTTTGGTTGTCTTAAACACATGTTATGTGGTTTTTGCTTACAGTATGATTCCATATCAAATTCTACACAGCATCAAATGTTTTAAATTAAAACCTGCGGAACTCACCAACATTATGTGTTGACATTTTTGAGCATATCTTTTCAGGTGAACATAATCAAAGAGGATAGCTAGAGTTGATGCCTTAGCAGAGACCCCCAGGATTTCAATAGACTGCATTTGTATTGTATATCATTTACTGTTATATCTGAACACTGTGTATATGGATTTTTAGAATTATTAAGACTATGATAGTCGTGGAACTGACTAACCACGACACAAGTCACCATTGTGTCGGGCGACGTCATGACACGAGGATTTTGCATATAATATGTCTCTGTAATTATACCAAGTGTTATGACGATCCCGTCCGTCGCATCCTCGTGTTTCCGCTCTAAGCGGGGGTGTGACAGATTGGTATCAGAGCCTTGGTTATTGAGATTTAGGTGGAGAATTCGACCTAGACTATAACCTAAGAACCTTCAAATAGAATGCATGCTAGGGATTGTGTGCATTTGATTTTACCTAAATGTCTTTCATGATTTGTGTGACACATAGACACCTGTATTCTGGATTTCCTGGCAAAAGGCCCTCGGGCTAAGGCAAGCATATCGCATATATCTCATTACGAGACCTGGTATGCTTACCTGGGGATTTCTGGGATGAGTGATAAACTATGGTCAATACACAGATCTACAAGGCAAACGGGTCAAATATATTAAGTCTATGAACTTAATATACAGGTATATTCCTATATACCTAATAATCTACAAGTATGTTCCTACATACCTGATTTTATACATGTACACGTGTTATCTAAACATCCCGGGGAAGACATTATTACTCTTAGTCTTTCTCCATAGGATACTTTTATACTAAGAACTTTACGCTTGTATGCGCACAACATCATATTATTAGGGAACTTCGGTGATCACGCGTAGCGTCGATCTCGGATATTGAATCCGACCCTATCATAGTTATGACTGAAATCCTGAAAGTATGACGGATATGCAGTTACCATTAGACTTAATGTGCTTATATGCTTATTTGCTATTACATGCTATTATTGGAATACTGGCTCATGGACATAAGGACATTACATTATTTATGCTTGATGAATTTAGATAATACTATGATGTTAACTTGGGGTAAGTGGAGCTAGAGTGACCATGCAAGGTAAATTACCATTACGGGTGCACACGTAATTGCAATTCACCATGCATGAGAAGTCTGGTTAATCTTACCATGAGGTAACGATCATGAGTATCACACGTTTCTATTCTATACCCTAGGGTGCTAGGGTCATAATTCTAGTAAGTCCTTATTAAAGGCAATCAAACATTGTAAGTCCTTGTTAAAGACAATCAAACATTGTAAGTCCTTGTTGAAGGCAATCAAACATTATAAGTCCTTGTTGAAGGCAATTAAACATTATCAACACTTACTCAAGTCCTGTCCTACTTAGAGCCTTCATAGTATTTCCAATTATAATATTGACCTTATGAAAAATATCTCCACTTAGCGTTTCAGTAACTACTGATTAATGCTTAGAATGAAAGTGGAATACATAAATGTAGAAGAGTAATGATACTCTCTACACATACAAAACGTTATTCTCTAAGATTATGCTAAGGATAAACGGATGTCACGTAACTGGTTTAGGCATCGTTCTAGGTATGCCACGGATGTGGTGGGAACGCTGCGGGGAACCCTATATATAAGCATCCTTGGTATACCAAGAATGTGTTTAAACTAGGCTACGTGATGATCCCGATTGACTGAGGCATGGATCGGTTTGGTTGTAAACTATACGTGTACGCTTTATGGATATTGCTACGTCACATTAAACTATTTACACTTTGGAAATGTTTTCTCTACAGTCATCAATTCCCGTGTGGAACCGATGTATAGGTTTGACTGTAACCATTTATAACTGGTAAAACCACCTATACATAAGTGTAGTTGCGGTGGCTCTTATTAAACTTATATTACGTTATACTTTGGAATGATGCTAAGGAAAATTAAGTTGTTATGTAACTAGTTTAAGTATTATTCAAAGTATATCGTGGATGTGGTGGGAACGCTGCGGGGAACCCTATATATAAACATCACCGGTATACTAAGAATATGCTTAAACTAGGCTACATAATGATCTTAATGGACCGAAGCATGGGTTATTGGAACTTGATAAGTAAAACCATATGTGATTTTTTTTATACTTTGATTCCTATCAAAGCACACACAAATCTTAAAATCATAGTCAAGGCATTGTGTGTCTAAATCGAATAATTTTCAAAATGAAGCTTCGAATCGTTATTCGTGGTTATCAAAATCGCGTCAAAGTCTGTGCCTCACCACCCAACACATGCAAGGTTGGAAGAGTGGGATGAGTATCTGCATATCGGAATGCATGTCTTCAATAAGCTTATGGCTAACCTCATATCTTGAGAAGTCCATGACTTCCCTTCGATTGTGAATCGAATGTTCACATCTCATTGTAATGTCGAATCATTCTTGTCCTTGATTTCGTCTTCCTGATTTAAATTATTCAAGATTTGAACATCATCCTAACAAACTCTGCTATCTCAAACCTTGATCTTAAGCTTGTTAGCATGATCTTTCCTTTGTTACACTGATGTAACTTGAAACTTTCCTAATTCCTAATTGATATTAATTTCCTTTCATCGTAAAGTCAAACTTTATACTGCTTGTACCGTGGGAAATGCAAGGTCTGCAAGTCAACCTATGACTAAGAACACTCGTAAATGATTCTATTTCATCAAAGCAGGGGAGATTTCCTTACTTTGATGATTCTCTATTTCGATAAATGGTTTCCCATTTGTTAGTTCTATGAAATTTCATCCTCTGGATTGGGGTGACTTCCTTATCTTGAGGATTGACTTCAATTATTCTCATTGGAAATTACATTTCATAAATGACATGATCTCACCAAGATAGGATTGAAACCCGTATTTTGGTGGCAAATGTCAACCTTAGATTGTTTTCTTGTTATTATCAAGATAGGCATGAATCATTACCTCAAAGCCTTTAAGGAATATTTTTAATATCAACTCCGATTGTGATTGATAACCACCTTCCTTAAAACTACGCTCGTGAAATCTTTCAACATCTTCAACCGTTAGACATCTAATGACAATCTTCACACGAAACTTAGGTTGAACTATTTTGACCCTGCTTTTAACTAACCATGCTGTAGATAAAGTTCTGAGCGCCAGAATATATAGGAAATGAAACATTTATAACATTTACCCTTATATAAGTCCTAATCTACCTAGAGTCTATATGGGAATCACATGGTGACACTAGTCTTATCTCTAGTGAGACGTCACTCCTTTTACATTTCAGAAATTATGCAAATTGAATGGTTGCTTAGAATATACATAGCCTTTGAAAAAAATGATGCTTGTCCACTAGTGGGTACCACACTGAAATGGTAGAATGCCTAAACTCAAGTATAAGGTAGTGAGGCTGCAATAGTCATGACTTGAGATAAGTTTAAAATCTTTGGTGAGTGAGTACTATTACCCAAGGAATGAAATGCAAAAGTTAAAATTGTAATATGGAATCATGCTCTTTATACTGATAGAATCCTAAGTTGACAAAGCTAATGTCATACCTTGTAACATTTAGATCAAATAGGACATTGGGAAGATCATTGAATAGTAGGACAAAGTTGGAGATTAGAGCAAGCAAATTAGTGGTGAAATAGACAAGAAGACTCAGATGTTATTATAGGCACATATCTTATCATCAATCAATACATATCTGTTGGATACTGGTAGAGGATAGCATTGATTCCTTCAAATTCACTCCTTCATTTGTCATGAACCCCAGTTGCTTAGAAATTAGTTAGTCGGTGGAGATAGGAAAACTCTCGACATGCGTAAGTTAAGATGTATAGAACTACCGAAGACTGAGATTATTGTATACAGTATTGTTCTTAGAATAGGAAGGTTGGAAAGGAAATGACTGTTGTGTGTGACCTATCTTCTTCATTCCTACAGGTCATGGAAACTTTTAGATTTAACTTGGCCAGAATAGTGCCTCTTATCTTAACTGTGTGATGACAATTGGTGCATTATAGAAATTCAATTCGACACATTATCTCACAACGTCGAGAAATTAACCTGCATCTGTTTCAAATATTCGTATACCATGGTATGATGTTACATCAATCGTTATTCTAAATGATTGATTCATTTTCTGTTTTAACAATATTCTTAACCATCATTGTGAACCCATTCCAAGATCTTCGCATAGCGTATTATTCTTAGACCGATGGTTGGTCAAAGGAGAAATACATATCACAAGATATGCGTTAAGGTCGTTTCATATGAGGACGTTTGGGATTCTTAAATTCCAACGGTTAACCTTTCTTATCATTGCTGGTCTTTTAATGATTTCTAGACTTCACCTTACCATGAAATTATATTGTGGAAGTTGTGATACCATGGTAACTCGACATCGTGTCCTAAAGTTCCATATGCCAAATCTCCAAGAGAGTCTCGCGATTCTCTGGAAGAGTTCAAATTGGCATACATTATGTCAAGAATCTTGTAAAAGATGATATACAAATGAAACAAAGCCGGATACCTATTGTCAAAGTCCGCTGGGAATCTAAACGTGGCCCAGAGTTCACCTGTGAACGTGAGGACCAAATAAAACCCCAGTATCCTCATCTTTTCGTTTCAGCCTCCTCATGATTAAAATTTCGGGACGAAATTTCCTAAAGCAGGGGAGACTGTAACATCCCGTAATTTGTTTTCTAAAAAAAAAAAAAAACAATTACGTTTAATACGTACTAATTCCAATAATTACCAAATTTATAATAATAATCATAATAATAATAATAATAATAATAAAAATAAAATAATAATGAAAACAATAATAATAATAATATATATTAATTATAAAATAATTTATAAAAATATTAAACCTAATTTAATAAGTCCAGGGGGTAATTTTGTAAATGTTGAAACTTGTTTTAAAAAGTTTAACACATGAAATGATAAGATTTAGAAGTACAGGGACCATTCTGTAAATATCCCAAACCAACCCCCCATCCCGTCGACCATCCCCTCCGGCCAAAATTCCGGCGGTCTCCGGCGAGAATCAAACGACTAAAACACACGATTTCAGTCCAATCAAAAGCCACCAACACTTTCACGATGATGATTCGAACCGGGACCGTTGTTTAATTAAGAATTCGTAGTGCAGAACATACCTAACCCACTCTCGACCGAAAGTCGGCCGACCACCCACCCAAATCGACCACTAAAACGCCACTATGATTAAATTAAAAGAGCACTTACGATCATTTGATCGTTTATAAATTGATAGTGAACTCAATTCGATCTGAAAAACATTGAAACATCCATTTCGATTAACACCTTTGGTCGCAACCTGCAACTAATCGAACCACCACACTCCGGCCTATATACACTGCAATTACCTTAGGCTATTGATCCATAGCATCTTTCGAAGCTTTATGTACAAGAAATTGGAATTTCATCAAAGATTAATCATCATTCGATTTCAAGATAACCGCGACCTGTTCTTCGTAGTATTCATCATCAATTCGAACTCGATTCTGGTAATTAAACACATCCTTATGCTCGAATTTAAGTGGGGAATAAAAGCCCTAAGTTTAATTTTACTATTAACATCAAATTCATGCTCAATTGAAACGAAATCGAATTAGGGTTCTTCGGTTTGGGGGAGGTTCTGAAACTATGTTTAAAAGCAATTGGGGCCGGGTTTTATCGCGGATTAGAGCTTTGGCTCACTGGTTCGGTTCATGGGTGTGTAAGGGTAAGGTCCGGGTTCGACCCCGGGGACCTCAATTATTTTTTTTAAAGACTTTTAACCACTTTTTAAATATACAAAAATTTTTAAAAAATTATAAAAATAAATTCTAAATATTCTCCTATTTTATATAATACCAAATAATTTTTTTTGTAAATTTATTTATTTAAAAACTATAATAAATTTTTATAAAATATTATTTAAAAATATTAAAAATATTACTTTTATAAAATAAATTCTAAATCAAGATTAATTATGAAATAATCACAAAAATCATATAAATATTATTTATAAATATTATAAATAATTTTTATAAAATGGACACTTTATTATCTTTAAATACAAATTAATATATTTTATAAATCCATAAATTATTTATGAAATTGTGGGTTATTTCTTATAAAATATATATTTGAACCAAATGTATAAATTAATACCTATTTATTAATCAAAAATACTATAAGTGTGAATATTCTTATTTATAAATATTATTGGATAAGTATAAATTATATAATTAGAACACATTATTTTTATATTTAATCCTAAAAATATATAAATACACCTATGAAATTTTTAATGAAATCAAAATATAAATAATTATTTTGTAAAACTTAATATTTATTGATAAATACTTATTAAAACATATACGAATATATAAAAAGATTGTAACATATATATAATGCGTGTGTGACACGTGTTAAATCAAATCAACCCGAACCTTACCAAATATATTCATTCGTATTAAAGACTAAATTACAAATCAATAGTAGGTGTTGAACGTGTTTGATCGTGCTTGCTTAATTCTTTGAAGTTCTTATTCATATACATTACATCAATCCAAGGTGAGTTTCCGTGGCCCCTTTTTATGCTTTTATAATTGTTTCAATGTTTTTCAAACTTGGGGGAAAAGTATGCTCACCCGTTTTCGATGCTGTACAATCTTACATACAATTTTCATACTTGGAATCAATGTGATACTATTCTTATACTCTAATACATACATGGTGTTATTCTATGATTCTTACAACCATTAATTCCCGGGTTTGGGAACCAACGGATAGGTATTGGTAGTACTACTGGGTTGACACCCCACCCTCGACAGATCGGTTTAACTTGTGAGTTACCGACTACAGCTGCCAGCAATCAGGCCATGGGTGAATATATTCCGACGAATTTATATGCATATCTGTCATTAGGTTTGGTTGTCTTAAACACATGTTATGTGGTTTTTGCTTACAGTATGATTCCATATCAAATTCTACACAGCATCAAATGTTTTAAATTAAACTGCGGAACTCACCAACATTATGTGTTGACATTTTTGAGCATATCTTTTCAGGTGAACATAATCAAAGAGGATAGCTAGAGTTGATGCCTTAGCAGAGACCCCCAGGATTTCAATAGACTGCATTTGTATTGTATATCATTTACTGTTATATCTGAACACTGTGTATATGGATTTTAGAATTATTAAGACTATGATAGTCGTGGAACTGACTAACCACGACACAAGTCACCATTGTGTCGGGCGACGTCATGACACGAGGATTTGCATATAATATGTCTCTGTAATTATACCAAGTGTTATGACGATCCCGTCCGTCGCATCCTCGTGTTTCCGCTCTAAGCGGGGGTGTGACAATTATGTATGTGAAACCCTTGGAAACTCACCAACTTTATAGTTGACCCGTTATTTTTAACATGTTTCAGGAAATGCCCAAGTTTGAAGTCATCATTTGAAGTTTGCATAAAACTAGGATTTGGACCTAGATTAAAGATTAAAAAGCTTTAGATTACTTTTGTTTATGTATGACTTATTTCATGTTAAGACTTATAGTTGTAATTGCATTTGAAATTTATGATAATAATATTTACATTTAAGGTTAGCGTTATGTGGCTGTGAACAATTTTACCCTCACATCTCGACGATTCCGCCGTCAAGGTTGGGGTGTGACAAATTGGTATCAGAGCCTATAACTATAGGGATTTAGGTTATTAGAAATGGTGACCTAGACTATAGCTTATGCATGAACCTTATAGCATAATACATACATTCTTGTAGATACATATATGGTTGCATGCTACATAATGCTATGCCTTCTTATGTGCAACTTGATGCCTTAGCATAGGTGTGCCTTATAATTATATAAACTTGGTTACTTATCTCCCTAAACTTATTTTGACTCATTGACTCTCCCCTACAAATGAAGATTTCTAAACTTATTCTCGACGACATGTGAAATCTACACTTATTATCGTGGGATTAATTCCTTAGACTCTATGTCTAATCTATGAAAATCTCATCAACGTTTTGATTCTATGAACCAAAGAAATTTGTGTGACACATAGACACCTGTATTCTGGATTTCCTGGAAAAAGTCCTTTGGGCTGAAGCAAGCATATCGTATAAATCTCGTTGTGAGACCAGTTATGCTTGCCTGGGGATTTCTGGGATGAGTGATAAACTATGGTCAACATACACAAGTCTCTATGGCAAATGGGTCAATTTACCTTGACGTGTCAACAATTTCAAATGGTAATGCGTTACCAAATGGAATCATTCTCTTTGTATCTTAAAAATCTTGGATTCCTTGAACTGGTTTCTTCTCATTTTTATCATACATAATGTTCCTGTGATATTGAACTCGTCTTACCTTTCAACTCCCACGTTTAAACATCGTTACACGTTAGGCGTTTCATGTAGCTATTTCTATACCTTGATCAACGTGTACATGACTCTTGTTATACCCAAAGATATTGGGAATCTAAACCGAATGGTCTTCAAAACTTTAAATCGTTACTTATGGTTTTCAAATCCCCTTAAAAATGTGTCCCATAACTAAAGACATGCAATGTTGTAAGGTGGAATTTCTATATCTCGGGATACTTTGTCTAGGCAAAGTGTAACTAGTGATTTGATTTGACCATTGAATCCGTTTACTTGACTTGAAACCCTTGAGATGAGTGACCACTTATAAGTACACGTGTCTTCAATAAGGTTATGGCTGACCTCTTATCTTGAGAAGTCCATGTATTCCCTTCAATTGTGAATCGAATGTTCACATCTCATTGTGATGTCGAATCATTCTTGTCCTTGATTTTATCTTTCTGATTTAAGTTATTCAAGATTTGAACACCATCATAACAAATTCTGCTACCTCGAACTTTGATCTGAAGCTTGTAAACATGATTTTCTCTTTTGTTACATTGATGTAACTTGAAATTTCCTGAATTTCTAATTGATATTCTTTTTCTTTTCGCTGTTATGTCAAACTTCGTACCGTTTGCACCATGGGAGATGCAAGAGTTTGTAAGTCAACCTATGACTAAGAACATTCGTATCTCCTAAATGATTCTAACTCATCAAAACAGGGGTGATTCCCTTACTTTGATGATTCTCTATTCGTTTAGATAAATGGTTTCCAATCGTGTGTTTTATGAAATTGCATCCTCTGGGTTGGGGTGATTACCTTATCTTGAGGATTGACTTCATTTATTTTCTTTGGAATGGCATTTCACAAATGACATGATCTCACCAAAATAGGATTGAAACCCGTACTTTGGTGACAAATGTCAATCTTCGATTGTTTTCTTGTTATTATGAAATTCAATCATTAAGATAGGCGTGAATTCCATACCTTGATAATAATATCATTTTTATGATTTGTATTTGTTCAAATAAGAAGACCTCATCAAAGTAGGAGTGAATTCTGGATTTGATGAAGAAGTTCATCTTGTTATATTTGTTTTTGTAAAACTTCACCGTTAAGATAGGAGAGATGTCCCTTACCTTAATGGTGAGTTAGCTCGTCTTATTTCTGTGGATCCTCAACAATGAGTTGGGATCGAGCTTTTTGATTGATAAGTTAGAGGTCATACATTGGGAATACACCATCAAGTTAGGAGTGAAAACCACACCTTGATGACTATTCTCATTCTTGATCTTTAACTTACCAAGGTTGTAATCAAGTGGCGAGAAGCATGTAGTAACTTGAAGGGTGAAACAATGTTAGTGTTTCGACCTATCAAGACAAAGCATGATCTCTGAACTTGAAAGGAGACTGATCGCTCTAGGTTGATTTTAATTCCAAGCTTAGAGCATTTAAATTCTTAAAACGATTTCTTTCCCTTTATTCTCATGTTTTGATTTGATCTAGCTATATGGAACCATTTATTCTTTATTCATCGACTTTCATTTTGAGTTATCATCAAAACCTGATTGCGCGATGGTAGCCTTCCTAAACATCTTTCTGCTAAAGACATTATTAACTTGTATTCATGCCTTTCTAGTCACACCAATGTCCTCGATTGAGCTTTTGATGAACTGCGTATGCAAACTGTACTTGGAAATTTACTACCTTGCAAAATATCTTTACAAATGCATTTCTTATTAGTTGCGTCACTCCTTGCATCGTTTTTTCCTTAAACTTGGAAATCTATAAAATTCCATCTTGATTTCGATCAACAAGACTCGTTATTATCCTCATTGCGATATGGATATAATGGTTCATAAACCTTCTTAACTTGTAATCATGGGTTTGGCATAAAGAAAAAGACGTAACTTGGTGTGTGTCTAAGTGTCTTGCCTTCACATATGACAAGACCTAACATTCGTGATCCTATGGATCTCTGTTTAACTTTTCGTTCAACTAAAATGCTTCTTATCTTAGAGGTCATATTGACTCATGTGGGATAACGGTCGAGAAATTGACCTGTATCTGTTTCAAGTATTCGTACACCGTGGTATGACGTTAAAACATCGATCGTCTTTTTGGATGACCGATTCATTTTCTGCTTTTAATAATGTTCCTAATCACCGTCGTGAACTCATTCCAAAATTTCCGCATATCGTATTATAATTAGACCGATGGTTGGTCAAAGGAGAAATGCATATTCACAAGACATGCGTTAAGATCGTTTCATATGGTGACATCTGGGATTCTTAAATTCCGACGGTTAATCATTCTTATCATTGTTGGTCTTTTATTGATTTCTAGACATCACCTTACCACGAAATTATATTCTGGAAGTTGTGATTTATAAGTCTAACATACCATGGTAACTCGTCATCATTTCCAATGTTTCCTCTTAAAACGTCTTGTATTTCACTGGAAGAGTTCAAGTTGGCAAATATTATGTCAAGGGACTTGAAGGATTCCCTAAAGTGAAACATCTCATCTATAATCAAATGTCTATCACTGTCGTTCGTACACTTATCTTTCATTTAAACCCTCTTGTTCATTTAAGTTTTATTCTTAATTTTAGGACAAAATTCTTAAAAGTTGGGGAGACTGTAACATCCTGTATTTTTACGTGAAATAAAAAGTTAACTTCGTTTATTCTCATAAGGGTTATTGTTATCAATCTTGAAACTTATGGGTAATTTATGATTATTTCTTGGTTGCTATTAATATATAATGTATGTAACCTAAAAAGTGAGCTATAATAATAATTATGATAATAATAATATCACTAATAACAATAATACTAATAAGATTACTATTAATAACTATTATAACAATAATAATAATCAAACTTATGTTAACAATAATAATAATGTTAATAATATTAATAATAAATAGGGTTACTTATAACAATAACTTATAAGGGTTATTAAATGTAATAATGTTTAAAACATAAAATCCAATTAAGTTTGAGGGGCCCTAACGTCATTTTGTAAACTTTAAAAACAAGTTTTATGCTCGAGATGATAACAAGTAAACCACATGGACCATTTGTGTAATTAAACTAAAATCATAAACTACCCCCCCCCTTTACTCGCTTTTCCGGCTAGCCCTCCGGCCACCGCCGGACCCAACCAAACCAACGAATCACGACCCAAATTGTTCCAGAACTCTTCGTATACGTGTCTCGAACATGAATGCGTGAATTAGTGGCGTTTAAACATCGGTTACAAACCCGAACGACTTTGCGACCGATCACCCTAAACCCCATAACCGTTAAAGCCTAAACACCACTAATAACTCAATTAATTCAACAAGATCAAAAGTCTATCTATCTCTAATCAAACACAATCATCAATTGCACCTGAAACAAAGCATAAACATCGATTTGGTCACCCTTTCACCGCGAATCTGCAACATAATCGAAACCCACTTACAAATGATTTTAACCAAAATCAACAGAGGGCTTTGCATCATCACCATCATTAGAAGCTGTCCCAGAGTTTAATTCGATTGTCATCAGCGTTTGATCATCATTTGGATACAAGTCAATCTCGGCCTGTTCTTCGTTCTGTTTGATCTCAACTCATCATCAACCTGGTAATTAAGTACATACAAACGCTCGTTTTACATGGGGATCAAAAGCCCCATGATTATGATCGTTAACATATTCGAATTAGGGTTCAATTGGATGGAATTCGAATTAGGGTTCTTGGGTTTTGGGGGAAATCTTAAAGGTTGTGTTTTTATCATTTAAAAACGGGCATCTAATGCGGTGAGGCCTTGGTTCAATGGTTAAGGTGTGGGTGTGTAAGCATGAGGTCCCGGGTTCGAACCCGGGACCTTCATGCAATATTTTAAGGGCTTTTAGCCCAAAATAAAGTTTTAAATATTTAAATAAATATAAAATGGATTTTGTAAGCTCTAAATATTTGTAAAAGTATCAATCATTTACTATATTATTTTTAAAAGAATTAAACAATTGAAATAATATGTTTTTCTTTTAACAAGGGTTGTACTTGGGTATATTTTTAAAATGGTTGTTAGTTCGCACATTTTTTATATTTATTAATTGTTTAACACGTGTTATTCTTATTTGGTTATAAATTTTTTAACTCAAATCAAATCCCTTCAAATTTTTGTAAATATCTTTCTTCTTCATACTTTTGTATGAAATGTAAATATATTTCCTATCACCTATTTTATGAAAATATAATTGTTATTCACTTGTTAAATATAATTTGTTGACAAAATCCCAAATACCCAATCCTTATTGAGACCCTAGTTCGCGTTTAATCGTTAAACCTTATTATTAACCTAAACTTATAATATATATATATATATATATATATATAGGTGCCTTGTGACTTTCATCTTGGAACAACGTTTATTATCAATCTTATAAATCTTCATTCTTATACTTATTTTACCATGTGAGTTTTCCTTGCCCCTTTTATATTATTTCACACCGTTTTGGGGTGAAACATGTTACTTTATTCAACTTACACTTATAAACGTTTAAATCTTATAAAAGCACATGCAATTCATACTTTTATTTTGTCATGGTTATTTGTGTTTGCAGGATCGATTATGGGTGGTTTTTTTCTCTCAACTCACTGCGAATAACACTCAGCAAGTAGTCTATAATGAGTTGATCACAATATACCAAGTAGCAAGCAGTAAGAAAATAAACACAACAAGTAAATTTTCAAGGTACTCTTATATATTGCCTCTCAACTCAAAGGATTACAAGACTCTTGGACTCAAAAATCGCTACTAATGAGTTACAAGGAGAAGATATATATAATACTACCTACAGCCGGACATACTTTGATACCAGCTGGACACCTCTAACCTCACATCTATACTACAAGATTCTAGGTGAGGTCTTTTAGACATTTTACCTGAGAGTTGGTAGTCAGGACATGTCCCTGACTTACCTTTTGTCACCAACTAAAGTTGGTAACATGTACTATCATAAAAAGGTGAACAGTAGAATAAAGTATGGTCAACACATGGCTCTTTAGGAAGATGCCATGCTGTATCAGAGGTCTGCAGCGGACTGTCAGGGACCATACTTATATCTACTGGACATAGCAATGTCTTCCGAAGGATAAAGTACTTTGGAAGAATAACTTCTTCCGAAGCCACTTATACATCGGAAGACTGCTTCTTCCGAGGCTTGGAGTCTTCTTTGTCTTCGGAAGCAGACTTTGTCTTCAGCTCTTTCATCAGACTTTGTCTCGGAAGCTCAGACTTTGTCTTCAGCTCTTTCATCAGACTTTGTCTTCGGAAGCTCAGACTTTATCTTCAGCTCTTTCATCAGACTTTGGTGCTGTTTGTTTCTGAAGAGGTAAAACGTCTGCAGTCTGCAGACCACATCTGCAGATATCTGCAGCAGAAGAGGTGGACCAAATGTCTGCAGTCTGCAAGAGAAAGACTGTTTGTTTTGTTTAACATCTGCAGAATGCTGAAATATTTTGTAATTAAACTAAATTTATTTTTTAAACTTTAAAACAACTAATACATTAATATATAAATAAAAGTCATAGAAATACATTAAATAACATAAAAATAAATCTTTAACGGTTATATAACACACACTTTCATCAAGCTACTCAACCTTCTTCCCCCACCACCACCACCATCACCACCACCATCACCACCACCATCACCACCACCGCCACCACCACCACTACGCCGGCGAAATGCAGCCGGAGACGGCGATCTCCCTCCTCTTCCTCCTAACAATCACCATATCCACCACCACCACCACGGTCACAACATCACCCGCATCCTCCAAAACCACCCCGAGTTCTCCACCTTCAACCACTACCTCACCCTCACCCACCTCGCCGGAGAAATCAACCGCCGGCAGACCATCACCGTCTGCGCCGTCGACAACGTCGCCATGTCCGCCCTCACCTCCAAAGGCCTCTCAATCGACACCATCAAAAACGTCCTCTCACTCCACGTGTTCGCCGACTACTACGGCTCCAAAAGCTCCACCAGATCACCAAAGGCTCCACCTCCACCGCCACCATGTATCAAGCCACCGGAGAAGCCCCCGGCACCACCGGCTTCGTCCACATCACCGACGTCAAAGGCGGCAAAGTCCGATTCACTCCGGAAGATAACCCCTCCCAAACCGACGTCGTTTTCGTCAAATCCGTTCTCGAAATGCCCTACAACATATCGGTGATTCAAATCAGCGAGATTTTAAGCTCGCCGGAGGCCGAGGCTCCGACGTCGGCGCCGGAGCTGAACCCAACGACCTTACTGCAACGCGACGGTTGTAAGGCGTTTTACGATCTGTTATCGACGTCGGGAGCTATCGGGACGTTTTTGAGCGCCGTTGAGGGTGGTGTGACGGTGTTTTGTCCGGCGGACGCCGCCGTGAAGGCGTTCGCGCCAAAGTATAAGAACCTGACGGCGGAGGAGAAGACGTCGTTGTTACTGTACCATGGTGTTCTGACGTATAACTCGATGGGGATGTTGAGGTCCAGTAATGGATTGATGAACACGTTCGCGACGGAAGGTGCGAAGAAGTTGATTTCACGGTGCAGAACGACGGTGAGGATGTGAAGTTGAAGACGAAGGTGGTGACGGTGGAGATTACGGGGACGGTTGTTGATGATGAACCGGTGGCGGTATATAGGTTGATAAGGTGTTGATGCCTCGGGAGTTGTTTAAGGGGGCGGTGGTGGCGGAGGAGCCGGCGCCGGCGCCGGAGAAAGCGAAGAAGAAGAAGAAGAAGGCGGATAAGAAGGGGGAGGAGGCGGAGGCGCCGGGGCCGGAGTCGTCGGAGGATTATGGTGACGGATAAGAAGGGGAGCAGACCTTGGTGGGAAGAGGTGGGACTTCGGGAGCAGACCTTGGGTTGTGGGTAAAAATAGGGGTTAGGGTTAGATATGTTAAGAAGAGGTGGGAAGAGGTGGGAAGACTTTGGTCCACCTCTTTTTGGAGCAGAGGTCACGCAGACCTTTTAAGTGAAACGTCTTCAGAAAAACAAACACCCTGCAGACCATAAACGTCTGCCCGCCTCTTTTTGGCGCAGACAAAAGAGCTTCAGAAGTACTTCTACAGAAAAACAACACCACCTTTGTCTTCGGAAGCTCAGACTTTGTCTTCAGCTCTTTCATCAGACTTTGTCTTCGGAAGCTCAGACTTTATCTTCAGCTCTTTCATCAGACTTTGTCTTCGGAAGCTCAGACTTTGTCTTTAGCTCTTTCATCAGACTTTGTCTTCGGAAGATAGTCTTCAGCTGTTGGCTTCAGCTGTTGTCTTCAGCAGTTGACTTTAGCTTTTGCCTTCAGTAGATATCTTCAGCTGTTGGCTTCAGCTGTTGTCTTCAGCAGTTGACTTCAGCTTTTGCCTTTAGTAGATATCTTCAGCTGTTGTTCTTCAGACTTTCGGAAGATCTCTTGCTCAGCTTCGGAGGCCCTTGAATGTAGTACCAAAAATGACTATAGAGTGGTTTTGGTTGCATCAGCCTCATCATGATCCAACAAACTCCCCCTAGGCTGATGCTACCAAAACTTCACTTTCCTCTTCTTCTCAAAGTTCTCAGCACCAGGGAAAGTAAGTGTTTATCAGTATCTTTATTCTTTCCTGACGTGGTGCTGAGAATCTTGTACAGATCCTTGGTAGACAAAACCTCTACTCTGTCTCCTTGGATTATATGTACCCTTTGTTGTGGCCCTTTGAAGAGAGTTAGTTGATGGGAACTATAGTCATATTCCCATCTAACTATTGGTTCCAATTCAGGACCTTCCACCATCTGTAGAAAGGCTGTGCCTTTGGTGGTCGGTCTTTCCTTGTCTTCCGCTCTTTTCAGCTTCAACTCTTCTTCAATCTTGGCTCTTCTACTTTGTTCAGCCAAGTGGAGACCGCTGATATGATTTCTGATGTGTGCAGCAGTCTCAGAGTTGGAGGGATTGGAGAATGGCTTCTCAGCAAGCTCAACAAGATCAAATCTGCTGAGATGCAGGAGAGAAGTGGCATTGAGCCTGTTGGTTTCACCATTCTCCCTTTCCACAACAAAGTTGTGAGAAGGTTCATCGAACCTCCACTGGATTATAGCATCCTAGGTCCAGGAGATTGACTAGAAATCCTGTCCTCTTTCCTTGTATCCAGTAGAGTCACCAGTCTCCTTCTTAGTCTCTTCTCCTCAGCATTAAGGGTATCGGAGTTGAGACCAAGAAGTCTTGCAGCCTGGCCCAAAGTGTCTCTAGGCAACTCAAGAAATTGGCCTAGGGTGAGGGAGCTTGAAGAGTTATCAACATAGGTGATGTTGATAAGGTTTCCCTCATAGGAGATGCTGCTCAAAGTGGTGCAGTTGATGAGCCTTGTCTTGAACTCCTTTATTTCCTCAAAGGAGAGATGTTGAGGAGGCTGAGGGGATGGTCTTGGTTTTGTTGGGTAGGCTTAGGTTTAGTGGTTTTGGGTTGTGTTTTGGGTTTTAGGATGGGTAGTTTAGGTGGTTGAGGAAATGTGGTAGGTTTGGGTAGTGTTGTGGGTTCAAGGGTGAAGGTTTCATCAGTGGGTTCTGTTTTGATGGGGAATGGGGTTGGTTCTTCTGGTGTGGGTTGTGGTTTAGTGGTTGACTGTGTTGAGTGGCTGGGATGAAGACCATTCCCTTTACCCTCCTGTACATCTCCTTCCTTTTCCCCAAACGGATGTCAGCTTTAATTTCACTATCCGCTGGAGTGTCCTTTCGGACATAGGTCCCACCTGCCTACCAGAGAAGCCATGAGCCCGGAGATAGTCTTTCATCCAGGCTTTGTCATTTGACTTCTTGGCGGCAGTGACCCCCTTCTCTTCTTCATTCCTCTTCTTCTCCCTCAACTTCTCCCTAGCAGCTCTCTTCCTTTCCTTCTCCATTTGATCCTGCTCTTTGTTGTGGAGCAACAGGATCATGTCATCATCATGAGGAGACAGTTCAGGATGACTGAAGCCTCTTGAGAGTAGGAATTTAATCCTGTCCTCTCTTAGCTTCAGGGCTGCTTCTCTTCTTTCTTCTTCTTCCCTCTCCAAGGTCAACCTGGCTTGTTCTTCTTGCTTTAGCCTGGTTGACCTCTCCAAAGACACCAACTCCTCTAATGGTAGCAGGAGTACTTCCTCATTGACAGCTCCTAGGCTGATGAGCTGGTCAATGAGTGATGTCCTTCTCTTTTGGTTGATCTCTTCCTGATTGGTTGCAGCTGCCTTAGAACTAGCAGCTAGCAGCTTTTCAGTAGGAAACCTACCTTTCTTTTTGAGTTTCTCAATCCTCTCCTCCTCCTGAAGCTCTTCCGCAGTCAGCTTTCTTTTTCCTTTGTCTTTGGCAGTGCTTGACTGTGGTGGTTCTTGGATGGAGGGTTGTGATTGAGAGAGAGGTTCAGCTGGTGTTTGGGTTGGAGGAATGTCAGAAATGTCCTCTCTGCTCACCTCAGATGCTATTTCAGCAATAACATTTGTGATGGTCAGTTCCTCTGACATCTGGAATAAGCCTTCCACAGCTTCTATTTCGGCCTCGGAAGACTTTTCTTGTTCTTCCGAGGCTTCCATGTCAGCTTCGGAAGCTTCAGCTTGAGCTTCGGAAGATAGACAACTGCAAGTTCTGTCCCAACTGTTTCAGTTGCTGGGCCATCAGTCCCCATTTCCCCTTCGAAGCTAATCTCAGGTTCCATGTGGACTTTAGGTTGACCAACTTCTTCCACAGTAGTAGAAGGTGCAGTCAGTCTTTGAAGCTCCTCAGCCCCAAAATATATGAGTGTGGTGTCGGGGCTGGGCTGTTCTAGGGAGGATCTCAATACAAACTTTGTGAAAAATCTGTAGAGATCTTGAAGCATCTTTGAGTCAATCTCTAGAAAAGATTAAGATGACTCAGGTAGTGTGATGAGTTGGGAAGTAAGAAATTGGGCCTGTGGTTCTCAATTGTTTGTCTCTGAACTTTCTCCCCCTTTTTGGTAGCATCATCTTGAGAGCTAGATGAGCTAGAGGAAGAATTCAGTGAGACTGAATTGGTACATGCCTAACAGACCTCTCCGTCTGTTTCTCAGCTAGTTTGGCCTTGAGAGTGTTAATCTCAAGTTGCTGAGTGACAGTCCTTGATTCTAAGATCCTCACCTGTGATTCCAGGTTGGAGACCTTAGAAAGCAAGTACTGAAGTGTTAGTTGCATACTTCCCTCATCTTCATGAGAAGAATCACGGGGAGATGAGATAACATACCTAGTATGCTCAGTCTCACCACCAGATGTGGCTTCTTGGCACCCTGGTTTCCTTTGCTCAGAGTCATCTCTGTCAGAGATGTCAATGGGCAAAGTTGCCGTAGACTCAGTCCTAATTATGTTACCACTGTCCTGAGGGCTCAATGAGAGACTCTGAGTAGTGGCAGCTGAGTCTACATGAGTCCCCTCCACATCAGTGGGACTCACCTCAGTAATTGGCTGCTGATGGGGGCTAGAGACAAGGGATCCCTCTTGGCTCTGTTGATCTTTCAGAGGGTGTTGTAGATCAACTTCATGGCCATGGAGAGATGTAATCTCTTCATCAGTGCGGAGTAAAAGGTCAGTGAAAGATAGGGAAGATAAACCTACTGACCCGGGACATAGATCAATGTCTACAGGCATTGAGCCTATGGTGGGGCTGTCCCTAGAAGGCTGCACAGGGGAGTGTAGAGACTCACCCTGTGGGCTTAAGGCTTGAGGTTCGGGCTCTTGGGTTTGAGACTGAGGAGGCTCAAAACCCACATTGAGGTTGAATGTGAAGGATGGTGTGACCTCGGACTGAGTGGGAGCCCATGATTCCACTCTAGCCCTTTTGGTTTGAACTGAAGGAGCTTGTTCAATCAGAGTAGATTGAACAAGGGTTCGTTTAGGTCATCTCTGGTATGTAGCTTTGATGGGTAAAGAAGATTTTGGCATTGTGGTGAAGGTTGCTGGTGTGGGTTCATCACCTATGGGGATAACATGGATGTCACCAGGAGCTATGCGCTCAGTCATCTCTGGAGGTAATGGAGTGTACCTTCCAGTGAAGTTGATGGAAACCTTCTTCAGTATTTTGAAGATGGTAGGCCTCATTGTGGAACGGTAAGAGCAGCTGCGCAGACAAGCTTGCTTGGTTCCAGCTCACAGTTGATTATATGTTGAATAAATCTGGGATACATAAAGAATGTATCCCTGCTCAGATTGCTGATAAGGTTGGTCAACACAAATCGTGAGTAGTTGAATTGGAGACCTCTCACCAACCATGAACTAGGCATCCTAGTTCATATGGGATTTGATCCCAACCCCCTAATTTGTTGGAGAGGCAGTGCAGGATAATGTGCAGCAGGATCTTCCAATGGTAAGAGAAGTTAAACTTGTAGACGGTAGACCTGCTTACATCCCCTCCATATCCCATGAGGATATAGGTGCCTTCCAAGTCTTCTTTGGGGAACTCAGTAGGAGCCCCATCATCATGGAGCTCGAGATTCTCCCTGATGAGCTGTTCAGTGATGACCAACTCTTGGCCACAAATGTGGGTTCTCAGGACTCGAACCCCATTCAAAACTACAGTTTGACCGTTGCTCCAGAATTTGGACATATGGTTGGATTATACGGTGGGGTTAACTGTAAGTGCAGTGAGGTATGTGGATTCGGTAAGAAAGGTGATGATTTGGGTGAAGTCGGCATCCCTTGACGAATCAAGTAATGCGACTTGGTTGTGCTGAGGGTTTAGCACCATTGAAGAAAAGGTAAGCTTGAAATTTGGGTGAAATTGCAGGTTTGACAGTGAAGGGAATAGTAGGGCAGTAAATTGGTAAAAGAAGATGAAATTGATCAGTCAAGATTATTTAAAAGGGGATGAATTGTGGTAGTGGCGGTAATAGGGTAACTGTTTGGGGTTACTGTGGTGGTATGGTGGTTTACGGCGGAGAAATGATAGTGGCGGCAAGGATAATTTTAAATAATCTGACCATCATGGACAAAATCTTTACCTTTTACAGAGTGGGGCCCAAAAGATATCCGTTACATATAAAAACCTTTACTTCCGAATGTAAAACATTTCCGAAGGTAATTGTCTTCCGAATTCAATTTCTCTTCGAAGCAAGGCATTGCTTCCGAAGGTAAACTGGTCTTTTGAAGGTACTTTCTCTTCCGAAGCAAAGTATTGCTTCCGAAGGTAAAGTTATCTTTCCGAATGGAAAGTTTATAAGGTTCAGAAGTAGATCTGATGTAAAATCAATCGCTTCTTCCGAGACCGAAAACTCTTCCGAGAAGACAATTTCCATTGAGGAATTTTAGCTTCGGAAGATATTCAAGAATATCTTCCGAGAGTTAGTTCCTCTTCGGAAGGAATTTACACTTAGAATAATTTAAAGATCTTTTGTAACAGGGCTTAAATTGTATTGACACAATACATTACACATTTAAAAAGCTTTTTCAAAAGAGGTAGTTAATCAATATTTATCATCCCAATAGCTGATATGAGATACTTAAATCTTTGTTCATCAAATGCCTTTGTGAACAAATCAGCATATTGTTCATTTGAGTCAACTTTGATTAACTTGATCAGATGTTTTTCATGAATATCTCTAATGAAATGATACCTGATATCGATGTGCTTTGTCTTGGAGTGCTTCACCGGATTCTCAGTAATGGAGATAGCACTATTGTTGTCAATATGGATAGGAGTAGTCATGAAGTTGAATCCATAGTCTAACATCTGATTTTGAATCCATAGCAGTTGAGCACAGCAGCTAGCAGCAGCAATGTATTCAGCTTCAGCAGTTGATGTAGAGACACAGGATTGTTTCTTGCATTGCCATGAGATAATCCTTCCACCAAGAATTGACATCCTCCTGATGTTGATTTCTTGTCAATGTTGCAGCCACCATAGTCACTGTCAGAGTATCCATAGAGATTGAAATCACTATTTCTTGGATACTAGAGACCTAGTTTAGGTGCTCCTTTAAGGTATCTGAGGATCCTCTTTGCAGCAGCTAGGTGAGACACCTTTGGAGCAGCCTGATATCTTGCACAAATGCATGTGGCAAACATGATATCTGGTCTACTAGCAGTGAGATACATCAGAGAACCAATGATTGCTCTATACTGATGTTATCAGTATCCTCCCCTCAAGGTCAGGGCAAAGATTATGGTTTCTGGGTATGGGTGTCTTGGCTGGTTTACAATCCTTCATTTCAAATCTATCTAAGATGTCTGAGACATACTTAGATTGACTTATGAAGAACCCTTCCTTCATCTGTTTCACTTGAATTCCAAGGAAAAAGTCCATTTTTCCCATGAAACTCATCTCAAACTTCTGCTTCATTATGCTTTCAAAGTCCTTGCACATTTGGTCGTTTGAAGAACCAAATATGATGTCATCAACGTAGACTTGTACAAGCAAAATGTCTTCTCCACTCTTTCTGATGAAAAGAGTCTTGTCAATGGTACCTCTAGTGTATCCATTCTTCAGGAGAAACTGAGACAAGGTCTCATACCACAGCCTAGGTGCTTGGTGCAGCCCATATAGAGCTTTATCCAGTTTGCACACATAGTTGGGGTGCTGTGGGTCTTCAAATCCTGGAGGTTGACATACATAGATTTCCCTATCTATATCCCCATATAGAAAAGCACACTTGACATCAAGTTGGTAGACTGTGAAGTTCTTGGATGCAGCATAAGCAAGGAAGATCCTAACTGCCTCAAGTCTTGCAACAGGTGCAAAGACATCAGTATAATCAATTCCTTCCTGCTGGGTGTACCCTTGAACTACTAGTCTTGCTTATTCTTGATAATCAAGCCTCTATCATCTTTCTTGTTCCTGAATACCCATTTAGTGCCTATGGGTACTTGACCAGATGGTAGTGGGCATAGATTCCAGACCTTTTGTCTTCTGAATTGAAGCAGCTCCTCCTGCATCGATTCAACCCAACTACTATCCTTTAAGGCATCTTCTACCTTCTTTGGTTCCATCTAAGACAAGAAGCATGAATACAAGCAGACATTCCCATGATGAGTTTGTCCTCTTGTTCTCACACCCTCAGAGACATTCCCTATGATGTTCTCAGTTGGATGAGTGTTGTGAATCCTAAGACGAGGAATCACTTCCAGTTGCAGAGATAAGTCTATGTTAGACATATTCTGATCAGGAACTAGATCACTCTGTCCAACTGCTGTTTCAAAGTCATTCAATGAGGACTGATTAAATGATTGAGAAACATCATCAATGGTTGGTTGTGGAGTAGGATTAACAGTTGCCTGTTCCTTCAGAATACTACTTCCCTCAACCTGATGTTGTAATGGATCACCTGAAGAACTTTGAGGTTGATCAAGTGATTCACTTATTGAAGCTTCATTATTCCTGGAGATAGTTACACATCAGATCTGTGAATGGTTGAAGCTTGTTGCCTTTCAGCTCTTGGAGAATTTGGAAGAGGTCTGGGAAGCTCAAACAGTTGACTTGCATCAGCATCAGCATCACATTCTCTTGAGCACCTGTTCCAGCTGAAACATTCTCACAAGATGGTTTAGAATAGTTTGGAAACAATTCTAAATCAAAGATATACTCAGGTCCATTCCCCCTAACACAAGGAGTGTGCTCATTAACAACTATATTGGATGATTCCTTAAATTGTTGATTCTTGATATTGTATACTCTATAAGCTTTAGAGCTAGAAGAGTATCCAATAAAGATAGCATCATCCGACTTCTCAGCAAACTTTGCTAAGTTGTCCTTTGTGTTAAGTATGGTACACCTGCAGCCAAAGGACCTTAGAAAGCCAATGAACGGTGGCCTCTTGTTCCATAACTTATAAGGGGTTTTTCCATGGGGCTTAACTACAAGAACCCTTTTCTGCACATAGCATGCAGTGCTGACTGCCTCTGCCCAGAATGTTAGAGGCAGCTTTGAATCAGCTAACATGGTCCGAGCAGCCTCAATAAGTGTCCTGTTCCTCCTCTCAGCAACACCGTTTTGTTGAGGAGTTCTAGGAGCACTGTATTGTCTGGCAATCCCTTTTGAGTCACAGAATGAGTCAAGAACGAAGTTCTTAAACTCAGTCCCTTGATCACTTCTAATGATCTTAACCTTGTGATCAATTTGATTTTCTATTTTAAGAATAAAAGATTTTAAAGTTTCAGCAGTTTCATCTTTACTTCTTAAAAAGAATACCCATGTAAATCTTGTAAAATCATCAACTATCACAAGGCAGTATGATTTCCTTCCAATGCTCATTATACTTGTGGGACCAAAGAGATCCATGTGCAATAAGTGTAATGGAGTAGTGATAGAGTTAACACATTTGGATTTGTGAGATGATCTGTGTTGTTTCCCTTTCAGGCATGCAACACAGTTATCTTTGCAGAAAAATTCCTTTTTAGGCAAACCATGTACCAAGTTATTTTTGCCAATTTATTCATTGTTTTAAAATTCACATGACACATACGTTTATACCATAGTGTTGACTCATCACTACCAGCTTTGGAAAGAAAGCATGATACTTCACCCATAGGAGAAGCATTGTTCATATCCAGCTTGTACATATCCCCTTTCCTGGGAGATCTAAGAAGCACCAATTCCGGAGGAATTGTCATCCCTGGTTTGAGGATAATGCACTCATGTTCTGTGAAGAGCATCTGATGCTTCTGGTCACAGAATTGAGAAACACTTAACAGATTGTGTTCAAGCTGTTTGACAAAGTGAACTTTGTCAATGTTTATTCTGCCATTGGATATACTTCCTCTGCCCGAAATATATCCTCCGGCCTCACCTCCAAATTGGACAGGCCCTCCATCAAGTTCTGGAATTGTTGAAGGAGAGATCTGTTCCCTGTCATGTGCCTGGAGCATCCACTATCTACAATCCAGACATTGTTGTTCTTGTCAAATGGATGTCCCTGCACATAAGATGAGATGGTTAGTTTTGTTTGGAAGCCCAAGCCTTGCTGGTCTTGGGCTCTTCCAACGATAGTGACATAATTGAACCAAAAGATATGCATTGGGGTTCAATAGAGGTCGTTGTTGAAGAAGAGGTTGGGCTGCAGCATCTTCCTTGATCTTCCAATCCATCCCTTGGTTGTTCTTTGAAGATGAGCTTGTTGAAGCTTGTGCAGCATGGTCTTCTTCCGAAGCTTCTTTCTTTTCAGAAAAAACCTTCACCACCTTTTCTTCCGAAGTAGTCTTCTTCTGGGATGGTTTCAAGGGAGCCTTCTTGTTCTTCCGAACCTTAGAAGGTTTGGCTTCCGAAGCCATCTTCCCTTCGGAAGAAGTAGTTTCTTCCAAAAGCAACTTGGCTTCCGAGACCAACCTTTCCTTTTTCATCATTTGGACCTTTTGAAGTGGTCCAACTGAGAAACCTTCTCTGACTCCTTCTTTTCTAACATTATTTGCATAATGTGTGCTTGCTGGATTGTAGTAACAATCTTTAGCCATATGGTTGTGCAGACCACACATTATGCATGCAATGTTAGTTTTCTGGGAACTTGCAGGTTGCTGTTCTTAGGTTTCTTTCTTCATCAGCAACTTTCCCTTTCAACTTCTGATCCTTCAGTAGGATAGGAGTGCTGATATTACACTCCTTTCCTGAATCAGAAGTACCTACCACTTGAAATCCGGCAGAAATGAAGACACCCTTTTGCTTTGTGTCGATCTTAAGCTTGGACTCTGCAACCTTCTTGGCAGTCCTTCTAGCAGCTTTAGCTCTGCTTCTTCTGCCTTGGTGGTTAGGATTTGGTCTTCACAGGTGGAGATGAGTATATCCTCCTGTTTCTCTCCTGTGGTGGCCATTATTTTGCCTCATCCTTTAGTTCCAATGGAGAAGGGTCAGCAGTTGGAACCTCTTGCTCTTCAGTACCACATCTAGGTAGTCTAATAGACTCATAAGAGTGTGGTGGAGCTATTTCATTGGTTCCCAACCCTTCTTTGTTTTGATAAAACATTTTGGAATGAGAGGTGATGCAAGAATAGTTTGGAAGCTTTGCTCAGCAATAGCTGCTTCCTGGCCTGAGCCTCAGCTGTGACCAACTGGGCTTGAACCTCAGATAGTTTGGATATCAGATCTTTAATTTGAGTCTTATAATTAGTCTTTTCATGTTTCAAAAGAGACACAGTTTTCTCTAACTCCTCAATTTTCTTTTGATAGTCAGATTCAGCTCTCTTAAAATCAGATTTTAGCACATTTAAAGACTCAACCTCAGATCTGATTCCGAAATGTAATCCTTATAGAGTTTAACTTTAGCAATACAGGCAACAGTACAAAGATGTTCATATACCTGATCATCATCTGTTCCGGCCATGAGTGCTTGAGCAGGAGTCACATCCTGTACCATGAAGCTCCAGTCAACTTCTTGAGCCACAGCAGTTTTTTCAGTTGACTTCTCTTCATGCTTTGAAGCAGTGGGATGTGTGGAGGCCTGTGGGGTTCCCGGGTTGTTCTTGGGAGCCTTGCATTCCCTAGCAAAGTGACCAAGTTGCTTGCAGTTGTAACACTTTGCTTTGCTTTTGTCAAACCCAAACCTACTGTTGACTGGGTTTTGAGGGAATTGCCTTCCAGTTCTCTTGAAGAACTTCTTCGCTCTGTAAGTTAAAAGAGCCATCTGTTGGACAATATCCATATACTCCACATCATCTGGACTGTAGCACTCAAGATCATCAAAGCAGTATTGAAAATCACCAGAGTGTCCACTTCCAGAGACAAAGGCACAACTATCCTGAGAGGAGTTGTATTGAACCTTTTGAGACTTTGGAGTCTCGGGTAGAGTAATGTAAGGTCCGCTGTGTGAGTTGTCAGGGTAACACAGCAACTGATGTTGTGGTTCTATGGTTTCCCTTTCAACCACATGAAGGGCTGAACTCAGTTGGTTATTGGAGTGACCAGAGGAGTTCTGCATGTTCATCTCCATCTGGAATGCACTTAGGATACCATACAACTCTGTCAGAGTAAGAGTCTTAAGGTTCGAAGTTCTCTTGATTACAACACAGTAATGTATCCATAGTTTAGGAAGGGAAGACATGAACTTCCTAACTATGTCTCTATTCTCAAGAGCTACTCCAATATCCTCCAGAGTATCTACTAGCTCAACATACCTGAAGTATTGTTGAGTCAAGGTCTCACCAGCCTTGAAAGTAAAGTTCACAAACTGCTGCTTCAAGAGATCCTTCTTGTTCTCTTGGTTTCCTTGGATCCTTCATACATCAGCTTCAGTGCTTCCTATAAATCTTTAGCAGTTTTGCACTTCTTGAAGCGTCTGTAGACGGAGTTGGGGAGAGCAGTTTGGAGAGAAGTCATAGCCCTTTGATCCAGCTCTATTCTCTTCCTGTCTTCTTCTGAGTAATCATCAACATCTTTTGGAATGATGCGATTACCAGTGGCAGAAGTGGTGCTTGGTATGAAAGGACCATTGACAATGGAGTCCCACATCCTTGAATCTTGACACTTGATGAAGCCTTCCATTCTGATACACCATGTGTCAAAGTCTTCAGGGGTGATCAGTGGGGACTTGGTCATGGTACCGGTTTCCATATCAGTCTTGAAGAGAGCAGCCATTTGAGTGAGTGGTTTGTAGTGAGGAGTGAAAAACAGGTTGATTTGGATGGTAAGATCTCACAATCAAGAGCCTAGAGCTCTGATACCAATTGCAGGATCGATTATGGATGGTTTTTCTCTCAACTCACTGCGAATAACACTCAGCAAGTAGTCTATAAAAAGTTGATCACAATATACCAAGTAGCAAGCAGTAAGAAAATAACACAGCAAGTAAATTTTCAAGGTACTTTTATATATTGCCTCTTAACTCAAAGGATTACAAGACTCTTGGACTCAAAAATCGCTACTAATGAGTTACAAGGAGAAGATATATATAATACTACCTACAGCCGGACATACTTTGATACCAGCTGGACACCTCTAACCTTACATCTATACTACAAGATTCTAGGTGAGGTCTTTCAGACATTTTGCCTGAGAGTTGGTAGTCAGGACATGTCCCTGACTTACCTTTTGTCACCAACTAAAGTTGGTAACATGTACTATTATAAAAAGGTGAACAGTAGAATAAAGTATGGTCAACAACATGGCTCTTAGGAAGATGCCATGCTGTATCAGAGGTCTGCAGCGGACTGTCAGGGACCATACTTATATCTACTGGACATAGCAATGTCTTCCGAAGGATAAAGTACTTCGGAAGAATAACTTCTTCCGAAGCCACTTATACTTCGGAAGACTGCTTCTTCCGAGGCTTGGAGTCTTCTTTGTCTTCGGAAGCAGACTTTGTCTTCAGCTCTTTCATCAGACTTTGTCTTCGAAAGCTCAGACTTTGTCTTCAGCTCTTTCATCAGACTTTGTCTTCGGAAACTCAGACATTATCTTCAGCTCTTTCATCAGACTTTGTCTTCGGAAGCTCAGACTTTGTCTTCAGCTCTTTCATCAGACTTTGTCTTCGGAAGCTCAGACTTTATCTTCAGCTCTTTCATCAGACTTTGTCTTCGGAAGCTCAGACTTTGTCTTCAGCTCTTTCATCAGACTTTGTCTTCGGAAGATAGTCTTCAGCTGTTGGCTTCAGCTGTTATCTTCAGCAGTTGACTTCAGCTTTTGCCTTCAGTAGATATCGTCAGCTGTTGGCTTCAGCTGTTGTCTTCAGCAGTTGACTTCAGCTTTTGCCTTCAGTAGATATCTTCAGTTGTTGTTCTTCAGACTTTCGGAAGATCTCTTGCTCAGCTTCGGAGGCCCTTGAATGTAGTACCAAAAATGACTATGAAGTGGTATTGGTTGCATCAGCCTCATCATGATCCAACAGTGTTATTGTAAGTCTTAGATCTTTGGCCTGACAAGCCTATTTGGTGCTAAAGTAGATGTATTGCCGACTCCTGATGACGTATGCTTGTTCATCATGAGAACCAAGTACACTTAGCCAATCATATAAACTTATAATCTAGTCGAGGATTGATTGTACTATATGTGTTCTATAAACTTGCTAACACATAACCTATGACATGAATTGCTACTTATAATCGTTGGTATATTATGTATGTGAAACCCTTGGAAACTTACCAACTTTATAGTTGACCCGTTATTTTTACATGTTTCAGAAAATGCCCAAGTTTGAAGTCATCATTTGAAGTTTGCATAAAACTAGGATTTGGACCTAGATTAAAGATTAAAAAGCTTTGGATTACTTTTATTTATGTATTGACTTATTTTATGTTAAGACTTATGGTTGTAATTGCATTTGAAACTTATGATAATAATATTTACATTTAAGGTTAGCATTATGTGGCTGTGAACAATCTTAACCCTCACATCTCGACGATTCCACCGTCAAAGTTGGGGTGTGACAACAGAGATCCGAGCCCAACGCACTGCACCAAGCCGAGTGCCTACACCAAGCTCTACAAAGTGAAGAAGCATCTCAGGTGTCAGGCAAGATTATAGCGTGGACATACTTTGAGGATCTAAGTGTGTATGCAGTCAAGATGGAGAAGGGAATAGAGTACTTTAGATTTCCACATGTTCTAAAGACTTTTCCCGGTTTTGAGCTCAAACAGCTGGCACGCCTAAAGTTGTTGTATGCTGACCCGAAAAAGATGTTAGGCTGGTTTGAGGCTGCTTTAAGAAGAGAGTACCACACCAGGTGGGTTAACTTCAGACCTCAACAACCGATGAGGTACATCAGAAGGTCTGAAGTTGATTCCATTACTGGAAAGCCAAAGGTTGTGTTGAAGTGGAGTCCTCCGCGCACTATGTGAAGAATCCCTCTAAGAGAAATGCCACAGGACTTCACTCCACACTTCAAGTGGTGGTACTACGATTGGAGAACAGGTGAAGCAGTTATTGTCTTGCAGAAGGAGGGTCAAATGGATACTATCAGGGTATTTGACCCGATATGGCTGACCAACTTGTCTTCTGATGATGTATACACATTATACAAGTGACCACTGTTTTTTGATACGCAAGACATTGTACAAGCCCTCCAGTTCCAGAACGTTATACGACTCTGTTTTGCGTTTGAGATAAACGCCAGAGTTACAAGAGAGGAGAAGTTCAAGAAGTTTAATGAGCTGATGAAGAATGTTAGACAATGATGTAAACTAGGTCCAAAGGGGAGTTTGTTGATACATATGTACCTAGTTTAGGAGCTTAATGTAAAATGTCTTTCATGTCTTACATATTTGTAATTGAATGGGTATGAATGAAATACAATATGTGGTTGATGCTTATAATGTTTAATGTTTTATTGTTTATTGTGTGATAATGTATATTGAACTAACTACATTGGTTTGTGATTGTTTGCATAATTCTTAGTCAAATATGGTTGAGAAAGATGCTTAAACTTAATCGTATGAAGTATTCATGCGAATGGACGGACCATACGCATGAACGCTTCATGCTAATGGACCAGTCGCGCGACTGAACCAGGAGACTGGATCAGTCGCATGATCGTGACATGAGATTGACTCAGTCGCACGACTGGACCTTCAGTCGTACGGATGGATCAACCGCATGCTTCAGTCACAGGACTGAACCATGCTGATGGTTCAGTCGCACGAATGAAGACTCCAAACCTATAAATACCACTTAATTCGTGGAAAAACGTAAGAATTCGAATACCTACGCACATACTCGTACCCTAGTCGTCCAGAGGCTTAAGAAAACCTGTTCCAACTTCATAGTTCGTCTCTAATCAATTCTCGTTCGTTCTTAACGTTTGTTTCATCGTAGGATTGATCAGATTGTCGTTCTCACTGATTGGATCGCCAATCAAATAGTAACTTGTTTTAGATATTTTTTATTTAAAATGTTGCAGACTATTTGTCTAACTAAGGGGAAAAAATAAACTAATAAAGAAAACGTTTACAAAAATTAGAGAAAAAAAGGTTTTAGAAAAATTTAAGAAAATTGTCGTGATATTTTATAGGAGGTTTTTTAAATGGATATAATTATTTTTGGAATATTACTTTAACTTTATAAATAAATTCTGATTATTTTAAAAGTGGATACTGTTTCAATTTTATAGAAGTTAAAGAAAGTAAAAAAACATATCATTTTAATACAAGGACTAAACATTTAAAAAAAGTCATTCAGCATTTCTGAAAAAAATTAAAATTTTTTTCTAGAAAAGTATAAAAAGGGTTCGAAAAGCATTTAAAAAAATTTATGGATATTATCCTTAAATGGATTAAAAAGAAATTTTAAAAAAGATTTTTTAAGTAGTTAATTAAGTAGGGGTGATAAATAATAGAGTTTCAAAAATACTCTATTTTGGTAAATATTTTTCAAAGTACACCATTTTGGTAAATAAAATTTGTAACTACACTAATTGGGAAAAAACTCCTAGTTCTTATACCCGCCGCGCGTTGCGGCGACATTACACATGACGTGATAAAGTATAAATTACAATCAACCCAACTCATTTCCAAACTAAATTTATGTCAAAACGTAGATTAACTCGAAATTATACCGTTGAATGATCACACATTATAATAGACCCGACTCTTTTTCAAATAAAATTTATGGCCCTATAAATGTAAAATGAAGAGCTTATAACTTAAATTTCATAATTTTTGAAATAGTATAACTATTATTTTGATTTGTGGCCCTATAAATGTAAAATGGAAGAATATAACTTGGATGTATAATATAGTGAATTCTCAAAGTTATTCAGTACCTTTTATATCTTATTACCCTATATATTAACACAGGAAATGAATAGCAATGTTCTCAGAACCGGATCGGATGTCGAACCGGACGTCTTACTGGTTTGGTGGTCGGACCGGTCGGACCGGTCGGACCGGATGGACCGGATTTAACTATATTTTAATTATATTTATATATGTAATTAAATATAAGTAATTTATATATGATTTATACATATATTTTATAGTTATATATAAACTTAACTATATTTGTGTATCCGAAGTACTAATTTATGGTTTAACCCCCGTTTTTACCCATTTAAAATCAAAAAAAAAAAAAAAAATTCAAAATCCGGTCGGAACCGGCCCGGTTCGCCGGTCCAACCGGCGACTCGGTTCGAACCGGCCGGTTCAAAGCTCCAAAAACGATCCACTATAGACCGGACCGGACAGGGGGCCGAATCACGGTCCGACCGGTCGGACCGGCCGGTCCGATCCGGTCCTAACAACACTGATGAATAGTAGTTCGCAAAAGTGTCGAAGCTTCAGGTACAAGTTGAAAGTTGTGTTAAGACACGTGTTCACATGTCGGAGTTTGCGTCTTTCTTTTCCTTCTCAACAGTACACAGACAAAGACAATACACAGAAACGAAGAGATAGAGGGAGAATCATTGAAGACGACGGTGTTTCAAGGTTTGTGGTCAATCGAGGTCGGTGTCTATGGTTTCGGTGGTGACCTGTGCTTAACTGTATTGATGGTCCGGCAATGGTGATCGAAGTCGACAATTTTGATGCCACTAGGAGGATGTGAAGAAAACGACGTCATCAACTCTGATGATCCTTCTGAAGAAGAAGAAAAGAAGAAGAAGAAGAAATCGAGGATTAAAAAGGTAAAACAACATCTACCGCAGATAAGATAGGGGAAGCGCCTATTACTATCGGTGTTAAGAAAGTCTGTAGTGCAAGAACCCTAGATATTCCAATCCACATCAATTTGGGTGTTTTATTTTCTGTTATAGTTTGATATTGTGGCTTATGTGATGATAATGATAGCTTCGGTGTTTTAGGTCGATGCGACTACTTCTACTGTACTCCAGGCTACAAATTATGGTCTAATTTAACCAGGTTCGAGTCCAAGAAAAGATATTAATTAATGAGCAATACTTTCTTATCTGTTTCTACATTCATTTTTTTGATTGCATGTGTTGGATGGCTTTTGTTTGCTAAGTGTGACTGTGAAGTATTTTTTAGAGATAGATCAGAAAGCATAGTTCATTTTGGTTGGATAAAGTTGAGTAAAAACAGTGTTGATCAGTTCACATCTTCAGTTAAAAATAATTTTGAGTTACTATTTTCATAGTTTATGGTCTGATTAGCACTTAATTAGAGAAGCAATAGAGGAATGTGCATCGGCTAAAAAGCAAGAACTTGAAACTTTGAAGAAAACTAGCCAACTTGAAGCTGATATTTAACAGTGATCAGAAGTAAAGTGAGGAGTATGAAACTCAAGTGTGATCATCATTTCAGTTTCTATGCAGTTGTTTGGCCTAATTAAAGCATTTACTTTATGTTTCTGTGTTTTGTTGTAGTGTGGTTCTGATTCTTAACAAGTTAACATCGAATATGTTTCATAGGTTGAACCATACGTCACTTACAGGTATTTATCATTGTAAAAGTGCTTGGTTTTTTAGCATTATATATATAATCATTGTTAGCTACATTTTTTTCCCTAGATACCTAAATTTGAAGGGTGTGAAACTATGAAGGAGTTGATATACCGTAGAGGTTACTACAAGCTAAAGAAACAAAGGATGCCTTTGACACAATGATCACTTCTTTCCTGAGGTCATAGCAAGCTAAACAAGCAGGGCCTTTGACAAATAACTCTATTTGTTTAAAGTAGTGTGATGTTTTGATTGCTAAAACCTATTTCAAGTTGTCATTGTTACTTTTCTGTAACTCTTTGTTGGATGTTTTGCAAGGAGACTCAACCCACTTCCAAGTGATTATGAAAAAATGAAGATGCCGCTACGGACTTTCCTTCCATTTAACATTGCACACCGGGGTTCAAATGAAGAACTTTAGCAGAAAGTGTCTTGATTACTTGTAAATTTATTAATAATTCTACTTTTTTGTATGAAAAAGAAACATTGACCTTTTCAAAGTCAATATAATAATTTTAACTTATTTTTGTATAATTTATATTTTCCAGGTAGACACTTACATGCTTGGAATTGGATCCTACTAACAACAACATTCTTCTATCAGACGGATAAGGTTAGCTTACATACGTTCAGGTTCTTATCAGTTCAGATTAACATTGATTTTCTTGATTTGATTTTTATGTCCAAGTTTTGTTCCTTATTCTAGAAAGGACTAGGAGTTTGGGATTGTAGTAAAGCTGTATGCGAAGACTCTTTATTGAAACATGCATACTCACCTACTTAACATAAATTATTCAAATCCAATTTGTGGCTTTAGGTATTTTTATAAAATTACTAAATCAAGAATTGATTATGTGTATTGGGTGATCCATAAGAAGTTGTTGATTACAAACTAAAAAGTTGTTTATCTAGAAACACCATAAGAGACCAAATGACACGTTTCTGTATCTACGTTTTATAGTTTAGCTCCATTGCATAGTCCTGCGTGTTGCGCGGGAGACACTCCTAGTTACATATTACATACTATTAATTTATAAAAGGAAATGAATAATAAGGTTTCAAGTTTTTTCAAATTGATCACAGTAGTCTTTGTGTTACTCAATAGTTCATATAGTGAGCCTTTAAATTTTTCCTAATGGCTGATATTTCTCATTAGAGTTTATAATGGAAATAAAAAGGAGGTTCAATTTAGAGAGAGAGAATAACAAATTGATAGAAGACATATTTAAGGTGCATCTTTTTTTTGGGTCCTAATGGGGACACCGCTGGATTTTTTGGGGGGTAGGCCTGACCAAAGGTCACAGTTAGGGCTAAAGGTCACGTTTTGGTACCTAACTGTGCGGTCACCGTTTCTGTGTCTGTCTTCCGACACCTCGTGACAACAAAACGACAAATGGCCTAATAAAGTTGAAAACCGGTCATCAAACCGTCACGGTTTGGCCTAACCGTGACCTCTAGGGTACGAGGTTCAGTTTTAAGGTACGAGGTAGACTGTGATGTTGACAAAAGGGCCGGATTCGTGCTTCGAACCGTCACGTGGAGGTTAAACCGTGACCTCTTGTGCACCAGATTTTCATCATAAATACCTTTGAGCTTTCACCTTTCGTCCAACGATAACACTCGAGATTTTTTCATCATAAATACCTTTGAGCTTTTATTCATCCAACTATCGAGATTTTTCAGCCTTCGTCATTCCAAAAACACGTTAATTCGAAAACAATGTCGGGTTCGGGAGATCATTATCAAAAGCCGAAGCTTCCAGATTTGAATGAGGTGCCATATATCGAAGATTCGAACCAGGTTGAAGTAGTATATGTTTTATTATAATTTATTATTTGAAATATCTAACCATTATTTTTTTTAGGAATATTACGTATACGGAGTCACCTTCTGTGGGGGGAGGAGGAAACCAACCCGTCGAACACATTTGCTCAAGAGGCGTACAACTCTTTATTTGGACCGACAGGGGACGGTGAAGAGTACAGATATCCCACTTGGAATTCTTACGGGCATGCCTCGAACACGTACCACTCACAAACAGAGCTGGATTACGGACATCCCCCGTACCAGTCAGAATCAGAAATTACACATGTGTCGGATACTTTTAATGGGAATGACACCGATGAGAGTGACGGTTCGGTTCACCTCAAAGAAAACTATGGGGACACCGCGGAGAATGATGGGGATGAGGATCGGATAAGAAAGGCTACGGTTTCTTATAAAACCGATAAAGTACGAATAATTTTTATTCTTTTGTTTATTTTATTTTTTTATTTGTTTTATATATGTTTTTTTTCTAGCTTTATAATTTTTTCAGTATTTTGATTCTCGTGAGGACTTGGAGAAGTGGGCTAAAATGAGAGGACGCGAGCATGGGTGCGTCATTGTGGTGGGTCGGTCATGAAAAAAGTATGTTGAATTATTATGCAATTGTAGTGGTGAACCTAAATTCACTGGCACAAGTAGGCGTACTGGGAGCATAAATAAAGGATGTCAATTTAAACTCGTAGGGAAGTACGTAGGAAAGAGTGACAGTTGGATGTTAGAGGTGAGAAACGAGACGCACAACCACGATCCTGTTGTGTACGAGGAGGGCCAAGCGCATCTTAGGAAGATGACCGTCGAAGAATTGATCTTGTCGAGAAGTTACACAAGCAGCACATGCGGCCACGACATATCCATTCAGCCGTAAGGGAGCACTTTCCACACAACGTCTGTGTTGTTCAAGACATATACAATCTGACGTCGAAGTTTAGGGCTGAGGGGAGAAAAGGCATGAAACCAATGCAGGAACTTGAAAACCTGCTACAATCTAAAGAGTTCGTGTATGAAACACGAACGAATGCAACTACTAAGGCCGTGGAAGATGTTTTCCTTTGTCATCCTAATTCGTATAAAATGTGGCGCGCATTCCCGCACGTGATGTTGATAGACACGACGTACAAGACCATGTACAACATTCCGTTTGTTCAGGTTATTGGCGTTACGTCGACGTCGAAGTCGTTTTGTATTGCGCATGCA